>KN880440.1:0-293205 GCA_000934385.1 Cylindrobasidium torrendii FP15055 ss-10
GTTTGGAAAGTAAACAGATCTCATTCAAGGGAATGTGGCTCTGGGACATACTCATATGAGAGCTGTCGGGGCTCACGAGAGCAGCCTTGTAAACAATACAATCAAGGGGCTTGGTTTGAAGGACAGAAAACATCATAAATTCCCCAAGAAACCTTTTTCAGATGTTTTTTATTGTACTTATTGTAATGCGAGCCCGTCTAGTATGCTTGCGCCAGGCCATCATTCCGCCACAGTTCTATGCCGGTGATGGGCAGCTCAATTTGGATGTCCCGGCAGATCAGAGGGTTTGGTAAACATAACCAAGCAATTTCAATTTCGATTGCGATTCCGCAGCGTTGTGAAATCCGCTGTAAAAAACGTACAGTATACAAGTTTCTAAACTGTTCGGGGTCGCCTCTCAAAGGGTACGTGAGTAATGGATGTGTGTGTGTATATGGTGAGTCAAAGGAGAGAGAGATAATGCACACAATTCCAACTACGGCTGCGCGTTCCAGCTACTTATCGTCGAGTAGCCGCACAATCCACTCCAATGTCCGCGGTAACTAACCTAGCAGGGTATCGGCGCCCAACCTACTCCCGACGTCCTCCAAGCAAAAGTGCCATCAAATCCGCCGACTGCTGGCTCTGAGGATGCTGAGGGATGTGTTGCTGTTGCTGCTGCATCAACGCAATATGCGGCGGTTGAGCCTGCCTCATCGCCGGATGCATCTGTTGCTGCTGGGTAGGATACCCTCCAAGCCCGGCCCTATGCATTCCAGCCTGCTGAGCTTGTGCCCTTAACTCCATCTGCGCCGCCAAATGTTGTTGCGCCATCAGTGTCTGAGGTGGCACATTCCGCGGGATATTCCCGTAACCGCCAACGCTGACATTGCCGTAGTTGCTATACTGCTGGGCACTCAACCCATTGCTATGGAGGGCAGCAGCGTTGTTCAGCGCGGCAAGACCGCCGGGGAACTGTGCAGGGTCGTGTGGGGGACGGTTGCCGAGGTTGGCAAGACCAGGTGGAAGACGGTTGAGCCCATTCTGTCCTGCACCAGGTGAGGGGCCACCACGATATTGTTGCTGCACAGGCGGGATGCCAGGGACTCGGCCCTGTTGTGCATACTGGCCCATGTTCGAAGCGTAGAGGGGGTCAAGACCGCGATGCATCTGGGGCAAACGCTGGGCGTTGATATGGAGAGCCTCGTCAAGAGGGTCAGGATACCCTTCGCGAGTTCGAGGCGGCGGAGCAGAACGCAAGCCTGGCACCATGTTGTCTGGTACAAAGTTGCGATTGTCCATACGATTTTCGTACAGGCTCTCCAACTGGTGGTTCCGTTGCTGTTGGGCATATTGCAATTGTTGTTGCTGCTGTTGTTGCTGTTGGAGAAGGTGGAGCTGGTTCTGCGCGTGTATTTCACGCAGATTGCCTGCATTCTGGCCGTTTAAAGCAGCAAGTTGTGGGTTTCCGCGTTGGATCTGTAGTATGTCAGCGACTGAATCATCGGACAAACGAGGGTCACCAACATGCGCGGAGGTATTGAGCATAGCTACAAGATCATCCATGGTGCGCTCGGGGGGATTCGAATCGTAGAGAGCATCTTGGCGCGAAGGAGTGTGATGTACCATGGCAGGCTGCTGCTTAGGTGTGGGTGCGAATGTCGATGCTTGCTGCTGCTCTCTGGGTCGGCCATCGAAGAACTTGGCGAACCTGCTCCCCTTATTATCATTAGGGTCGTTCCAGTTATCCTTGCGAGGGTCAGCCGTGTGCATTTGCTCTTCAAAGGGCGAAAAGCCTTTGTCCATTCCGGGGTGAGCCTGGGACTGACGCTCCATATCGAGTAAAGAGGGCATGCGTTGGGATAGGGCAGATTGCGGGGGAGGCGTGCTTTGAGTGGGTATGATTTCAGGTGTAGGAGTTGTAGCTTTGGTACCACGACCAAGTGCAAGAAGGCGGGAACCCGCAGGTGGCTGATAGGAAGAGGTTGATGTTGTGGATGTCGGTTCCGTCCACGGCGCCTTGTCGAGTCCGGGGGGCGCGGGGGAAGACGGGGTGCCCTCGTTGCGGGCTTTGGCACGTTCGCCCAGCCCAGAGAACAAACTAGTCAGACCCTTTTCAGCTGGAGCATCACTGCCAGGAGCGACTGCGCCGTTAGTTTCTGGACGCAAAATGAGTCCTTTCATACATAGGCAGGAGGTATAGACACGCACCTGGCTCATCGCGCGCCTGTTTCATGAGCATCTTGAAGAGTTGAATTTCATCCAGACCCTTTTCGCCTGACGGTTTTGAAGGGGGAGGTTCAGAGGCTTCAATGGCAGCAGCGCGTTGTTCCTTCTCTTTCATATTCTTCTTGAAAGCTTGGATTCCATCTAGCTCCCCGTCGGTCTCATCCTTGCCGCCCAAAATGCCGGTAGAGCTGGTTGACGGAGGGATATATGTGTCCATCCACGCAGGTTCCTTCTCCTTCTCCCGCTCCTTGGGATCATCAGACTTCTTGTCCCGGCCAGTGGTTCGTTTAGTCCTGGTATGGGAATCGCGCTCGCTGTCTGCAGTCCACCTATCACCTTTCTCTCTTTCCCCTCGCCGCGCAGCCACACGCTCGTCGCGGCGGCCATCATCTCTCCAATGGCGTCCCTCGTCCTTCTCGTCGCGATCGCGATCGCCGCGTCGGGGTGGCGGCGACGAATCTCTGCGTGTCCTTGACGTGTCGCGACCGTTACGGTCGCGGTCCTCACGGTCATTGCCTGAGGGCGTAGTCAGTAATAGGTAAGAAGCCAAGAATGACAATATTACGTCGAGGTTCACCTGGCAATGCGCATCAACATCAGTATCAGCGTCAACTGACGGGTAATGTGAGACTCACCGCGGCGCCAGTCCGAGAAATCAGTAGAGTCCTTCTTCTTGCCATTCTCCCTTGCATCAGTGCGACGGGTAGGGCCGTTGGCCAGTGCGCCTGAGGTTGTAGCGCGAGTGCTGCCCAGCGCGTCCCTATCCTTACCCCGTAAGGAATTGAGAGAGAGTGGAAGGCGGTCGCCACGATCGAATTTATCGGAGAGCTGAACGGTAGAATAAGATCCTGAAGCTCACAAACGATAATAAAGAGAGCTCACACTGCGTAGACCCTCTCTGTCTCTATTATCACCATCCCTGTCGCGTATAGATTGATGCTTGAAATTGCCCATCTGCGACGTGTTGGAAAGCGCAGAGCGATAAGACGGTCGGGTAGGTGTTTCTGATCCAGTTGTTCAATGAGGTAAAGCTGGCCTGCGCGACAAAGAGATACATACCACCGTCGTCCGCATCCCGTCGGAATCTAAAGTGTAATTGAGCACGATGCTACATGCCGACAAGCATGCAACGCACCTCCTTTCGCGCGCAGTATTGGGTGGTGTAGATTCAAAGTCCTTTTTGTTCAGACTAGTCTCATTTTCAGAGCTGGGGAACAGCTTTGAGGGTGGTGGAGATGTCAAGTGAGGTTGTGCGTACCCGAACCAGTCCTTGAGGTCGGGCATGTTGGGAGGCGCGCATACTAGCGGTGACTTGTAGAGTGCTAGCAACTGCTTTGCAGAGTAAATGACAAGACGCCTGGGTGCAGGCGGTGTGGTGGGTGACGAATTTTCTTGTGGCGGCGTATCGGGCAATTCTGGCGCATTGTCGGCAGTGTCCTGCAATGGTTGCTCGTCGGTAGCGGTGGTATCAGGAGGAGCGATGGGGTCCTCGACGGCAGACATATCGAAGGTTGGTGCAGCAGTGATGGTGGATAGAACTTGAGTGCAGCTTATTCCAAAAAGGCCTAGGCAAAGCGCACACGCACGCGGCTCAAGCCAGTGCGATCATCATTGACTCCGGCGACGTCTTGCCGGCACCAAAGCAACTATACAGGATGCCCCAGCCAACACTGAAGCATTTTATTCTGCGTCAGAAAACGCTGGACCTGTACAAGCAAGCCGTACGCGCTTCCCGCGGTAGGGTAACCTTATTCGCGGCATGTTCGCCTCGCTAATGCCGCTCAGCCATTCCAGACCCTGCAACCAGGCGAGAAACGATTGGATGGATTCGGAGTGAAATTGAGCGAACAAGATGGGTATTCGACACGGTAAGCGGGGCTCCGGAACATCCTTCGAGTTCTAATTGTTGCAGTCCGTCATTGAGAGCCTCCAAGGCCAACTACGGCGCGACATCAAAATCATGTTCCCAGGCAGCAATGGATGACCGTGCATGAATGACGCGTCGCGTATTCCGTGGTGTACTGAGAGCAACATAGAGTATTTTACAAAAGGATATCGAAATACATCTCCAAATGATTATGCCTGGTTCCTTAGAACTGCGTAGAGTGAGTATCATGAACGCGTAGAACGCTGAGAACGCACTCAGAATGACGGAATCTCCTCTAACGATACAGTCAGAAGGGATATCATGACCAAAGTTGCACACATACCGAAGGAACATTTTGCTAATGAAACGATCCTTGTTAACAGGCTTCTTGTTCTTACCCTTGGGAATCTCAGTCCACATCTGATTGATGGTCAATCTTCCATTAAAACAGAGTTCAAAGGTGACGTTCCTCCTTCACGTTCTCCAGAACCTATGCCACAGTCAATTTAACAATCGCTGTAGATGTGGACTACGCACCATGTTAGAATGCCTGTCAAATGCCTTGACGCGTGCCAGTAGTTTCCGGTCATTTCTCAACGAGATGAGGACCTGTGTATGATTGCGAACGGCCTGCTGGAGGACGGAAAGTGGGCCTTGGGAGATCTCGTGTTCTTCGAGCTGACGGAGCTGGGCTTCGTCTAACTCAGACTTGGGGACGTGGACATATTGACTGGTAGAATCATTAGCCCCGATGGAAGCGATAGAGCAATAGCAAGGTCTTGCCTCATCGTGTGAGGAAGAAGGAGTGGTTGATGCGCCGCGCCTGCCGGAAACGATCACCAACTCACCATCAAAACTTTTCAGCCGATCGCTCATCTCCAGCTGCATTCATGGGTCGTCTCAGGCAAAAAGGCAAGGCAGGCGCTGCCAAGGCGTATGTTACACGTTCGGCAGCCATCAAGAAATTGCAATGTTCCCTCGCCGATTTCAGAAGGCTTTGCATCCTTAAGGGTCAGTGAAACACTGCATCCTGCACTTCTTCAACTAACAGTTAACTAGGTATCTTCCCTCGTGAACCCCATAGCCGCAAGAAGGCTAACAAGGGCAACTCCGCCCCCACATCATTCTACTATGCCAAAGATATTGCTTTCCTGGCCCACGAACCCATCCTCAAGAAGTTGAGAGAACACAAGGCGTTCGCGAAAAAGCTGTCCAAAGCTCTTGGTCGCGGAGAATGGAGCGATGCAAAGAATCTCGAAGAGAACAAACCGGTGTACACTCTGGATCACCTTGTCAAGGAGCGGTTCGTACTCGTAACTTCCGGCAGCTACCTCAACTCATCTGCTTTTAGCTACCCTTCATTCATTGACGCCGTCCGTGATATTGATGATGCACTCTGCATGATTTTCCTCTTCTCCACCCTTCCCTCCAACGACCGCATTCCACCAACCCTCATCGAAAATTGCGCACGCTTAGCAGCAGAATGGCAGCTCTACATCATGCGCACCAAAGCTCTGCGCAAGTGCTTCCTGTCGATTAAAGGTGTCTACTACCAGGCTGAAGTGTGCGATCAAACTGTAACATGGTTGATACCGTATCAGTTCACACAGAGCGTGCGTTCCCTGCTCTTAGTGAATACTCTGTATTGACAGTTGTCCCAGATCCCTGCCGACGTAGACGTGCGCGTGATGTTGACCTTCCTCGAGCTATACCAAACACTTCTCGGGTTTGTCAACTTCAAGCTTTACACCGATGCAGGTCTTGTTTATCCTCCACCATTGGATATGAAGAAGCTAGAGGGCGGCGCTGGAGTTGGTGCGTTTAGTATCCAAGAGGTTGCCAAACCTGGGAATGGCGTCCAAAAGGTCAAGGCAGTCGAAATCGACGGACGCAAAGTCTCGACCAAGGACGTCAGGCAAACCATACAGGATATATCTGCAAATCCTACGGAGCCGACCGACGTTGATATGGTGACATCTGAAGCGGTAGTCGAGGCTGACGATGACGAGTTCGTGCCCATTGCCTCCAAAACCTCCGACGCACAACCCACCGACCTTCCGACACTGAAGAGTATCCAAGCTCTTCCAGCATCTCTCTCCACCACCCTTTTCGCTTCTTGTGTATTTTTCCTTTCCCGCGAGACGTCCCGTCCCGTCTTCGAGTTCCTTGTGAGATCATTTGGTGGACGTATTGGCTGGGAAGCCACTGTCGGCGAAGGCTCGCCTTTGACTGTCGACGACCCATCAATAACCCATGTTATCATCGACCGACCTGTGCTCGAGCATACCTCCGAGACAGCGGAAGAACGCGAACGGCGGCTCTCCAGGAAGTATGTGCAACCGCAGTGGGTTGTGGATTCCATCAACGCCGGAAAGATCCTTCTTGAAGATACCTACGGCCCAGGGAAGACATTACCGCCACATCTCAGTCCGTTCGGTGAGGCATATGAGGGTGCATACGACCCTCTTGCGACAGACGAAGCTATGGCTGCGGAGTCTGACGTAGACGAGGAGGCAGATGAGGAGATGGGAGACGCTGTGAAGGATGACGCTGAGCTCCGTGCAGCTGAGCTAGCGGCAGAGGTCGCAGGCGTGGACCCCGCTGCATTCGAGAAGAAGGTGAAGAAGGCGAGCAAGCAGAAGAGTACAGCGCCAGCACCTGCAGACGAGGAGGACGACATGAACAAGATGATGATGAGCAGGCGGCAAAAGAAATTGTATGACAAGGTCAAGCATAGCCAAGGCAAGCGCTCAGACGAGGTATGTGGTTTCCGCAACCCGAGTCGCGTGATACTGAGTATTTACAGCGCGCAAAATTGGAGGAGAAGAAACGGGAGATTACGAAGAAAAAGAGAAAAGATACGAAGGCGTAGTGTATTCTCTGTTAGTACTATTTACTGTTGTATCGACCGACGTCCTACGAGTGGGCAAACCAGAAATTACGGTATCCATGTGGGGATAATGTCGCCACCGGTATTGACTCCGGATTTGCGATCAGTTCAACTTGCCTCTCGTCTACGACTGGGTCATTTGAATTCGGTCAGCAACGCCCACCCATAGTCCGCCTGGTGTTCGTTTGTTCTTACCCTGCGCCATCAGTCTTGCTCTCTCATAAACGAGGCCGGCATCAATGTCTGTTTAGCTCTGGACGACTTCCACGCCGGCCAACATCTTAAATGAGTCGGCGATTAACGACGCTTTTCAAGCGAGATTCCCTAGACGAACAGCGGACGCCGCCGCCGCCATACGAGGGCGAGAACGCGTCTCAGCCGTCATTGCTGTTCTCGGAGCGGACGACGACAACAGAAGTTGTGACTACGACGACTCGGACGACGACCACCCACCTCTTCTCCATCCCGCTCTGGCGGAAACGCGTAACTTCTCTTAACGTGAATCATCCGACGTCGCCGATTTCAACACACAATATGGGCTCAAGACGCAACTCATGTACGCGCACGAACAAGGATCTCCCAGCGACGCCCCCAATGGAACAGAGAGATGGTGCATCATCGTACATGCCGAGGCCAAGCATTACACTCAATGAATCCCCGCCTACTGCGCGTGTTAAAACCACACCTGATGTACCCCGCCCACAATCGTCCACTGCAACATTGGCTCACGCTGCACTCGGACTTGGCCTACCATACGGCCTCGGCAGCACGTCGTCCCCACCGCCCAGCACGTCCCAAATCAGCACTGTCATGTTTTCAGAGCCGGAGGCCCAGTCGAGTCCAACACCACGCAGAATAAAGAGCTTCTCTAAACTCAGGGTTCTGTCCGGCAACGCTGACCCTACGGACCGGCCGCAGACCGAGGAGCGGAAGCGCACGCGCGGGCAGTCGCTCAACGCGGCAACATTGATGGGCGCGGGATCGCCAGATGCCAAGGGCAAAGCAAAAGCTATGGAGGAAACACCGACAAAAGCTGTTACCCGAAGGTCCTCTTTCTGGACACGCAAACGACCGTCCTTAATCGAAACGGATATACCGCCTCCCCTACCACCACAAACCCCTGCGCAGGCGCCCACCCCAAGTCCGAACTCACTGTACGCTCCTCTCCCTAGTTTAGACCCTGGATCCCCGTTCTTAGTTGGCATCCCCAGCTCGCGTGCAACATCACCCAAGCCGGCATCAAACTCACATTCCCGTGGGTTATCGCGCAGCCATTCGGAGCGCTCCCTTCGGCACCCCAAATCCCATGAATCCTTGGTGCCGCCAATGCCGCGGCAGCGTCCCCGCCGTCCAGCCACGGCAGATCCTCGCCCCCAGACGCTTTTTGCTGAGGCACCCCTCACTACTATCGTCTCAGGAAAAACCTCCCATTCACCATCGCCAGGACCTAGCCCAGTAGAGCGCGCCCCAGTTCTCCAGCGACCCCGTTCGGCTACCAATCCGCCGCTGCTACGACGACTCTCTCTGTTTACAGGATCGTCTTCAATCCTCGCCACACCTTCCTTGACTACATCTCCCGTTCCAAGCCAGCATGCATCACCGCGTGTATCCTTAAGCAAGCCTGTGGTAATACCCAAGCCAGGACCAGAGGAGACCCCCGAGCGCTACATCGATAGGTTGAAAGAAGTTGTCGGTAAGGGCGATATTGGCGGGATTCTCTCGACAAGGTGCGCTCCCTTCTCCTTACGGGGATAACCATGTAACGATTTCATAGTGGTGACCAATTCTATGCTCGCGCATTACGAATATACATGGGCCAATTTGATTTCAAGTCGGATCCGTTAGACGTTGCGCTGCGCCGATTCCTCATGGATGTCGGTCTGCCGCGAGAGACACAGCAGATAGATCGCGTAATGGAGGCGTTTGCGGCACGATATGTGTCGTTTCATTCAACGTTATTCACCTCGGATGGTCAGTCTTATGTTCCCGCACTTCCGTTGGCCGTGCTCACACGCATGTAGACCACCCTTACGTGATTGCATTCAGCTTGATTATGCTGCACACCGATGCGTTCAACAAGTCGAACAAGCGTAAGATGACCAAGGCGGATTACATCAAGAATACAAGACTTCCTGGCGTACCCTCTGAGGTCCTCGATGTGCGTCTTAACCGGTGAATACTCATAAAATGCCTAATAAACATCACAGTGCTTCTACGATAACATCGTGTTTGCGCCATTTATCTTCGTGGAGGATCCTACCGAGATTCCCACGAATACCAATGCACAAACTGCTCAAGGGGGTATGGTATTTGGGCGTGGCAACAAGGTCGATCTGTACTATCTTATATCTCAGGTAGAAACCAAGCTCCTCGGGAATTTTCTGATTCTAATCTTCGCATAGAATATGCTTGACTCTCTTCGAGTTGACGTGGAGAGCATGATCCCGCTAGCCAACCCGTACACTTGGCAAGCTGATGGATGGGACGATGCGAGACTGCAGGAGAGCTTCGCAAAGCCAACGCTCGTACCTTTGATGGCAGACAATACTGCGTACACATCTCCGCCTGTGTTCAGCATGGCACTACCTAACCCAAGCATTACACCTACACCTACAACCACGGAAGTGTGGACGGTTCGCGCTACCCTATCTGGGCGTCTTACTCGCAAAGATGAAATATCAGCTGGAGGAAAGCGGCCTATGTCTCGCAAATGGCGCCCGTACAGTGTGCTTCTCACGCCGTCATATCTTCTCTTTTCACGGGACGTAACGTGGTCGAGTGGTGCAGCATCTTCACGCTCATCTGGTGTTGATGGTCAGCCCAGTCCTGCCGGGACGTTCAGAGCCGACGATGTTGTGAGTATGCGAGATGTTGTTGCCATCGCGGATGCATCCTACAGCAAGGTGTGTTTGCAGGACATCTCCTGTGGATATATCATGACCATTTCCCAGCACAGACATGTCTTCCGGCTCGTGCTCACAGATGGCACCCAATACCTGCTTCAAGGTCAAAGCGACGAGGACATCAACCAGTGGATTGCACATATCAATTACGCCAGTGCATTCAAGTCAGTCGGTGTGCGGATGCGACCACTAGGCCTCTCTGGCAAGGACTCCGAGCTCACAGGGGTGGCGGCGGCGACATCGCATCTTCACGACCTACAAACCAACAACCAATCGACGCCGGTGCGTATGTGGGGTACCTCATCTGTGGACCTGGCTCTAGGAACGCAGGCAAGCTCCAGCGAGGGTGATTCAGGCAGCAGTAGCATACGGCCATCGGCGTTGCGCAAGTTTACAGCCGAGGACCCGCCCACCGCACCAGAGATTGACGGCGCCGACCAGTTTAAGGCCACTTTTGATCAGGTCAAGGCGGACCTTGCTGCAGGGCGATGGGGCAAGGACGAACTGGCGCCGCCTTTGGATTTCGACAGCCAGCTTTCGTCTTTCACAGATACCGCCTCAAGTGGATCGTTCAGTGAATCCACGAGACCCTCGCGAGGCTATCTTGTGCAGTCGAAAATTCACGACCTTGACTCTAGAATTTCGACTATACAAACCGAATTGGACAAGGATCTTCGGTTCATTCGCAACATTGCAGTGCTTACACCGTTCCAAAGGCAGACTAGGGACCGTCTGACCGTTGCCGTGCAAAATGTATCGAAGCGCGTACTGCAGGCGCGCCTTGATATTGTACGCCTGTCATGCTACCGAACAATATTAGCCCGCGACCTGGCGGGGGAGGGAAGGGACTGGAACAGGACAAGGCAGATAGCGTTGCGCGCTGCAACGGAGAAATTGCAGAGTCAGCTTTCGAGGGAAAATGGATTGGCAGCACCCAGGGCATCGTCCCATAGGGCATCGTTGAGTGTAGAGGCAGAAGCTCTGCCCCGTTCGTCGTCGTCCAGTCATCCGGATTCTGTCGATTCGTTCCATTCCGCGTTGGACTTTGAAGAGAGTGGAGAAACTTCGTTCATGTCGTCTGACATATTTGATTCTCCCGGGCTACTGGCAGATACTTCGCGCACGTCGTATCCATTCGGCGAGACAGCGGAGACGTCGAGGGAGAGCGGGGTGTCGCCACGGAGCAGCGAAGAGATGCAGCGGCACGAGAAGTTCTATACAGCGCAAGAGACCGCAGAGGAAGCTGAGGAATGGAACAAGACGCGGTGTGCACAACGGGTCTCGTTAGTACGGCTTCCGTCGACACTGGGGCTACAGATGCGATATGCGAGAGCATCTGTGGTTGAGGCGTAGTCGGACTATTTATTATCTTTATGTTTATATGCATCTAACGTAGTATGTAGTATGTAATAGGGTGGTGTACTTGAAGACACTGTACAGACGGTCTTTTGCGCTTTGCCAGTTTTTTGCGCCGTGTGGCTGCCGTTGTTTGCAGCTTGACCAAGCACAATGGGCAACTGTCAAGCCAACGTGACAAGCGCTCCCGAAAAGGAACAGGACAGCAACCATGATGCGTTGGGCACTCGCGGCCCTGGATTGGATCGATTTTCGATTTCGATTCTATGGTGGCCGGTAATTGTCAGAAAATTGATGATGCTATATTAGCGCGTAAGATTAGCGGTTGCCTTGTTTGTATACGTCCTTTGCCCTTCTTCCGGATACCATTACGACGTTGGCCCCAGCATCCGCGCACGCCTACCCTGGACGTCAGTTATAACACACATATCGCACCTACTACTAGCCAACTACTCTGTAAGTAGGACTACAAGTTCCTTAACAACGGGTCTCACGAGTTTGTGACTTGATCAGGAATGCGGCGGCCATCCACAGCAAGCAGTTCCACAAGTGGGACCGGACGACTCCGCAACCGGCTCTCTCTCATCCTCCAACCTTCACGCAGCAAACCGAAGCCAGCCGAGGACGCTGGTAGTCCTGCGCTTTCGCCGACGTCGTCCATAGCGACGTCCATCGCGTCGACCCAGCCGGGCCATCACCCTACTCCTTCCAACAGTTCGCACACCGGGCTCTCACTACGTTCCTTTCGTTCTCCTGATTTTGGATCGAGTGCCGGCCACCCACGGCATAGTACTACTAAAGCCATAAATCCACCTTCTGTGTTTCCCACGCCTGCACCTGATCCTCTTCCCCCAACGACGAACGCACTGAACGGACAGGAAAAGGCCATGTTGCTCAAGAAGGCTCGCAAGCTCAGCAAGGTGTTTGGGGAGCTGCCAACAGCTGCACCAGTGCCCGAAGAACAGATCCCACCGGCCGCTGGGCAGACTCCACCACCGGCGTCGCGTATGCGAGTGCACTCGAGATCGCGGTCCATAGCGTCCAGCGCACCCTCGACAAGTACATCTATCCCTGCCGTGCCCAAGGTCCCCCGCCGCCGCCCGTCGCAGCCAGACCTTGGGATGCCTACCGGGTCGCAGCCTTCATTACCGCAAATAAAGGAATCTCGGCTGTCGCATCTGCAAATCGACCCCAGCGAAATGGCTCAACATGAACCTGCACCTGGCGCCGGACGTTACAGTGGAGAAAGCACGACGGGGTCAGTTGGACCAGGGCGCTCTATACGATCCATGCGACCGCGGGCGTCGAGTGTGGCTTCCTTGGCAACATCGAGCCATGATGACAGCGCGGCCATTCCCGCTGTCCCAGCCATCCCGACGACAGTGGAGCGACAGAAGGCACGCGCGGTGCGTGCTCGCCGTCGGCGCAGTCTCGACGCTATCGATGCAGCTCTGGTGACCGCGGCAGAGCTCCCGCGCCCCCAGTCGGCGGAGTCAACGAAAATGAACCGTAGCCGTTCATTTGGCGCGAAGAAGGCATCCAGGGTACGCAAGATTTCGCAGGACACACTCGATTTCCGCAAACGCTACAACGACACCTTCGGCGACGAGTCGGAGATTAAGAAGAGGCTGCGTGCGCTTAATGTGCAGCGAGCGCGCAAAATGGCCAAGGTACGCGCTACTAGAGTGCATGCGCGCTTTGGATCCTTGTACTCACTGCTTGTCCCAGTTGTTCGGAGAGGACCCGCCCTCAAATCTGATAAATATCACGGACGACTCGCGGGTGTCTGTTGACAGAAATTCGACATATAGCGAATACGAAACGGAGAATAGGCCGCCAACGCCTGTGACGCCCACAACACCGATGGCGCCCCAGCCAGCAGCAGCAGACGCGTTCACATCTGACTTTCGTGACCGCAGACGGCGTGCGGAGAAACTCTCGCGGTTTTTTGGCGTGGCATATCAGACCATCGATGTCCCACCGCCAACGTTTGCTGTACCACCCCCAATGGCTGAGAGGAAACGTTCACAGGAGGTGCAGGTTGATGTAACTGTCACAGGGAATAATGGAAAGCGCTTCTGGGCGCTTGATGGCGGAAAGACGCGTGAGGCGGACATGCTGGACGTGCGGGATCGCTTGCGCTCGATGAAAGCCGGCTGAGATACCATCTTTGATTTATTTATTCTTGCGAGTTTGCTGGAAGGTTCGGATGAGAGACACTGACAAACTACCATAGCCTTCCTCATATGATCTTCCTTGCTATCCCCATACCATTGTATATCTAGTATATCTAGGATCCGTACAACTACTCTCATTGACGAGGCCTGCGGCCCACTGATAATCCATTTCATGAAGCAAGCCCCGATTTTCATCTGCAAAATCAATTATACGCGACAACAGCGCGGCAGACTCAGGTCTCACAACGGGTATTCTACTCACGTGCTCGCGCCAGTGATCATAATTCAGACCGAGTAATTTCAAGTCCTTGTTCCGTTAACATACCCCTCGTTCAAGTTATATCCCACACTCATCCATCCACTCAGAGAGAGCAGTGACCACCTCTGAAGAATCCGCTTCAAAAGCGAACCGGTCGACATATGGATCCTGCCCGAGTCTATGTTGTGCCATGCCTTCTGAGCTGCCCACTAGCGCAATCGGAAACTTGGGTTCGTAGTTGAACTCCGAAAGTTCTCCGGTCGCAAACGAGACATCCGAAATGCGTGCTGGAGGGGAGAAGAGCGCCATGGCCATGGCAGGATGGGAGGATATGTAGGTCTGGGCTACGAGAGTGGCAAGACCTGAGGCGAAGATGACGGGAGCAGCGCCTGCGTGTTCTTCATCCAGCGCTGCTTTGAGTTCTGTACAAATCTTCGGCATGGGCAATCGAGATAAGCATAAGAGGTTGGGTACCAGACTCATAGTATCTCATGAGCGCTGGGGCATCCAATGGGGTTTTGGGCGTTGAGATGTCGGCATGTAAGCATGTGAACCCTTGCTTCAGGAAGTGTGGGAAGACATGAGGGTTTCTGTAAAGTTCCCTCATAAGAACAAGCTAGAAGTCGGAGACGGAAGATAGGGCAGACAGTCTTGAATGTGGGTCCCAATCCGTAGTAGACACCCAAACCAGTGGGTATGGAGCGATTCGTGGTGCAGATTTTGGTGGTTCTTGCTTGGCCAGCGTGTATATAGCCCGAGAGATATCACGTCGCCGACACACGACGCGACGCGTAAATGGAAGCATGACAAGAAGCCAAGATCGGTTTTTGATTCCGCATCATTTTCCCTCTCTCTCTGCACCCACCATGTCCTCCTCATCCTCAAACGTCGTCTTCGATGATTCATTCCTCATCACCGCCATAGACAAGGATGGCAAAAAGTTTGACCGAGGTCTGCTTGTCTCCCCTCGGCCACTGGTCAGGATGTTCAACACCAGTTATTCGCAGTGTCGCGCCTGCAGGGACATTCGAGAAATCACGACATGGACATGACACTGGACTACAATATTGAACTCTTCCCCTTGAAGACAGGCGACACAGTGACTGTCGCGCTCGCGTCCTCGCTCTCAAGGAATCCGATTTCAGCAGATGGAACAAACGAGGATGACCGCAAATGGCGGCCAGATGGGAAGGGGCCCAAGGGTCTCGAGGAAGATTATCAATACGTGATGTATGGAAAGGTGCGTGTACCCTTCAAGTATGTCACCGGATATTGATGTCCAAAATAGGTTTACAAGTTCGACGAAAGCACAAGTGATATTGTGTGCGTCCTTTCACCTATTGTATCCCGGCTCAAGCTCATACTCGTATCAGAACAGCGTATGCATCCTTCGGCGGATTGCTGATGTCCCTATCTGGCTCAGCCCGACACATGACAAACATCGTACTGGGAGACCCCATTTACCTACTCGCCAGAGCCAACTAAGCTGTATTTTTACTGTATTCGCGCACTGTCCATCCTCAAAATTGCAGACATGTTCATTCGATTCTGCGAAAATGCTCCACCCGACGGACGATACATACGACCAATGGATAATAGGGCACACTCTCTAGAAGTGTAGGTCCTTTTCGAGGCATTTTGTAAACTCGTGCTTCGTCTCCCCGACCGTCCATTCCTCATTGTCATCCTTCGCTGTGCTGAAGAAGAGCGAGACGCATACTTTTCCAATGGTAGCAAAGAGGTCTTCAAGAATCCAAGCAAGGCGGGGCCCAGTGAGCTCGATAGCTGGCTCAGAGTTAAACTCGAGTAAGGAGACCTGCATAGCGTTTCCAGGCGTGAAGCTGACTAGGAAGTCGACGCCGTATAATTCGAATGCGTTTGGAAGGGCCTGTGACAAGACTATCAGAGCAAGTCGAGAACAAGAAGGGTAAGATATACCTGGAAGTGGACGGGGTTTTGAAGGCCTGCTTCGAAGGCGTCGGCTAGAATGGCGGTCATTTGAGTGAGTATATCGTCGATATGCGATTCGTTAAATGCCCCAATGTCAGCTCCATTCACGTCGAACAGTTGTGATCCAAGTAGTTCATCGAGTAGCCTAACATTTTCTTCACCGTGTTCAGTCTGTAGGGATGTGTTTGTGAGGTGAGGGAGCAAGTCGATTTCGCCAGATTCTGAAGATTGCGGCTGTGTGTATGGTGTCGACGAGAACAGTGCCAGTATTCTGCGATAGAGATATACTTTGAGTGAGCCTGAGGCTACACAGTATGCCCGTAAATGGAACTAAGAAACTCCGTTGGTATTTTGAGGAAAGTCATAGGCAGAAACCGACCTTTCGACCGCGAAGTTCAGCTGGTTTGACAGACCCATTGACCGATACTTCCAATGGGTCGACGAGCACTGGGCTTGGAAGGTACTCCTACACACAGGTTGGGGGAACGGTAAGATGAAATGTATTGTTGACTCTCACTTGGATTACAAAGTGCCTCAACTGGGACGTAATAACGGCCGTGCTTCCCTCTTCCTCCTCGCCTCCATCTTCTTCTTCGTCTTCATCCTCCTCGAATTCTTGGAATATACGTTCCAAGGTCTCGAGTGAGTTGAAGAGCCGTATACCATTGCCGCGGTCGGCCATTCCACTAGGATGGGTTCAGTCCCGCGGCGGCAGAGAGCAGCGTCGTACGCACGGTTTGAGTATCCACCAGCGGGGCGTATCCGAGTTGAGATCTCGACCGAGTTCCCATAGATCGTCGGCCAGAGCTTCATCGAGTTCGTCCGCAAATGAGATTTCAATCTCGTATGTTGCAGGCGCGCCGTTCTTCAACGCAGATTCCGGATTCTTGGTCACATAACTCAGGATTGACCGGCTCAAAAAGTGCTTCCGGGTGAGTGCCTTGCGAATAACGAAACTCGACGACAGCACGGTTGTTGAGTTGGCCAAAACGAGTTCGTGATCTATCTCATCGTAGCTGGACCATTGGACAAGACGGCCGTTTGGATGGGCAGCGGTCGGTGTGTCTATGAACACAGGCGGAGGTTCGAGACTTTTCAAGGATTTTCGGACGAGGCTCTCCGTGAACGGTGCGGACGGCCAGTGCACATAGGCGGCGAAGGGAGAGATCATTTTCATGAATTGGCCGGCGGAGATCAATAGCAGTGAGCACGTTGCCGATCAGACTGTCTAATTCTCCGGGTTGGCATTGAACGATGAGCAACTACATCTTCAGTCTGCAGCCTACGTTCACCCAAGGGTTGATTCTCGGACAACTCTCCGTCTTACTTCTGGTCGCACTCGTTTTGAAATATCTCTTCCTGGATTCGACCGAGTCTCCCTTTGAAACCTCGTACTACCATCCCCGCGCAGGTAGTGACGTTACGCGGAAAGGACGCCCTCCTCGAGCACGGGAACCAACAGTAGAACAGCCAAAGGATACTGCAGAGTCTTCCGAGTGGTTCAATTTCCTTCTCTCTCAGGTGAGAGTGCTCAACCCTTGACCTGGAGACCGCGTTGCTGACCGGGACCAGGTGGTCAATGTTTATCGTTCCAAACTGCGGAACGACATCGAAGGGGCAGGCGGAGACGAGATTGCTCGAAAACGAGTAGAGGATTATGCGAACAAGATTCGGCCGGCGGGCTTTCTGGTGCGGTTGCCGTCTATCACGTTCACGCGTCAGATTAACCTCTTGAGCAGGATGTCATCCAGGTGCATTCAGTAGACCTTGGATCAGCCGCTCCGAGGCTCTACAATGGTAGAAGGGTGCCCTCCGAAGATGGCAAGGGGACTGTACGTTGTCTTGAGTTTCGCACACGACCTTGACTGAGCGAACACAGGTTATCGAATTCGACGTGGACTACGAAGACACTGTCTCTGTCTCTCTTTCTACATCATACCTCTTCAACTACCCAATGTCATCCTTTGCACGACTACCCGTTTTCCTCACCATTTCGCTCTCCGTTTTCAAATCCTCGGTGCGTCCCTTGGCTTCGCCATATGGCGCCCAACCCGTTGCTCATACTCGTTGCTAGCTAACTATCACACCACCCAACCCGGCTTCTCCAACACCGGAAATCGCTATCCAATTTTCGCCCAATTTCACGCTCGACCTCACGACGACGTCGCTCATGGGCTCCCGCGCAAAGCTAGCGAATGTGCCAAAGCTGCATGAACTCATCCAGCATCAGGTTCGGCGCGTCTTTGCTGCCCGTGCCCGGTATCCCTTCTTCTTACCTGGGCTCGCGCGCCTCGCCGAGCCCGTCATGCGTGACATGAAGAAGGAGCTGAAGAAGGAGATGGAGGATATCATGCCGAACCCATAACGAAGTCACGAATTATCGAAGTATGTATAAGTATATAGTAATTGTGTGTAGGTTCTTATTCGTATAATATCATACCCCAACAGCACTCGCACAGGCACCCTATATGTGAATCTGGTGAAGAATCTAATACTTACTGCTCCTGATGAAATTGTGCCGTTGAAGCAGGCAGGGAAGTGTTACAAAGTACAGTACTACATACTTCATATATCAAATACTTAACATTAACGTAGATGTCCACCCTACGTGCCAAGTTCACCTTATACTCATCGCTGGCTCCTTCCCCTCGTCCATATTTTCCTTCCCTAGGACAAGCATCCCTAGCTCGTACCACAATACTTGACTCTCCGTCAAAGGTTTCCGCCTAAGCTGGGCTGCAAGGACACTCTGAAACTGTGTCCGCAGGCCCTTGAGCGCGACAATCGTGCGTGGCGCGACGCGGAATTTCAACTTGCGGTCGACAATGACTGTGTTCGACAGCAGCTTGTATTCAATGTCACCGCAGAGCAGCAGGATAGCGAGCTCGTCCACCGGTGCTGTCTCCCATGCATAAAGTTTCCGTGAATGCCTGTGAAGCTTCGTTAGCCTTCCTTCCGATACAGGATGCTAAGGTGTCTGCATACATGAGAGTGAAATATGCGAGGTACTTCGAGCCGAGTTCTGTTGCCCTACGTTGATGATTCACCGATGAAGGATGGAAAACCGCGACTTGGCTATTCGACAGCGTCTTTGTCTCCCCGTTCGGAGAGACCGTCAAGATCTTAGGATAGAGGCCAGACACCAGGGCTGCATTGACGACGGAAATGTTGGACGTGTTGATGTCGAGCTCGGGGGGAACGAAGATGAAGTGCGTATTCCAATTGCTCCTCTTGTAACGCGCGCTAATGCGAAGCAGATGTCAGATAGGCTGACGCAGGAATGGGGAGGACATACTCTGAAAGTTGTCGAATGAATCCAGGGGGCACGGTGATGAATGCCGAGTCAATGAGGTATCTGCAGAGCGATCAAGATTTGTACCCTCGCTGGTTAAACAGAGACACACCCCAAGAATTGCTGTCGCAATTCCTCAATCTGCTGCAATGTTTTGTGGTCCAAGAAAGACTCCCTACAGAGCCTCATCGCAGCGCTGTTTCCGTTCGCAGATGCTCTTCTCCAAGATGAAAATGCGTTGTGTATGGTCAAGAAATCCGAGTTATCTTATTGACATCAGAGACGAAAGGACGATGGCCGACGCGAAAAACCCACCCATTCGGAAAGATAATTTTGCGCGTTTTGCCTCAGCTTCCTTTCCCATTGGCCTGAGGAAAGGCGACTTCGTGTTGAGTGTCGCAGCAATGGTGAGGGCGGGATCCAGACAACGAAGCATGACGGCCGTGAGCAGGAATTTGCCCAAATGAACGTTGGTCGGGAGGGTGCTAAGAAGCTTGCCCAGTGGTGTGATTTCTTCCGCTGCAGTAAATGCGCCCGCCTGCATATGCTCATCAGTATAATTATCAGGTCTGTCAGCAAATACGCATACCTCAACGAGCACTAGCACAGCGCGCTGTATGTTTGTCGACGAAGGTGGGTCAAGGCCACGCAACAAGACCTCCTCCACCGTACCTCCAAGATTGACTTTCATCGTCTTGATACGCAGCGCTAAATCGGAAAGACTGAGCCTTGTCATTTCCGGTAAGGGATGTTCTGCCATGAGAGTATCATGTCGGAATTTCGTGAAAAGGTGGAAGCAGACGCCCTCTTGCACACGACCAGCGCGGCCGCGACGCTGGGCGGCGTTGCTCTTCGCAACATAGGTTTCCACCAACCGACTCGTCTGGCGCTTCTCATCAAAACGCATCTCACGGTGCTTTCCAGTGTCAATCACGCAGGTGATATCTGGGATAGTGATACCAGTCTCTGCAATATTAGTAGCTGAAGGCTATTAGCATCTGCGAAAGAGTCACAGCGCAAGAGCTTACCAATGACGATCTTCCGTACTCCAGGCGGAGGAAGCTCAAATACTTCGCCTTGACTGCCACTGCTGAGGGTCGAATGCAATGGGTACAACACGAATTGGTCCGATCCGAAGAGATTATGTTCCACCAGCATGTCATGCAGACGCCTGATCTCACCCATGCCGGGCATGAAGACGAGGATAGCCGCAGAGAAGGTATGATACGCCGTACCGAAGCACACCTCTTCCATGAGTTGGATGATCAGCTCGAACGGAATCATCCGTTCGTTGTAAAGCTTTATGGTCGAGATCGTCTCCGACGAATATTTCTTCTCGAATTTGATAGGCGCCTGTGGGTCTCTGTCCTCATCCTCGTCATCCTCCTCGCCGTCGTCCCGTAGTAGACTGGCGCTTTTCTTCGAAAATTTGTCATCTGCTACATTGCGCAATTAGCAACTGACCTCAAAAGTCAAAGTGCCAAAGGGACTCACGCCGACGAGCATACGGGGATTTCTCTGACATAGACCAGCCTGTAAGGTCGATCACATCTTCTAGGTAGTTCACCTGCACCGGATATGTGCGTCCAGGGACTTGAATAGTAGGACAATCGTCGAAGTACTTTGAAATCTTTTCCGAATCGACTGTTGCCGACATGAGAACGACTCTGCACAGACGTAAGAAATGTGGTCAGTTGAACAAAGTGGCGCATACCGAAGGCTGGGCCGCGTTTTTACAAGGGATGCCAACACAATCAATAGCATGTCAGATTCAATCGTTCTTTCGTGGACCTGAGCGCTGTCAGATACCCCGCACCATGAGGGAGGGCGAACGAACCTCGTCGACAATGATGTGCTTGTGAACATTGAGACATTGCTCAGAATCAGAATTAAAGGGCTTACTGTCACTTCGTCGAAAGCTGAGCCGCCGTCGCTGTTTCCACCCTCGAGCATACGCAAGGCAATGCCGTTTGTCACATAGGCCAGCTTGTTGTTCTTGTGTATCTTGCTTTCCAGACGGATCGAGTAACCAACAAGCGAGCTGCCTGTGCCGACCTCGTTTACTTTATCTCCAAGTTCGCAGGAAACACCTGCAAGATGTAGTCAGAATAGTAATCCTCGCGACAACTTAGTCTCCTACGTTGAGCAAGCGATATGGCAGATATTCGGCGAGGCTCGGTACAGTAAATTTGACAAGGCTGGCCTCGTGAGAGCTGATCCTCTAAGAGGAAGGCCGGTAATTGTGTACTCTTGCCGCTGCGCTGCGTTTAGTGGATGAGCAATCATGGATGTGGAAAATACCAACCATCCCGTTTCTCCACTGAGCACCAAAACCTGAGATCGTTCAAGAGCCTCAACAATATCTTGCCTGTAACGAGCTATTGGGAGCTGTTCGCGTTGTTTCTAGGCCATAAAATAAGATTACTGCCAGTCAACCGACTGTTCAAGGCTCACGAGCATCTCTTGATACGCTACACTGGCCCGTCGGCGCTCGAAAGTACTCTTCAAATGATCAACCACGGCTGGGTCTGGTTCACGGGTGCCGACAGGGCGTGATCCTTGACCACCATTGGCAGCGGGCTTCACTTGCTTCGGGTTGCTCTGAAAACAAATGGGAGAATGGTTGGTTTGTAAATATGGACACTAACCGGCTGTGCAGGTAGAGTTTTTGTCTCCGTAATCCAATGCAACTTACCCCAGATTTCGCGATTTTGCTCATCCTCGCGCTTCTTCCTGTCGGCCTCAAGTTCGTCCCATAAATCGCGAAAAGCGCCAGGGAGGGAGCGGAAGAGGGTACTTGAGCCTGCAATACCCTGGGTACTGGTGGCAAAGCCGTCAGCGAGAGGGAATGCTAAATTATGCAACGCCATGGTGGCAACATAATTCTTCGCCTGCGTCTGGTCATGACAGGCGATCGTTTCCATTGTCCACACCTTCTCGACTCCTCCCTTCCACCGTACAGTGACCTTTGCACGCACGGCGCGGCTTTGCCCAGATATAATGATGTACGAGATTGCTGCATAGCGATCCGACTTGAGTACGAGGTCCGAGAGTAGGGTCATCGGGGGTCGGCCAGAGAAGTACTTGGGCAGTTGAACATCCTTGACAATGTAGGTAACTCCTTCTTCTGTGGTTCCAGACGTTGGCATTTCTTCCAAGAGCCCAAACATCCCGCCTTCATCCTCTTCGTCATTGTTGTCGAAAACATCATTGCCGGTAGAAACTTCTTTGGGCGGGGAAGAGGGCGGTGGTGAGGGTGACCGTTCTGGAGGGGAAACGGGCGGTCCATCCTCTGGAAGAGCTTGCTGTAAACGCGAGCGAAGACGCTCAGCAACCCTGGATTGGCGTTGCGTTTGGTAATCATGTACAGCAGATTTCTCGTCGAAGAAATACTGTTTTTGAACAGCTGCGATGCGCGTCTTCAGAGCTTTGATAGCGCCAGCCTGTTTCTTTGTTTCCTGCAACGCATCCAGCTCAAGCATCAAGCGCACGTACTCGGCATTTGGGTCGTCGACTTCATTTGACTGAAGCTGCTTTTGCTTCTGCTTTGCTGGCGGGTCGCTAGATTTTGTGGGGGTACCAGCGCGACCCGGGACAAACTCGGAGGCATTGATGTTGAGAGCAACGGGGACTGGACGAGGAGACGCTGGTCGGGATGCGGGGAGGCTAGCACTTGCCGCTGAAGGAGTACTATTATCTGGCACTTCGATTCGAGGGAAAACCACGTCCTCAGGAAAGTTCGCAAATATCTGTGGGTACGTTCAAGGACCTGCATTCACCGTCAAGCATAGACCGTACCCATTCACAAGCATCATCACTTTCAGCCGTAGGTATTGCTTGCAGGGCCTGCAATACTAACCCTTCAGAGAAACCCACTATGAAGGAGCGTCACTATGGTGCTGCTGGCATTGTGAAAGTATACCCTACGTCGCCGTAACTTGCCATATGTAGCACCAAGTTTCGTTATGAATTGCTCGTAGGATGCAAGAGACTTGCTTTCCGGACTCTTGGACTGATTCATCATGTCGAGTGCGCGTTCTATCACGGCAGGGTGAAGGTCGAGCGTTGGCCTACTGTGGATGAGCGGGCTGGTTAGGTAGATGGCGGAACACACAATGTCTCTGAATATCTTTTTTCTACCTCTACAGTCTGGGGAAGATTGAACAATGGATAGGTGAGAGAAGCATGTTGACTCACCTGAATCGCGCGCAGAACATCTCTATCAACCTTGTCCTGAAGCCGGTCCACTAAAGACTGGAGGCGCGTCTGGAATGGATCCAATCCCACCGCTGAAGAAGCCGTCTCCTCGGTCGCTGCAGCTTCTGGCTCTTCCGCTGGCTCTTCCACTGGAGGTTCCTCGACGACGGGTACGACTTTCTTGGGTACAGAAGTTGTTGCGAAGCCTCGGGCGGGACCCTTGGAGGCATTTGACTTTTTCTTCTTGGGCGGCATGATTAATGTACACGAAGCGACCGCGAAGTTTTACGGGTAGAGTCAAGTCAGAGTCGATATTACAATGTGACGCGTCCAAGTCGCAGCTGGGGACGTTGTGCGGGTGTGCTCTAGTTGACCTTGGGGCAGGGAAATTTTGATGCCGAGTCGCTCTTGAATGCACGAGAAAATACGAGTCTTGATGTGCAACGAGCAGGACAATTCATGGAGAATCGGGTGTTGAGGTCGAGGTTAATGCAAAGCAGGCGATCGCTCTACATGCTTAGCATGATCGGCCGGCAATGATAACAGTTTCTCTTCTCCGTCCACCACTACTAGCAAGCGTTGGCACCGTGCCGTGTGAACGTGTCTTCCGACTTTCGACACTATTATCAATACGCGAAGACCTGGGAATTTACATAATGGAATGGCCTGCACTGTGAGCTAAACCTGCCATTCTGCCCGATGGCTGGTCCGCATACCCTCATCTTCGGAAGCCGTGAGCCAACTAAAGCTAGCCGACCAAATGGACCGTACGGAAATTGGTGTGGTTATCTTTGGTTGATCTTATCTCCCGTCTCTCTATGCCAGGAGGTGGATTCCTGTCCAATTCCGTAACGCGTGGGCGGGCATCTATATATTGAGAAAGCTCTATTAAAGTAATAGAAAGATCTTAATCTCCTCCCACCATGATCCTTCGCCTCCTCTCTAAGCATCCTCTCCCACGGGGTGCCTTTCGCTCGTCGCTCGGCAGGCGACCCCTCAGTACGCAGCCACCCAAGCATACACCAACCTTCACTGGCCGACGTGCGTTAACATTGCTTGCGCTCGGCGCGTCCCCATTCTTGTTCTCTTCCACCCTCCAATCTGAGTCTGTCATACCACTTGTCACCGACAACGAATCCCAACCATCCTTACGAGACCTCATTCGAACCTATGTGGTTTATACAGTGCGTCTTTACTGCAGTCCACTTTTCCGTCGGCGTCACCAATGCGCCTCCTTTTTGCCTAGCTTTGCTCGTCCGAGACCATCATCGACCATGCCCCGGGACTGTTAGAAACGCTTACGAGCGTCCCCGTCCTCAAGCAAATCACCGAAGCTCTGGTTCGCGTCACATTCTTTGATCAGGTGCGCTTGACATTACGGCTCTACATAATACATGTCGCTGACGCTGACGCTAGTTTGTCGGGGGAGATACGGCAGCTGCGACAATACCCCTTCTGAAGAAACTGCGTACACGGAACTTGGGATGTCTCTTCGCATATTCCGTGGAAGTTGATGAACATGAAGCCATGGCCAGCGCGCACAATAGCCAGAAGACACTGGTTCACAAACGATCTGTGGATGAGATGGTCCACTGTATCGACGTCGCGGCAGATTTCGAGGACATAGAAGTCGGGAGCGGCAGTCACGGCAGAAGGACCTGGATAGCAATTAAGCTGGTCTGTTCCCAGTAAACCATTTAGGGATTGCCTGACCCTTCCCCTCCAGACCGCATTGCTTCCAAACGCAGAAGCACTCCTTCAGTTATCCCAGGTCATCTTGCAGAACCGCCATAATGATTCCGTACCATTCCCGGGATGCCCTCAAAGTCATGACCTCGATGTTCTTTATGCTCCCGGACCCAACGAACATATATCGCCAGAGAACATCGCTGCGCTGAAAGACCTGCACTCTGATGTGTTCCGTATTTGCAAACGGGCAAGGGAACGTGGTGTCAAGGTTATCGTCGATGCTGAGTACAGGTGAGAAATGGGCCGCCTCATTTGCAATGTCTCGGTTCTCATTTTCAAATCAGTTGGTACCAGCCGGCATTGGACGCCTATCAGCTATCGCTCATGGAGGAGTTCAACAAGGTGGGCAGCAGTGTGCAGCCCCTCGTGTATGGCACGTACCAGGCATATCTACGACGGTCCGTTTGTTCTCAGGGTCTTCTTATCGTTCTTACCGACATTCATCCAGGACTTATGCGCACCTTGAACAGTCGCTCAAGCATGCCCGTGCGAATGGCTACACACTCGGCGTCAAGCTCGTTCGCGGTGCATACCATCCCCTCGAAACCAGTTCACACCAAGCACATATCGCAGGCAAAGCATCGCTTTCCATCTCGCCTGAACCTCTCCCTCCAGTCTGGCAAGAGAAGAGTGAAACCCATTTCAACTACGACAGCTGTGCGAAGCTCTTGATTCGGGAAATCAAGAAGGATATCCTGGCCCAGGAGCAAGCAAAGACTAAGGGTGCACCGCGAATTGGTGTCTTATTCGGCACGCACAACTGGACGAGCTGCAAGCTCATTCTACAAGAGCTGGTTGATCAGGGGCTTGCCTCCATTGTACCTGGAACGGAAGAGACTATCGCCGTTCCAGAGGCCGTCACTGAACGCCTAGTAATGGGTCAACTTTACGGTACGTGGCTAGAGATTCAGGTCGATTTCTCACTGACAATTGATCTTAGGAATGTGTGATGCGCTTACGGAATATCTCGTGAACCGCACTCAGTCTGCCGCTCCTTTGGTCCTCAAGTATGTTCCCTACGGCGCGCTGTCGGAGGTTATGCCATACTTGAGCCGTCGGGCCATTGAGAACAAGTCGGTGCTAGGAGAGGGGGCGGCGAAGGAGGAGAGGCGCAGGGCAGTGTCGGAGATCAGGAGAGCCATATTCGGTTAGAGAAGGACTCATGCATCTGTATATCTACAAGCACAACCGTGCATTTTATAGAGGCAAAGATCCTATTTCTGCATCTACCTACTCAACTTAATGTTCTGTACAATCATACCATTACCCTTCGTAGGGGCGAAGCGATCAACACAGCCATTTGGGACTCCCATTGTGATTATGTACACAGATCAAGTTCGGTGAAGTTGTCTATAAAAGTCTCTCCCTTTGCTGTTTTGCAAGATTTTTGAATCAAATTCAAGCTAAAACACCCCCATTGTGGAGCACAAACAAGCAACGATAGCTCACCTTGTCACATAAATCTGGACAATGTACTTGAAACTGCGTGTATGCGTCAGTGGTGTAATGGTAACATGTGGTCTTCCCATGGCCGCGCCTCGGGTTCGATTCCCGGCTGACGCAGCGAGCGAACGCAAGGAATGTTACGTTTTTGAACTTGACGAAGAGCCACCACAGGAGGCAATGGATTATGGCACACATCCCGCAGGCTCAGTGCACATGCTACAGAGCTAAGCTTGGTGGAAGACGGCTCTCATTTTCCAGGTGCTTGATATGTAACCTAGTTGTTGAGGCTTCAAGCTTCAAGCCTCAGAGTTCAAACATTCAAGAGTTGGGGGTTTTCAGTCAATCATGGGGCACAAGGGAAACGGGGTTAGTGGCTCTCCCTATAGACATTGGATACATGATACATTAGAAGATAGTTCATAAACATTCCGATTCTTTATCTTACTCCAACACCCACGACTCCCCATCCTTTTTGATACCGACTGGTCGCTTCTCATCCAGGCTGATGCGCCCGGCATTGAGTATGGCTGTGGTCAAAACGGTGTTGGCGATACTCGGAAGGCCGTGCTTGTCGTAGTCTGCAGGGGTGGTCACGCCAGCATTGACACTGCGAGCGGCGTCGATGAACTTTTCGATGGACACATAGCCATAACCGCGCTGGCCGTCAAAGTGTCCGCTTTCCGAAGGGGAGTACTTCATGCTGTCCTCATTGCGTTAGTGCTCGAGACATCGCCCGAGGAAGAGTAGACTTACTAGAATGGGTTATACCATTGCTTTCCATTCTCGTCAGTCGAGACATCGTAGCCACGATGCGCCTGGTCAACTGTAATTTCACCCTTCTCGGCCATGTAGTACCAGTGTTGCGCGGAATGCACGCCAGACTTGAGAGGCGCAGTCCAGCTTGCGGTGTATACGCCCGTCCCGCGGTGCGTCGGGCTCTTTGTAGACTGCCAGTCGACAAGAAGCGTGATGGTGTCTTCTGTTTCGGGGACGCAGTTGTAAGGCTCACTGGTGGCTATACCAGTGGCCGCACTTGCGGTCACGCGAGTGGGCACGGCAGAATCCTGGAGGATCCAGCAGCAGATGTCGATGTGATGCGACGAAAGGTAGTAGCTGATATCCGAGTCCTTTCCTGCCCATGCACGGAATGTCTCCAGTTGGGACTTGGGCTGGCTCATCCATGCGCTGAAGAAGTTGAATTCGCCCAGGCTCTGCGCTTTGGCTTTAGCATCGCTGTAAGCGGGGTCGAATCTGTGGCAGGAAAGGAATGAACATAAGATAAAACAAGTCTTTGGGAGGACGCCGACCGTTTATGGTGCTCGACAAAGCAGACGACATTGTTCTTTTTTGCCGCTTCGATGAGAGCGTTGTGCTCAGAAAGCAACTTCACGGCGGGTTTTGTGACGAGCACATGAATTCCCCTCTCCATGGCATACATGCAGATGGGGAAGTGTGTAGCTGATAACTGGGTCAGATGGATTGAATTGTACGCAAGTCGAACGTAGACGTACGGTCAGGAGTGAAGACAATGACTGCGTCACCGGCTTTCATACCGTCAATAGCGGTCTTGTCTGTTCAGTTGTTAGAAATTGGACAGTGCTGCTAAGACATTCTTGCAACGCACAAGCCTCGGGATCCACTTTCCCACCAGCTGGGAATTCATCAAATCTAAGTGGCAGCGTAAATTTTGGGGCAAGGAAAGAAACTGGTGAGACCATACGCAAGATCCATTTCCTTGTAAACACCACCGATGTTCTCCGCCAGATGTTGACGAATCGCAGGAAACTTGCCGCCATTCACACCGACCATACCGAGTTTGTCGACTTTACCAAGTCGACGAAGGTCAAAACATGTTAAACCGACGACCTATTAATACTGAGACGAATCCTTTCAACTATTATGCAGGGAACATACACCAATCTAAGTAGGAGAAACATAAGAACAGGTTGGCAAGTCCAGATAGTGGGCAAGCGCACCTTTTTGTCTGACTTGGAGGCACCAGATCCCGTCCATCCAGTGGTGTACTCTCCCTTGTCACTCATGTTAGATGGAATTCAGGACGTTGACAATCTCGACCTACAGTACCGCCTGAAGAGGAAGGATTGTCAGGATGAAGTGCATATGAAAGATAAATGTCACTCAACACATAAGAACATTGAGTTTCTGGAGATTAGCCATGATGGTACTCTTGAGAAGAGGGAGGAGGCATTCTGCGCTTTATATAGGCGTTCGAAGGGCGATCTCATGGGTGAATAGCTGCACTGAGTCGGGCCGTCCCCCGTCGACAAACGGTTTAGCGTGCCGGCGGTCCGGAGATGGGCCAATTCTGCCCACACTGTGCGCACTTGTAGTTTTGCTTCGAGATTGACTTTCACGCCGAGGGTTTTCGCCAACAACTCGTTTGGCCTTCATCCTTTTCCGACAACGATGACCTATACAGGAATTGGGGCGTGTACTGGATGTGGATTGGTCCATCGGGCACACAGGAACGCCTCACCCCACACGCTGTACTCGCGTGTTTATGCTCAGCGTCAATAGTGGCCGTTTTCACTGCCATTGGCCGTTGGTTATTGGTGGTGGCGGAGGTGGGATTTCGAACGACGAACGCATCAATCCGAGGCACGGATCGACGTCATTCCGGAAGGAGTACTTTTAGCAAGTGTTCAACGACGTCGTCGGTGGCTCTACCCACACCCACCATCTACTCCTTGCTTGCTTTTTTTTCATTCTCATTCTGCGCCATGTCGACCAACTCGCCACCGCCAGACTCGTCTTTCATGCCTCGACGTGAATTTAGACGCGACACTCCACAGCGCGAGCCCAAGACTTTCTCATTGCTGGCTTTATCGGGCTCCAACTGCATTCGACTCTATTCCTTTCCCCTCCACGTTGTCGTACATCTCAGGCGATTCCTGGATCAAGACTCTCTCATATCTGCATACCGCGAGGATGTTTCCAACAATTTTTGTGAATTCCTGCTCGAAGGCAAGATTTGGTCAAGCCCCAAGAGCCCGGCTACCGAGAGGCTCCTACTGGACATCCTGGCCATCATATACCAGCATGGCCACATCTACCTCTCCACAGTGGACTATGGCCGCGAAGCCGACGACCGCTTAGCCATGGCATTTTCCAAGCCATCCGTCCAACCGGACCATGCCAGCTCGCCCGGACACTCAAAGGTGTCGTTCTCAGATCCGCGGTCGGTGGGAAACAGAGTACCATTTGCCCTTTCCTTTCCATCTGCAACCCTTCTACGCGTCATCGCGCCTCCCCTCGACCTCACGCCAGCGATCCTCCAGGCTGTACGAGGTGCATGGCCGCGGGGCGTTGTATCAGAGAAAAAGATCGGGAACGATACCTTTGAGTTCAAACTCAAGGGCTACAGATGTGTGTCTCTCGCGTGTTTCAAAAACGTTGGACTAACATTGGTCTCAAGGGTTCCAACAAGATACTTTCGCTACCGACTCCCTACGCCACATTTTGACTCTATTATCAGCGCTTGACGCTCAATCCTTCACCCTGCTTTCCTCGATCTCTCTCACCAACAATCGCTCTCGGGTCAAGGACCTCTGGCTCTTTACAGGCCCTGCACCTCTCAATGAAGAAGGCGCGTTCCCGGATTCCCCTGTGCCATCGCATAGGGCAATCCCACAACGCGATGTAGAAGCCTTTAATGGACACAAGCGAATGGCTACCGAGCCAATTGGGTCGCCTCCGCCGTCGTACCAGCACCACGCACGGGCCGTGACCGATGCAGCTCGTAACGGTCAACCCTCCCCTTCGCCCTCGCAAAGCAGCCAAGCGCCTCATCATGTACTACGCAAACCCGCTCCTCGAGCCCAATTGCCTGTTTCCGTTTCTGACCAACTAGACGTTGAAGGTGAAGGGGAGTATCGGAGAGTCGACTTGCCTAGCACTATTCCGTCAGGTATTGAGAACATGACTGGCGTTGGCGCTGGTCTCCCACTTCCTCCAGATACACAAACACCCGACGTTTTCTATACGACATCACCGTTCCAGGCTAGTCCAACCGCTGCTCATGATATCCGCGATGACGGCGTAGCAACATCCTCTCCTCCTCGTGGCTCACCGGAACCAGTCCCCGTCGAGTCTCTGCCCCAATCTGCCGCAACTACCCCACCCGTGACGGCTACGCCTCCGGGTGCGCCTGAGCCGCAATCTGCGCTCCTTAGTTCGCGTGTCTTCCGTGACTCTGCCTTCTCGTCCTGCACAGACACCAGCGCCGATATTCCTATCAAATGGACCGGTGTTGGTACAGATGCAGTGCAAGAAGAAGATGAACGCCTGGGCCCAGACATTCCGGGAGGCTGGCAGCCAACACCTGTTGAGGAGAGGACGGAGCCCGTCTCGATGGATATCGCTCTCGAGCAGAGTCAAAGCCCTACACATTCTGTTCATGATGTACATGGACGCGTCTCGTCGCCCGTTTTCAGTCAACGTTCGGCGGAGCATCATAGTCAGGCTGGGTTAATTGGAACGTTTCCTTCAATAGAGCCTCAAGACAAAGAGAAGGAGAAGGAGGGTGCAGGCGTGAATACTCCTCCGCAGAGAGAAGGATCGAACGGACAACAAGGTTGGGTCCTTGTCGATGTCGAGAAACAGGCATCTGGGCATAGCAGGTCGCATTCTACAACTGGCGGTGATGGGTCGTCTAGCCGTGAACCCAAGAGCCCTTTGCCGAAGAGCGTCATTATCGTTGACCCCAGTAAGAAGAAGGATGAGGCACCTCCAGGGTCTAGGGTGCGCAGATTCTTTTCCTTGTCGCGCAAGGATTCGGTATGTGATTTTCCCTCATTCTTAAATGTTTGTCTCACCAACAGACAGAAGAGGGTAGTCAAGGATCACGCACGTAGGAAGAGTCGCCTCGTTGTGGATGACTCGCAGGAGTCTGAAGATGGGAAGAATGCTTAGAGTTTCGTTTTTCAAAGGTGTGTATACTGGCCTACTCCTGCTACATGCTCGCCCTCTCTATTTACTGTCCTATTTGCTGTACAATACGTTCCTTTATATGCCTCTTAAATGTAGTTTTTGGTAGAATTGGGTGGACTTTTCACGGTTAATTATGCCTTACGACCTGTAACGAACGTACCTATCCATGTGAGTATAACTAGCATTTCTAGCTGTTTACCTGTATGAGAAACTTGGTGATAATAAGCATATGCCTAGACTGCGCTGCACAGCCTAGCAAACAAGAAAAATTGAGCTTGAATGGTTTGACCACAATATTGGAATGCTCCAAGTACATACATGGCCTACATAGTCAATTTATGGCCTTTTAATGACGCCGACGCTCATTTCACAAAACACGGGTCAACATGGTGACACAGCCCTGGCTCGACGGACCGGCACTTGGGCAACCCATCGTCATCTTCACTTGTAACACTCACCTTTGCACCACCACATCTTATCTTGCATAATGGCCGAAAGTTCTGCTGCAGACAAGTCCGTTCAGGTCAAGCTGGTTCTGTTGGGTGCGTTTCCACTGTTCTGCTGCACTGGATCTGCAGTCATTAACTGAGGCTAATAGGTGAGGCTGCCGTTGGAAAGTCGTCTGTCGTACTCCGCTTCGTATGTTTTTTGTATCAACGCGCAAGTTATATGTATTGAAGAAGGCCTCGCTCGCCACAGGTCTCGAACGACTTCCAACCGAACAAGGAGCCAACGATTGGTGCTGCTTTCCTGACCCAGAAATGCCGTTTGGAGGACCGGGTGCTGCGCTACGAGATATGGGACACAGCAGGACAAGAACGCTTCCACTCCCTTGCCGTGCGTTTGTCCCGTTACAACCCCTTGCGGAGATGCTGCTGACAATTTTCCGTTTGTTAGCCCATGTACTACCGGAATGCACAGGCGGCCGTCGTCGTGTACGATATCACCAAGGCGTCTAGTTTAGAGAAGGCAAAGTCTTGGGTGAAGGAGCTCCAGCGACAGGCCAACCCGAACATCGTTATCGCGCTCGCCGGCAATAAGCTTGATCTTGTCAGCGCTGCGGCATCGTCGTCGAGCGCATCCGGAGATGTGTCGGAAGATGAGGCGGACGATGCGACGGCGACACCGGGAGAGGCGCCCGCCGCAGGAGAGTCAGATAGTTTGAGGCAGGTTCCACGTGAGGAGGCGCAGGCATACGCCACCGAGGCGGGCCTGCTGTTCTTTGAGACGTCAGCAAAGACGGGCGAGGGAATCGTTGACCTGTTCACGGAAATCGGTGCGTAAACCTTTGTTTGAGCTGAGCGCCAGCTCACAAACAATCATTATACAGCCAAAAAGATTCCCATCGAGCACATTCTTGCGTCCACGCGTGGTGGCGCGGGCCGTCCTGGCGCTGGCAGCTCCCGCGCCAACGCACCACGGGCAGATGTCAATTTAGACGACAGCACCAAGCCAAAGGAGGCATGCAACTGTTGATTTTAAAGCTTCATTATCACACATGAGTACCTTACGATGTCCTTTCTGTCTTCCCCACTACCCCGATCCAGTACCCTCTCGTACATGTACCCTGTTATATTACACGGATTGCCCATAAAGCATTTTTTCAAGTTTGACTGTGCTGTTGAACGTTGAACGATTGAACAGTGTGTGCCGAGCTGCCAAATACTCTTCCAAGTTCCAAGCTATACAACAAGATTGAAAAGAGCTTATTTTGTCAGGTCCCCTTTGTTTAGGAAGGGGTACTGTGGTGATTGCTCGTAGTCCGTATTTCCTAGTACATATAGCTATTCCTCCGATCCAGTCGTCTCTTCATACACAGCTTGTTTTACATCGCTAACCAGTACGTTGACAACATCATCCCATGTACGGTGGTGGCCCTCCATTGCTATGCTCCTCCTCCCGTTCACCAGAGGGGACCCGATACGGTGGAGGTGCGTGCCCTTGTGTTTGTGCAGCATCTGTGCTGGCAACAGCTGCGGCCGGTGACAACGGGCGAATAACCAACTGCGGCTCAGGACTAGTCGAAGCAGTATGTGTATCGTGCACTCGAAAGTCAGAGTCAATCGTCGGCGGCGGGTCAGAGGGGTCGTCCATAGGCGGAGGAGGGGGCGGTGGATCATGACTGCTTTCTTCTTGATCAAAGACCAGACCGAGCGTCGTTGTGGATGGTATGTCGGCCAGCGGCGTCACGTCCGTGTCAAAAGAAGCCATTTCCAGAGTCGGAGGTGGTGTGGTTGCCCGTTGGCCTTCCTCTGAATGTCCGTCGAACTGGCCTGCTGCACTAAATCCAAACAAAGTGCCTTCACCTGGAATTTCACTAGCCATCCCCAGTTCGTGCTCGTCTTCCTCATCCTCGGACGGTGCCATGAGATGGCTTTCTGCCTCAAGAAAAGTGGGAAGGCCACTATGCGACGAAGACGCTTCTGCCGCCGACATGGAGAAGGGTGGAGGTGCATCCCGCTCCTCGAATGGCGGCGGTGCGCCGTATGGCACACTCGGCCCTGCTTCACCTTCATGATAATTCGGCACATAGTCTGCCTCCTCGTAGCGATTAGTCTTCGTCGGAGGTCTGTCGTGTTTCTTGGAATACGCGTTGTCAATTCCCGCTGCTACCTCTGGGAGCGGCGCCGGGGCTGGAATAACGGTGATGGGCACAGTGACGGTATGTATGCGTTCGGTATGTCGTGTAGTGTCAACGAGAGAGACGTGAACTTCGAGACAGAACGTGACATTGTGCAGGAGGGTAGATTGCGAAATGGACGGGCTGTCGGCATCCGAGCTGTTAGTGAAATCGTGTTCAAACGGCGGAAGTACGGCTTGTGCTTCTGTTGGAGATCCCGTTGGTGACACTTGATGCAGCACAAATCGCATCTGGAGAGGCCGTGACGAGTGGAATCGACACGACGCGCCAGAGTGCGCTAGAATTGTCTTGAACGTAGCAAGTGTAGATGAATCGTCCAGTGACACCGAGTTCTGTTTTTCTTGGTTGTTTCTGGACGGCATGGAAGAGGAACCAGCAACTGGCTCGGTGTCTGGTGGCGGTGTGGATGTTGAAGCCAAAGGGTCCGCGTGTTGGCCTCGCACGGTCACGATCCGAATGAACTCTGCACGAACGTTGCGAAGCCTGAGACCTTGTCCTACGACGATGGATCTGTCTGGCGGAGGGATAGTCACATATAGAGGAATGGCGTCTCCTGGCATAAATGTTGTGCGCGGGACTTGCACCCTCACGAGAATTGGCTCGGACATGGAGAAAGTCTCCGGCGCAATGGGCAGAGTGTATCCGTGAGCACTATATCTTCTGGTATGAACCACCATGGTCTTCGAGATGGTACGTGTCACGCTGTCGCTGGGATGCAGAGTCACCACTAGTGAGTGTGTGAGGGATGACTGGGCGGTGCGAATAGATTGCGGCGCGTCTGGCATCAAGGGGATAGCGAAGAGGATGGATGTCGGCAGACTGGAGACGCTGGAAAGCGAGCAAGAAAACAGGGTTAAATCGGATTTCCCGAGTTCGATTTCCTCGTCGAACGCTTTCTCGACCGTGCGCAAGGACATGGTACTACGCAGGGCATAAGCATACACCATGGCTCGGCTCGGTGCGCACATACATCCGATGCCATCGTCCGGGCTCTGCGCCTTTAATCTGTAATTCGCCCTCGATAGCCGCGCGTTCGCCGTCAGCGCCTAGGAAGCCCTTCTGAAAGTTGACCGAATCGACGGTGGGGGAGATAGCTATTTGTGGGTCTGGTGGTCCTTCCAAGGCTGGGCTTAATACTGACGATGTGGCAGGATCTTGTTGAGAGTATACTGGGGGCGGCAGAGTTTCGCTCATCGTTGTCGAGACGCAACAAGTTGCTGAATACTCAGCTCAGCACAGCCAATTCGCTGTTAGTTTCAGAATTGAGATCGCGCACGTGCTTTCGGAAATGAGCGACGCGCGCGGTTCGAGACGCGAACGGAGTCGTAGACGCGTCCAAGCTTTGCGAGAGTGACATGAGTTCGCCTTTTTGTGCTCATGAATAATGATACACAATTGTTCGAAAAGTACGGCCGTTCTGTCTCGCCTTGTCTGAGTCTCGCTGGACAGGCTGGACAGGGTCACCATCCGAATTGCAAAATGGCTCTAGTTCGGAGTTTGGGAGGGATGATCGTTCCAGGGCTGCAAAGATCAACTTGCCTCTCCACAGACCACCACCGTCTGCCGCTTGGCCTTCACTTGACCCCTTTGCACGTCTTTCAACCAACCACCACATTTACTGCCATGGTCTTCACTCCTCCAACCAGTTTCGTTATCCGTTCAAGAGAATACAGCAACGGAACCGAATTCAGCGATGGGCTTGAAGACAACCTCATGCCGGATCACTATGTCCGTCGTCTTTGGAGGCAGCCGACGATGTCCGGCCCTGGGGGAAAAACGGCACGTCCAGTCCCACTCTCTTCGACGCCTCGCCTAATGTCACGCAGATTCAATTCATCAACAAGGATTCAACGGAGCGAGCCGTCCTCTACTCGCTCACGGAGGCCGGCTCCAGCGTAGTGATGCGCAAGGGAAATGCCTCGGCCAGTGGACAGGAGATTGCGCGCGCGCAGTGGGACCATCGTAATCCCGACCGTAGCCAGTGCGTCGGGCATGACATCTCATTCTACTCTCATCTTATACTCTCCAGGATTTCGCTGGACAATCAATCTGGCCTCTTCAAGGACGTGATCAAGAAATCTGGGGCCATGTCTTACTTCACTGCTGCCTCAGTGTGCGTCTTGCCTCCTCGGCGTAGTTTGTATCTGACTTGCGATACTAGGACTCAAACCCGCGCGTTCATCGGTCCTGATGGCCAAGAGTACAAATGGAAGGTTGTGCTCGAGGGTGACAACGCCATGTTCCCGGACTCGTACCACCGAACACTTTATAGGCGAGGTATTGCACACCCCCTTGCGACCACGGCACGCCTCGTGCAGCGCGACGGTGACTCAGGCGTACGTGCAGCCTTGTCTATGCAGCTCTACTCTCATTGACCGTTCTGTAGACTGAAAGCTTCCCAATATACATTGCTGAGGATGGGATGTGGATGGAGTCCTGGATTGTCGCCAGCGTTATGTTGCTGCAAGGTTACGACAGGCTCACCAACTGATACGCCTTGCAAAGAATGTTGTTGTATATACGATTGCCCATATTTGACCACCTACTGTACTTAATGTTGCATCGCCCTGACGTTGTGCCTATGATATTTTCTAATTGTGACCCAATAGTTTACTGTGCATAAAATTTTCGTGAGCTCCTTGTTTGATGTGCGCTGTCTGAGTGTGCCACTGGAGATGATGAACAAAACCTTATCGCTTGGCACGGCGGCCATTGATCCAAATCAAGCCATATTCAAGTACCTGAGGTTCAAGTTCGAACAGTGGCGAAACCAGGGCGGATCAAAGCCTGAAATATTCATAATTTGTCAACTCGACTGACCACTGGCCAAAAGCACCTCGCTCCAGGGCAAACGGCGAATTCCCGACGGCGAAGGTTCCGCAAACGCGAGATTGACGCTTCTTCGTTTCCTTCTTCCTCCCACCGTGAACGTTCATGGCGTCCTCCCCAGCGACATCTTTCGTGATTCGCTCGCGCGAATACAACTCGGGAAGCGACTTCAACGGCTCGGACGACAACGAGGTCATCCCCAGTCAGTACGTGAAGCGAATCTGGCGTGAGCGGGCAACAGTATCAGAGGATGGGTCGAGAACCGTGCGTCCCACGAGTCCCACGAAACATCTGGCTGGGCGATGCTCACGAAACTCTTGGTCAGATACGATTCATTAACAAAACATCGGCGGACCGGACTGTGTTATACTGTGCGACGGAGAGCGGGAACAAACTCACGGTATGGCCAGGCGCGACGCCGAACAAGGGTGCCCCAGTTGGCGGGATAGAGTGGTCGTCGCAGGGCAGGAATTTCGACAGAAGCATGTATGTATCGTCCTAGCTGCTCGTTGCTCGTTATCGCCTCGCCTAGCGCTGAACACAGCGAACAGGACGTCACTCGGCAACAAAAGCTCCGCATTCAAAGACATGATCAAACGCGCGAGCGTGTTCAGCCCAAGCAGAATCTTTGTCAACCCTGACACTGATGTCGAGTACAAGTGGAAGGTGTTGCTGGAAGGAGACAATCCCATTTTCCCTGGTGCGCCTAGGATGTTTCCCTTTCAACTTTCCTGTCTGAATGTATCAAACCATTAGACGCGACTTACCGCACTCTCCACAAGAAGAATATCGCTCACCCTCTGGCCACGACGTCCCGCCTCGTAGGCCGTGACGGCGAACAAGGTGATGAAGCATACCCTATTTACATCGCCGAGGACGCCCTCCCGCTCGAACCATGGATAATTGCAACAACGATGATTCTCGAGATTTTCGACCGATACAAGCAATGAAGGAATCCAACGCGTTTACAATGTGTGTGTATATATAAGTGTCTCTGTATGGTGGTAGTTATTACAATAATTGGATGATAATGATGTTGATTGGTTACTACACCGCGCTTTGGCATATCGAGAGGGAATGCGCTTGCCCTAGGTACACAAGAAAATTGGGAAAACGTCCAGTAGAAGTGTGCGTGCGTTTCCAAAAAGGCGACTTGAAGGTCGGTATACAATCAATGCCAAAGCTCCCCCATTCGGCTATCGTCTTCGAACATCGAGTCGTGCATCTGCACTGACGAATAGTCTTGTATGCTCCCCGCTCCGTTCGCCATGGCAAGTGTTAGCGCCGCAAGGGCCTTTTCCGAACGTGTCGATTGGTGAGCCTCAGATGATGGCGCATCAGAGCTACACAGTTGTGGGCCAGATACCGCATCGTCGGCGTAGCCGGTCGCGATAGCCACGTCTTCATCCTCATCGTCGTCATCATCGCAGAGTATGAGCGACGAGGAAGAAGAAGGGAGTGATGGAGATGAACACATCTCGCTGTCACTTGCTGTGGTGCCACTGGTGCCGGTGCCAAAGGAGGAGCTCGAACCGCCAAGATGCGCGTAGAAAGTGAAGGGATAGGCGCCAGTGTCTTTAGACATCTGAACGTCTTCCATGCTGCAATGTACATCGCCATGCGAGGACGGTGGGCTGGACATAGACTGTCGACGTCCGGTGTGCTGTGAATCTGTGGCGAAGCGGGGACGAGAGCGCTCGTATTCCCGCATAGAGTCTACGAATCCTGCGCCGCTATCCTCAACACTGCGATGCAGTTCTTGGAATGCATCGGACCGGAGGCTGTTCACGTCCTTCGTAGGCTCCTCGATGGAGGGCGAAGTCGATCGGGCAGGACGACGGCGAGGTCGGGCACGGTTGGGAAACAGTTGAAAATCTGCCGCTGTGCATGCAAAGGCAGGATTTATCTGACTGGGTGTATGGTGTACGCGACGGAAAATGCTGTCTGTGTCGCTCCCCGACTGAGGCGACTGAATCAATGAAGAGTCATTCGCAAAAGCGGGAGGTCGCGACGCACCGAAGAGTCCCTTCGCCTCCGTTTTATTCTCCAGCTATCAGCCCTGTTCTTGCGCGGAGAGGATGGGTCGGGCGAGGTGCGTGAGAGTGTTCTTTTATTCGCGCCTCGCCACGATTCATCGTGCAGTTTACGACGATGGCCAGGTGAAGAAAGATTCGACGCCGAATGAGATCGTCTCCGGTGAATTGTGGAGGAGGACATGGTGATTAGTGGTGGTTGGTGATAGTGAGAGGTCAAGCGATGATGCGTCGATTGGTGCTGTAATTAAGGTTTACGGTGCTTTTAGACACCGATCAGTCACATGCCTATCGGTCACGAGTCACGACTACATTGAACAAATTGAATTCTGGAGATTTCGTCCCGGCACAACCAATTCAAAAGTAAATCTTGACTTCATTCTCTCCCAGAGTCCTTTGGTGCAGCGATAGGTATCACGATGACACACTCCGACATCCTAAATGATACAACGGATCCCAGCATGCACTTTTCAAGTTGGTCAAGATGCTGCCCATGTCTCAAGGTAAGTGAGGGGAAGCGGAACAGTACGTATAGGATGCTCACGACTCGAGGTTCATCGGGCAAGCTATTCCCTGAGTCTTCGATCTGCCCGAAACAGAGTCAGTTGGCGTTGTAATGCTCTCTTCATCCTGACGTACAGTACTGAGGAGGTGCGTCACGGACTCCCGCGCGCGTATTTGCAGTATTCGACGGTAGTGGTCCTCTTCGTGCGCCTGCGTCGAAATCAAGGACTTCAACTCCCGGCGTAGCGTCGATGTCCACGGGGAAGCAATAATAAAAGGCGCTGTGCTGAGGTGGGCATCCTGCAATGGGGAAATGGTGAGATACTCACAATCAAGCCGTCTCAGAAGTATCTCAGTCGCAGTACATATGACCGAGGCCGTCAGCAACCCCAATGGCTCGTGGTCATCGAGAAACCTGTGTCGTAGCACCAAGAATAAAGCGTCCCGAAGCATATCCCAAACACGACACCCGTACTGGCGTGAATGAAGGTCGACCCGGTCTTGAGATACAATGTACACTGCTATTCCAGCAACAACTAATAAGTCGGACGGGCCGCATCTCAAAGCTGCACTCCAGAGAGTTTCGTTTTGTCTGGAACTGAGTTGAGGCCGGTGCTCCAAGGTGCCAGCGGAGACCAGGAAAAGTAAAGATGATAGAGTAGGCGCCATGGATGCTCTCGGCATGTGCAGAAGATTTTCGAGAATTGGAGGCAAAAGATAGGCCCACGAACGGGACAGAGCAACATCGAGATCTGGTGCGTGCGCGCGTCGAAGTAGAGTGCAGAAGTTCAATGCGATCAAACATGCTGGTATGTCCTCCAAGTCGTGATCTCTTCCAAGGACTATACGCTGTGTCAGCCCTGTGCGAAAGAAAAAGGAAAATAGTCATGCAATTGTTCAGACAATTCAGGAAGCCAATAGTATCCTCCACTGCCATCTTCGCCGCGATTTCCAGACACTTCGGGTCGAATAGCGTGAACACCTCAAGCAGCACTCTCTGCACTAAACCGGGCGTTTAGCAACGTAAACGTGCGGCATGGACCCAAGTATACCTCTGAATACGATTGAGGACGATCCCACCAAAACAAAAACGAAGAGCAGAGTCTTGCAAAGGTCTGCCCTTTGACGAATGATATCTGGTCCCGTTCGTATCACCTCTAGCTTCAATAAATGAAGGATGTACAACGAGCACTTCATGAGAAGCGATAGTCCATCATCTATGTCTAGTGGGTACTGTGAAAAATAGGCAACCAGATCGAAGAGGACACGCTGGAGGATGCTCAGGATAAGCACTCGAAGCAGTATGGCACGAGACGCACTAATATAGCGCTACTAGATGCATGGGTACCTCGAAAGCAGGTATGAAGCCGTTCTTCAGATATTTGTCGTACGTGCACAGCAGTCTGGAATGTACGGATCAATGGGCATTTTCCAGTGCGATGCTTATAAAAACATACTACGAAGGTGATGATTTCAACGTTAGCCAGACGTGGGTCATCCCAAGTTTCCCAAATCCATTGCATAACTTCGTCATTTGTCGTGATGATCCTTTCTGCGCTGCGACTCTCGTGAACGGGCGAGACAATATCTCTGGCCTCAACAACATGTTCTGGGAGGATCACAGCTTGAAGAAGGTCCAACATGCAGCTCAGTGTATGCGGCTTGTTGAAGGCCCACGCGCTGCTTTTGGATGTCGCATATTCCTGCGCGCTGGTCTTGACGATGATGAGGGCATGTATACAATATTGCTAGGGGACGAACAGCAAACAGGGTGAAAAGCATTGCTAGGTTGATTTGTTCTTGTTCAACGATAGGATCAGAGGCGTAGTCCGCCTTGAAGCCGCTGCCTGCTGTTTGTAGTACGCATTGTCGAAGGTGCTTGTAGATATGGATGCGCAAGGCTTTGCTGCTAATAGGTCAGCCTCAACTTAGTCTGAAGAGGATATCACGTCGTACACATTATCATCGGGGCCGTTGAAGGCGGGTCCGGCTACGCAAACCGCATACAAGAGACGAATGGCTACTCGCTTCGCGGCAGACGAAGCAGACTGGGAGACAAGCACAGTAGAGAGAATATCCCAAGAGCCTTGAAAATGGCATTATGTAAGATGGGCTCGAGCTGCATATATCAAGAGATCAACCTACGAGGAAGTTGACCTGCCCCACGAATGTTCTCTTTGTGACGTTGTGAGCGCAACGCATCCATAGTCTCACTCGCATCTTGCACTACAGCCTCGGAGATCTTGGCGAGAATGATATCGACCCAGCAAACTGCGCCCGAGGATATGCCTGGCATAGTTTGGAATGCATTTCTGTAACGAAAGAGGACGGTGATGAAGGTAGGATGAACTGACAACTTGGTGAGAGGGAACAAGTTCAACAACAAAGAATGAAATACACTCACATAGTAATGCATGATGGCCTGATAAGACTTCACCCCCAAGCAGGTCCAAAGAGGAGGAAATTTTGTGGGAAGCACGATGGACATTCTCCAGCAACGCGTTGTCCTGTACAATAATAAGTCAATCCGGTGCTCTGTATTGCGCTGAGTAACGACCTGAGGCAGTCTTGCTGCGTCAGCTTGTGTCAAGATGGCCATGGCATCCGCGAGACTGAACTCGCCGTCGACGTCGCCGGTATTTAGAAGCAGATTTGACGGCGGATTATTCGAGACGAAAAGTTCGTCGTCGCTCTCAATCTCGGTATCGCTCCCAGACATGATGGTGGTTTACGGCAGAGAAGTACGGGACATCGACGCATACATTGACAGTGGAGGAAGGACGGCGCAAGCGAGTGACAGATGTGATTGAATTCGAAGACTACTGGTTTAGGCCGTCGATACTTTTGAGATATATAGATATATCTGATTGGCATTGAAGTATCTCATTGTTTGAAGCAAAAAGCTGCTCAAATGCGATAGCAGAGGAACCGGTCTTCGGACGAGAACAGTGAGCAGAAGCGCGTCGATCGGAGAACGCGACCTACCGTGACATCGTTGAAAGTGAGCGGTTGCCAATCTTCGTCCTCCTCGTTGTGGATGGCTTGGATCATCTCCTTGCGCGTGCTGGACATTGAGCCCATAGCTTGCATACTTTTTTCTTCGCCCCGTTTGGCCGCCACCGTCACCTCCTTCGCGTCCAATTTCTTCGCGCGTTTTTCAGGCTTGGGTATCACCACTGGCGTTGGGTCGTCTGGGTCTGGAGGTGGGCCATCATCTTCATCCGAGTCATCCTCTCCTCTCCGTCTAGTCTTGCGGTTAAAGACGTCCAGGTAAGTCAGCGTGGGCCGGAACTGGTGCGTTTCGGAGATTGGATGCAGATGTAGTTCACCTAGCCGTCCGTCAGCTTGAAGAAACAGTCGGAAGTGTTAAGCACGCGCCATTTCGTATGATGCCCAGAAAATGTTCCCCGCGTTGGTTTATAGGTTCGCTTTGCATGCGAATGTCCGACAGCCGTGGTCGATCCTTCTCATCCTTCACATCTGGCGCCTGGTTCTTCTCCTTATCATCCTCCCTCTGGGCGGCGCCTAATTCATATCCTCGCTCTGCATTCCAAACTTCCTGCCGCACGTCGGCAGGGACATGAATCTCAAGTCTTTTGTTTTCTGGCTTTATCCTGGCCGTAATGCGTTTGCCGCTCACTACAGCAGATGGCGGTGGTTGTAATGGGCGAGTTAATAATGGAAACTGGTGGACTTGAAGACATAATCGACTGGACAGTCGTATTGGCAGGGTGTGGAGGAGCTCGTCAGGACCGTTCATGGGTACATCTCGGTCAGGGTCCATGATGGCAAAGGAAGACTTGTTGGATATCCACATGATCGCGAAGCGATCACCTCAATTGATCCAGTGCTGTAAATACCAAAGCAGCAGTTGAAAAATACGAATGTTGCGGAAACATAGCGACGAAGGTATAGTTATTTCACAAGGACTCGCTAGTCAATGACAACAAACAAGTCAGCCGTAATCTACCAAGTCTCAAGCAACCATGGCCATGCAGCTGAGCAGACCTGCCAACATGATTGCCAGTAGCGGAATGCTACGAGTCTCGAGCGCGCTGCCGTCATCTGGAGTATCAGAATCTGTAAAGTCGCTGGCATTACCAAAGGGTGCATCACTAGGGGGGCTGTCGACCTTAAAAACGGTGAGCACCTATCAGCCATCATTAGTAGCACGAAGTAAAAATCTCACCTGAGGCTGGGCCTCCAGATTGTTCAAGCCAGTGCATTGTCCAGATGGATTTTCATTTATGATAGGTATGGACACTGGAAATGGGTTTAACTTTGACCGCCACCCTACTCACAGAGAACGCACCTGGTGTGATAATGAAGTATTCTTCCCCCTTGATTATCGACGTCTCGTAGAACGTTAGCTAGAATGAGTATTAGCGATAGAACTTGTGTGAGCCACTTCACACATACGTTGTAGTTCCCAGGATCAAGGCATTTTGGAACGACCCAGTTTAGATGCTTCACCGTCGAGCCTTCCTCGCCCCCAATGAGGCTCGCCCCACTTGCTACCGTGAGATTGATTCCGCTCTCTGTCGACAACAAGAAGACCTCTAACAGCTTGAAAGCAGAATCGGTGGGCATAGCTCCATTGCCAGAAACCTTTTTGCCATCTGAGCACATTGCGTCCAACATTATGTTTACATTAGACAGACCTCAACGGCAACGGAAAGGATGCTTCCAGCATGCCCAGGGCTACCATTTCTATCAGACCCATGCCTAGTGTCCGTGCGTGTATGTTTTCCGCGCACCTTCCCGCGCTGGGCGCGTCAATGATGGCCAGGCCCTTGGTGAAACCTTGGCCGGCAAGGACACATTGGACGACACAAGCCCCAAGAAAGACTCGGAGGCCACTGGTACTATATGCGAACATAAAGGAAGGTAGTGACCACAGAAGCTGATAACCAAGCCAAAAAGAGGGTGATGGGAGTGTTTGAGAACAAGTTTGGTTCTCTCCGGGACTCCCCTCTTATGTGGGTTTCAAGAGTGCCAGATGGGTGCAATCTCTCGTCGGGGTTCAACGAACCGAACTTTGGCCGAGGTGATAATGAAGTTGCTGTTCCTGGAGACGTCTGGGAAAGCACTGAAAGGCACATAGGCTCAGCAATAGGCTTACGGTGTACGAGTACTCAGCTAGTCCTCCAACTCCTCAACACATCGAAGCAGGCGTATGCGGGTTTAAATATGTTGGAACTGATATAGTTCCAATGGTGAATACTTACTATGAACGTTCGAATGGCCGATCTGCTCGATCACTTGTGCCACTCGGTACATATGCTATCGACTTCTTTGCTGCTTAACTTGTAAGTGAAGAGTGTCGCGTATTTGTTGAGTACTGAACCGCAACCAGGGGATCAAGACTCTATGCAGCATAAATCGAAGCCGGGTTAATTCGAGTATAACTAGGTAGCTGTACTAGTTCGAGTGAAGCGACTCCCATAACGGCATAGCAGATCGCCGATGATGGGGTCAACCTACAATGGGACTCAAGTGATGTACATAACTTCACCTACTACATAGTCAGATGTTCGAGAGGACTGACGACCAACCAAACACGACTGCAATACAACTGTGGATGTCGTATGTAGTCGCACGAACTCGCGCGTTGCTGGCCGTCTCAAGCGCATAGAACAAGAGCCGGTAAAATTCCTAGAAAACGGATACTATGTAATATCGAATTCGGTGACGATCTTGTAGTCGGCGGCTCGAGGTGCTGTTGGACTCTTATACATTTTGGGCTTCCTTCTCATCATGTTAGTATGTATATACACGGAACCTGTCTGAGTACTTACTTTTCGCCTGCAGCTGCCGAAGGGAAAGAGCCAAATAAGTCAGGATGTTTCGGCAATGGTGATTCCCTGAGGTGGAATTTAGCAAGAGTGGTATTTTTCGAAGGTATAACGCACTTGAAGTAAGGATGTTCCATCGCCTCTGCAGCAGATATTCGAGCAGCGGGGTCGTACGTGAGAAGAGATATCATTAGGTCAAGACCGTTTGCGGATAGATGCGGAAACTGCTGGCGAAACAGAGCGGGCTGAGGCGATGGTAGGTTCATGCTCTTGGCAAGAGGAAGGTCGGAATAGCCAGGCCAGGAAGCATGCGTAGGAGGGCCCAGGAGTTTGAAAATCATAGATATAAGTTCGATTTCGTTCTTTGCTTGGAAAAGTGGTTCCTTTGTGAGGAGTTCGGCGAAAATGCAGCCAACGGACCAGAGATCGACTGCAGTCGAATATTTGGTCGCGCCTAGAAGTAGTTCTGGTGCCCTGCAACAAGTATTGCATGCAGTACCTAAGCGCTCAGAGCAGGCACGTACCGATACCACAGTGTAACGACAAGTTGGGTAAGACCGCCAACGCCTACGGGATCACCATATCTTCGTGCCAGCCCGAAATCTGCGACTTTGATAGTGCCTCGGTTGTTCATTAACAGATTGCTCGTCTTGAGGTCCCTGTGAAGGATCCAGTTCTCGTGGCAATGGTCCACCGCAGAAAGAAGCTGGAGTAAAAGGGTCTTGATTTCCGATTGTAGGAAGGGGGCCGGCATTGTTTGGAGAAGTGTCTTCAGGTCATGCTCAATGAAGTCCATGACAACAAAGACTCTATGATGCATCAGTCATGCAAGAGGAAGAATCATGAACCGCGTACTGGGTTAGAGTGTCACCTACAACCACCTCACGGATATTGACTACATTCTCGTGTCGGCAAGTCATAAGGGCGTTAATTTCGCGCAGAGCTGTAATAGGGAATCCATTCTTTTCCTCCTCCAGTTTAAGTTTCTTCAGTGCGACAATCTCGCCCGTATCCTTGTCGCGCGCGCGGTACACAACGCCGTACGAGCCCTCTTCGATCTGGTTCAAACGCTCGTACGAGTATACTGAGCGTGAAGAGAGGATAGGTGGATGATGATTGCGTTGCGGGACGAATTTGCTGCGTGCTCGAGGTGGGGCACTTCCATGTTGCCCAGGATTTGAATTGGACGATGATGTTGGCGGTGGTTGTGTCACCTTTTGCTTGACGCGTCGGACTGGGGATGCTGGTCGTGTCTCCTCCTCGGCGTCTCCTTCCCATTTGGACCGCTTTCTAGAGGGTGTCGATGGTCCCGCAACAGAGCTCATGAATGCCGGATGTGGACCGTGACGGCAAATGCCGGAGGCATTAAGATCAAGATTTATTTTTCAGACCTTGATCTCCCACTTTCGCGACATGGCGCCGTCCGTTTCCAAAGAGCACGTCGCCGCCGCGCAAACCAAGGGCGACTTTGCTATCAAGCCGGAAAACACTCCGCAACTCGATACCTCCCAATGGCCGCTTTTGCTCAAAAACTACGACAAGCTGCTCGTTCGCTCTGGACACTTCACACCAATACCCGCTGGCTGTGTGCCCCTCAAAAGAGATATCCAGACATATATCAAGTATGTTCGACTGTTTATCATGCTTGAGTCTCCCTAACCTCCTCTATAGATCTGGTGTTATCAACTTGGACAAGCCATCCAACCCTTCATCCCATGAAGTTGTCGCCTGGCTCCGACGCATCCTTCGGTCGGAAAAGACAGGTCACAGTGGTACTCTTGACCCCAAGGTCACCGGTTGCTTGATTGTCTGCATTGACCGTGCGACCCGACTTGTTAAATCACAACAAGGCGCTGGTATGGACCGTATTGTTTGACATGGCCATCAAAACTAACTATTGTCAGGCAAGGAATACGTCGCTGTTCTCCGTCTCCATGCTCCATTACCTGATCCTACTGCCCTTCCCCGCTCATTACAAACTCTGTCCGGAGCTCTCTTCCAACGCCCGCCGTTGATCTCCGCCGTCAAGCGACAACTCCGGATACGCACAATTTACGAGTCGAAGCTCCTGGAGTTCGATGAGAAGCGCAACCTTGCCGTTTTCTGGGTTTCTTGCGAGGCTGGCACCTACATTCGTACTCTATGCGTCCATCTCGGTCTCATTTTGGGCGCTGGTGGACACATGCAAGAACTTCGTCGCGTTCGTAGTGGTGCTCTATCTGAGAACGACGATATGGTTACCATGCACGATGTTCTGGACGCACAATGGATGTACGACAACACAAGGGATGGTAAGTGTCCATACATTCCGATTGCCTGTAGCATTAAATCATCTTCCAGAGTCGTACCTCCGCCGCGTCATTCGCCCTCTCGAATGCCTGATGGTTGGCTACAAACGCATCGTTGTCAAAGACAGCGCTGTCAACGCCGTTTGCTATGGCGCTAAGCTCATGATACCTGGTTTACTTCGCTACGAAGCCGACATTTCCCTCAATGAAGAGGTTGTTCTGATGACCACGAAGGGTGAAGCCATTGCTCTCGGAATCGCACAGATGTCTACTGTCGAGCTTGCCACTTGTGATCACGGTGTTGTTGCCAAAGTGAAGCGCTGCATCATGGAGCGCGACACTTACCCTCGGAGGTGGGGACTTGGTCCAACGGCACAGAAGAAGAAAAAAATGGTTAAGGACGGCACTCTTGGCAAGCATGGGGAGAAGCTCGACGGAGTTACTCCTGCTGAATGGTCGCGCGATTACATCGACTACAACCGTGAAGAGGCTCCGGCAGTTGTCACCACCACAAAGATCGAGGAGGTGAAGTCCGTAGAGGAGGTCACCGAGTCCGAGCCCAAGGAGAAAAAGCGCAAGCGCAAATCCGAGGTTGCTGATGTGACAATGGGCGAACCAGAGGGGGACGACGACGCTGAGCGGGCAGAGAAGAAGAAGCGCAAGGCAGAAAAGAAGGCAGCCAAAGAGGCCGTCGGTGACGAGGACGAGGAGGCGAAGCGCGAACGAAAGCGCCTGAAGAAGGAGAAAAAGGCAGCAAAGGCGGAAGCCGACTCATAATCATCAACCTTTCATCTGGTGGCATGAAACTTTACTTTGAACGATTTGTTGTTGTGTAATGTGCTGTACTTTATCTATCTTTTTTGCCCGGACAGACCGCCCAATTTTCGAGTAGCATAGTTGACATTCACCGCATTGGAAATCGAACGCTACTACCTCGGTCATGTAGCGCACCTAGCGAGACTCGCACATCAGTCGTAAGAAGGTCTACCCGGTATCCATACAAGGTTCCCTCCCCAGCCAGCGACATCAACGGAAAATTGCTGTTATGTGAGTATTTTGTGCTATTAGTGGACGGTGGTCAAGGACTAAGAAATACAAAGTGATGGACGCTACAGTGAATTAACGTACAAGTACGCAGCTACATCTACAATGGGAACCTGCTCCCTCGATCTTTCATACCTGGTCATAAACAGCGGGACGAGACCCTCCACGAACATTTGTAGACCCCAGCCTGTATGGACCCCGCACTGCAGGGGGAGGGGCCTGGACATTATTACCATTACCAAGAGACAGCCAGCTATAGGTTCTGCGTGCTGGTGGTAGCCGCCCCGCTGCAGCAAGAGGACCCGGCACAGAAGATGGCCGCGGCTGCACCATGTGCGGGACAACTGCTTCTACGTCCTGCATCTCACGACGCCTGCGCCGACGGTGGTAAAAGATGAGAAGCCCGACCAGCAGGGATATGACTCCTAAGCCTGTGAGCGATGCGATTGCTGCTATGGTTGAAGAGCGGAGTCCAGTGACAGCGCCGGAAGGCTCGCCTGAGGAGTTCGGGCTGGGAGGTGGAGTAGAGGAAGGAGATAACGGAGCTGAAGCAGAACTTATGGAAGTGGAAGTCGGAGGGGCTAGATGGGGGTTGAGGTCAGTGCTCTCAGTAGAGTGGACTGAGGAATGGTACCTGAGCTCAGGGTGGCAGTAATGGTTGAGGAGCTCTCCGAACTGGGAGCAGCACCTGTTATTGTCAAAGTGGTAGTCACGGTCGATAAGATCGACTCGGAAATTGCGGTGACCACTGGAGTCGACGAGTCTAGGGCTATCATATGGCGGCAATCAGGGTAGTTCATGGCAAGAGCATTTGGCTCACTTCTAGTACTGCTGCTATCATGAGTGGTTCCTACAAATTTTTGTGTGAAAAGAAAGATGCCACAAACAAAAATTGAAGCGCACGATTGTCCAACCATGTGACCGACAACGAGACGAATGCCACTCGACTATGATCTACCAGATGGACGTTGAAAAGCGAGAAGAGATGCTGCACAGTAGGGTCTAGATCCGTCTCAAAGAGGGTCACCTACATCCATGCTAGTTAGGGTAAGAACAAGGACAATCAATTGTAACGGACCGGTTGCACTGTGGAATCATTCTGGTGATGTGCCCCACGAATGTCGACGACTGTAGCATTTGTTGTGTCTTGGCAGTCGATGCAAAATGCGTACGTCCCCTCCTCTGCTAGCTTGACGCTAGCGTAAGCCACACGAGAGGTATTTGCTAAATCCAGTTGCCCATTGTGTTCCCACGGGTGAACAAAAGGACGCACCTGGTAGAGGGACAGAAAGTACGCTCCCGAGTTCATCTGTAAAGACATAACGCTGTCCAGCAGCGGTGTATGCGTCCTGCCACCCCGCGGAAAAGAATATTTCGCTAGAAGGAAGGAACGAGGCCGCACCATGGGCGGCAAGAACGAGGTACGAGAGTGCAAAAAGGGTGAAAGTACGCGTAAAGAGGCGCATGGGATTGAAATGAAGTGTCCCTCAGCGGAATTTCCGCATCCCCGGGCGAGGTGGTCGTGGTGGTACAATGGAAAGAGCTTGAGCCGTTACGCGCCTGTCACCAAGCTGTGACATCACATTCTGATCGCGGCAACATTAATTTGAAATTTCGGCCTCAGCTAACCACGTGCTGGCGACTCGAGGCTCGCAAGTTTCATATTCTTTCGCTTTACTAATTCTCCAATTTTGCAAAGTCCCCATCACATCCTGCCCACAGCGCAAACGCATATATCTCGACTTCTTGATGCGCTAAGCGCAAATCATTCGTGGCCACTCTCGCAGCCACCCGCGTCATTCCTTCCAACGGCTCAGAGACCCAGCCAGCCCCGGACCCATGGACGTGCAGACTGACGCGGCGGGCAGCACCAGGCGTCAAAGCCCATTTCCGAGGAAACCTTTGGCCATCAAGAAGAACGACGGCGAGATTTTGACACGGTCCGACATCCAGTACGACTTCCTCAGCAAGGTCTTTGCCGACACCGCGCCTGCCTTCACGGATCCGCGCTTGACTCTAGATGGCGCACCGCCGGGTACCAAAGTGTCTTTCCGCGACCTCTATGTCAATGCTCTCCTGCACTCTCCCAAGATCACAAAGGGACTGAGGGATGCCCTCGTCCAGAGCCCAGTGTTTGCGACCGACTTTGCCATGCTCGCCCTCCTGACCAACGTCGGTCGGGTCCACTCTACGATGAGTTGTGAGTCAACCCTTCTCATATTTCCTTACAGGCCACTCATTCGGTGACAGTCTTTGCCGAGAAGAAAACCACCGTTCGGACCTACCATCCAATCCCGGCGTTCGAGCGCGTCGACGGCAATCTCCAGGACGCTCCCAGGATAAAGGCCCTCCTGAAATCTTCCCTTTTACCAGAAGAAGACCCTCGTTCCCTTCCTTCCTCCCCTGCCGAGATAAAGGCTCTCGCAGTACGTTTGCTTTGTGTCTTGCCGCCCCCGCAGGCGCTCACCATTGATCAGATGTCTGGTAAGAGCCCGCCGACAAACATCGCCAACATCATTTTCACCCTCGCAAGCCACTCGCCTGTACGCGCAATCGCCCTTGTCTCAAATTGACATTGACCTTGAACAGGCCCTTGGAGAAGAATTTCTCGGCGAATACGAATTCATTGACCTCTTTCTTCCTCTCGATATATCCAGCTCCTCGCGGGCGCGCATCTTTCTTTGGCTGTGTTATCATTATTACGAATTCTCATCTCCAAATCCTGAAGGGGCCGTCGACTCCCCGTCAAAGCGCGCTAACCCGTTTTCTGACCCGCTGAGACCCGGGACTGTGCCGGCGTTCGCTATTCTTACCCGAGCAGAGGCAGAAATGGAGAATGTCGACACACCCGAGGAAATCGCTCGTGGTCAGGCGTCCATCGACAAGCGAAGTGAGGTCGTCAGCAAGATCAATCGCTTTCTGACCGTGCAACCTGAAGACGGCAATATGCCACCGAAGAAGGCAAGGACTCCTGCAAGACCAAACCTCACTCCCCAAGAGAAGAAGGAGAGGAAGGCGCTTTGGGACAAACAATACCGGGAACGCGTGAAAGAGAAGGCGATGCAAGAGAAGATGCGAGCCGGGCAAGCCTCTGGCCAGGATCAAGCACAAGTCACGGTCGAGCCAATCAAACCCGCGAAGCCCAAGCGCAAAGCACCGACCAAGAAAAAGGACGCTGCCACCGCTTCAGCTTCACCTGCGGTAGCCTCTTCATCCCGGACACTGCCTATCTCCATGAATTTCGCCCCGGAATGTACGTGCCACTCAGTCGACACTCTTTTGAGCATCCTCTGACTTTCGACCGTGTCCATTCAGACACGTCATCGCAGTTTGCTGTTCTCGACTTTCAAGCGTCTTCGCCTCCCAACACCGTACCGGGTGTTGACGACAATCCATATCCTGATGTCGAGGCTGACCCAACTGTATCTTCGCGTGCTCAACGGCGATACACGCCTTACCGGAAGCCCGCTCTCGAGCTCGCTCGACCACGCAGGCGCCACTCCGGTCATGTGCCGAGACCGACGAGCCCACCAAGAACGATGATCGAGCGTGAGTGTTGTCTTCAGTAATGGTAAACAAAATGCATCCTGACGGACTATGCCAGATGCCTGGCATATTGTCAATAATGTAGACCCATTGTCAGAATCCGACGAGGAGTCTGATGTACATGTCCGAAATGATTACGGTACGCATCCGGTCTGTCTGGGTTTGTATACCTTGCTCACACAGATCTGGCGCAGCTCACCGCCTCGGAGTGATTTCGCGCCTGCGGGGTAGGGACCCTACACCTGAACCACCAGCGTCCCACCCTGTCCACTTTCGTTAGCCATTTCCTGTTTTGATTTCTCGCTGACCGTTCAATTTTCTACACCTATCGTCTTCCACATATCCATGCGCTCCCTCCGTCTTTTCATTACTTATTTGTTAAAGTTATTGTGAATACTTACCTTTGCCTCCTTCCCTTAGTATCGTACTTTGAACCCCTTGTATACTTACTGCTTCCCGGCGTAAATTGGCCTGTACATTAGTTGCCCCCTTACTTGCATATTGACTAACTATCGAAGTTGAAATTGTCGCATCTGGTGTTGTTGTCGAATTCACAAAGCAAATCAACACGGGCTATTTGCTAGTATTTGTTACCTTCATCAACTCGGGGTAGCCATCGACGCGTGTTGGTCACACAAAGTAGGTTTCGAAGAATGAAATTGGAACAGTGGACGAAGAAATGAAAAGAATAAACACGATAAGAAGAGGAGGGGTGGCAATCTACATAATGAGTACAGACAAAAAGATGGCTTTCCAGAAAGGTCACATTCCCCCCCACATATGTCTTCCAGCAAATACAAGAGTGCGTGTGCGAACCGTAGGGTGATGATAAGAGATGATAAGGGCATAGTATACGCGCTCGCTGCAGGTTGTGTATCCAAGTAAAATAAAGTCTTTTCGCCCCCTAGCCGACGAACGAAACGAATGAAAGGGACGAACGAAACCAAACCCCAATGCTTCACTCGGCAAGCCACTTCTCGCACTTCTTGACATACTTGTCAAGCAGCTGGGAGAGATCCCGAATGACGAACGTAAGGACGACGGTAGCAAAGAACTCGGAGCATCGCTTCAGCTTCATGTCGGCCGCCTGCCGTTGCTCAACTGGAAAGGCGCCATAGGCTGGTGCCACTGGGGTCGCATACATCGCCTGGGTATGTTCGTCCAACAGTTGTGCGTTCATGAATAGTCTCCGCAGCCCTTGCACATAGGCGGCCGGAGAATCAAGGCTAAGGAAAAATGCGCGTGAGTCTCACATCTATGAGAAAACACACGACACTCACTTCTTGCCATTGATGTACTTGTCAAACCGTCGCCCAAGCTTATCACCCCATGTTGTTTTCTTCACCACGAAACCCTCTCCGACGCCCAGCTTCTTTCCGAAGTTCGCAACGACCCCGTCACAAAGACTTGTGAAGTCCTCGAGCTTCGAGACCCATGCATCCGCCTCTTTCTTTCCGATACTGCCAATCCCAAGCGCCATCCCGCTGCTCACATTACCCGCCCCGAAGTGCTCCGAGCTGTGTGTTTGCAGATCCTCAAGTGCCGTGCACAAAATGCTCACAACCCGGACCTTCTCTGCTAGATTACTCAACTTGGCACCACCCTGAGACCACACTTCTTGGGGGACGTGCAACCGTCTGGTGATATACCCGCCTGTTGTCGAGGTCATCGTTGTCCTCAAAAGGTTCATGAGATGATACGGTTTTCGCAGAGGATCTGTTGGTGCGAGCGGTGGTAGAGGAGAAACCGGGGTCACAGGGAGTGTGCTCGAGACTACCGGAGGCATGCCATTGAGGGGTGGAGATTGTATTTCGGTTTGAATACTGAGTTGTTGTTGGAAGGGAGGGGCACCTTTGGAGGATGTAACGGACGCTTTGCGCTGGCTGATGACTCCGTTCGCCAGATTCGTCGGAAGAGGTGGGAGTTCTTGTGTTGGCGATGTACGCCCACTTGTTACAGAAGGTCGTCGGCCAGGTTGAGAAGATGATCGTGAGCGCCCACCAGCACCGCTCAGCGAACCGCCAGAGCTCGGGAGCGATGACGCTATGGACCGCGGATACGACGAGGCGACGGACGCCACTGATTCGACCGGGGAAGATGATCTCGGAGTGGGTGGCGCGGAAGATTTGAGCCGCCGCTGGGATATCGTACTTTGTGCAATATTCGTGTTAATGAGCACGGTGTCTGGACGTTGAGTAGGAGCAGAAGCGGGTTGCTGAGCTACTTGAGAGGCCCCGCGCGGTCGAGGCGCATTAGCAGGAGGCGGCACCCTTGGTGATGAGGGTTTGAGAATGGACGTCGTCCGAGGGGTGGCCGACGAGCCATTCGACGTGGGTATCGCCGGTAAAGGCGGCGACTCCTCGTCACGGATGTACCGTTCCGTCTCTTCTTGTAATGCAGCAAGCTTGCTCCCTGACCCTGTCCGGCGGTGACCGACGGAATCGCCGCGTGGTCGCGTTGCAATCACTTCCAAATGTTGGCGGGCAATTTCTTCCGGCGCTGCGGGTGGAGACGTCGCAGGAGGGGGCATCGCTGGGGGAAGACTTGCCGACCCAGCTCTGGACCGACGGACTTGCATCGAGGCCCTACTTGAAGTAGGTTGAGCAGGAGGAAGCGCAGCCGGCGGTGATTTGCTCGCGAGGGGAGTTGACGGTTCGTTGGCGCTCGAGTACGGATGTGCAGAACTTGAATGATGGTTCGGGTTGATGGGGCTTGGTATGAGGTCCATAAACATGGCCGCGCCGATGGCCTCCATCCCTCCGTTCTGAGTTTCGAATGCGAAATCCTCCTGCAAGTCCTCGTCGTCGTCCTGGGTATGTTTGGTATATTGCTGGTCTGAAGGATCTGGAGGCTCAGAGGAGGCAGACACCGAACTGCTTGGCGAGTGTGATGCGCTGGAAAGACCATTTGGATAAACCGAGGCGGCGGTGTAGGGCATCGGTGGAATACTGTACACAATGCTGAGTATGTTCATACGGTCTGCATAGGTGTCATGCTGCAGCACTTTAGCAAGTGCGACAGGCTGGTCAATGGAACACGCACTATCCGCTGTAATCTTCGAATTTCTTCTTCCTGCGCAACACTGCTTCGCCTGCGCCCATTCCGCCGGCGAGGTTCAGTAGTATCCTCTCCACGGCGTACACGATCCATCACTTCATTCAGCAGCGCAACACTTTGTCCATATGCCTGCACCGCCGCATGTGGGTCATCATTGCTTGAGTCCAACTGTACGGCCTCCCGCGCCAGCTCCAGTGCACGCGTAAGAGCCCGCCGCGATGATGGCTGCCGATTGTCCGTAGACGGCGGAGCGAGCAAATTCGAGCTGCTGCCGTCAGCATCGTTTGTCCGGGGTGCGAGAATCGACGGAGGGGGTGGGTCAGAAAGATCGTCCACTGAAGAGCCGGTTGGAATTGTTGGCGACTGCGACGAACTTGCATATGCTGGGAACGCTGCCACGGCTGCAAGAGAAGGAGAGGCCATTTGTCTTGTGAACGCCCCCGCACGGCCTGAGTTCCCGTTGAGGTATGCTGACGGTAGCGGAGGAGAGTCCAGCATAAATTGTTCCTCGTCGTGAGAGTACTTGTGGTGACCGTTTAAGTTTGGAGGAACGTTGGGAATAGGAAGATTTGGTGGCGGGAGCGATGGCCGAACGTGGGCGGCAGAAGACCGGCGCCGTTGTGATATCGGGGACGTTGATAAAGCAGACGCTGTGGACGACGGGCCAGACGCATATTGCCAATCCTGACCCTCATTTTCAGGATATCCGCGGTCTCGTTCTTCCATGGGCGTTGACCGTATTGGGTGGTGGTGAATGTCCAGCACGGTGGAAGATGGTGTATATCCAAAGGGCGTCGGATTACGCCGTGGCAGAGATAGTACGGCGTCCAGGATTGCGCGGCGGGCGTTCCTACAGTGACCTCCTCTTTGCTTCTCTTTCTACAAAGCCCCAGAAACTGATGCAATTTTGGATCAAGAGGATGTAGACCAGTGGAGCATAAGTCGTGTTCTCTATGCCGTCAAAGCCAAATACTCAATCCGTCCAAGGTGGGAGCTCGAGGCGAAGATCCTTTGTTGCCGAGGGGGGAGTGTTTGCCGGAGTTTCGGCTTGGCGCCACACAAACAGAACAATTGAAATGCATCACCTGCCCAAACTAAAGGATACACTGGAGAGTATATACAGCGAACACAAAAAAAGCTTCTCAAATTCACAATCAAGTACGAATAAAGGACTACGCCAAGGTATAAGTAAAAGTCAACACTGCTACTGGTTTCCAACCATCCAAAGGTGAACAAGCAATAAACGGGATATATTCTAGTCGCGGAACTCGGGCTGAGAGCCCTGTGCAGCGAGGCGGCTCTCCAGGTTCCTGTAGCGGTCGGATGAGCATCGTCCACATGTAGATATGCCGGATGTCTATACCTGAGAGCTTCTTCCTTTGCCAACAATTCTTGACGCTTCTCATTGATCTCTCTTTGCACTCTAAGCTCGATTTCCCGAAGCTGCCCGACGTTAGCCCAACATTTTAATGCTGAATCAGAACACAAACCTTCTCTTCCTCGCGGCGCAACTGCTCCTCCTTCAGGCGCACACTTTGGTTTGCCATGTCCTCAGGAAGGATGGACTGGTCGTGCGGATCGTTGTGCACGTTGCGTGACAATTTCTCAGTACGGTACGTCTCGTACAATACGTCGTGGGTGAGAGACTTCAGGTCGGCAAGGTGTGAATTCAAGAGGGCGCTCCTCAGTCTGCTGAAGTCAGAGTGCTTCGGGTTGTCGACCTCAGCGATTCCCCAGGGGTATATGCGCGCGCGAACGGGCTGGCCATCAATCTCGACTTCCTCTTCAGATCCAATAATAGCGAAAGGGAGCATGGCCTGGAATGCATGTTAACTACAAACAGTTGCGCCGAGGTTCGACCTACCCGCAACTCGCTGTTATCCTGAATGGTCTCTTCGTCGTCCTCTTCGACATCATACGGGAAGTTGTAAACGGGTATATCATAGTGCTCAATGTCCTCCATAATCTGAAGTAGGTTAGTACGCTTTGCGCGGAATGTCAGAGCGACTGCACGAACGCGTTTCTTGAAGGACTTGAGTTCAGAGGCAGTCAGCGAGTCGGCCTTTCCAATAACGGGGATGACGTTGACGCGGGGGGACAGGCGGCGCATTAGTTCAATGTCCATTTCGCGAAGCCTGTGCCAAGTCAGGCGTGACCGTAAAGGTTGACAGGGACATACGAGTGACCAGTGGGCGGAATGAAATACAGGAGTGCGTGAATGCGGTTATCGCGGAAGCGGGGGTTGCGCTTGATACGCGACTCCTCAGCGAGAATATCGTCGTACTGGCGCTCGAGGTAGCCAACAATTTCTTGGAAGCTGTTGTATGTGAGAAGGCCAGTCTGGCAGCATGCAAGGAAGGTCGTACGCGAACTCATTGTCAATGTTATCGCCGAAACCGGGCGTGTCGACAATGGTAAGGGCAACACGGGCACCGTCCTCCTCCAGTTCTGCAGACATACAAGGCTCGAAAACGCGTCTAGAATGCAGTTGAATAGCGCGCACCAACATTGGCGGGCTTGATGCGGATGCCCTCCTCGACGTGTGCGGTTGTTGGGTCATCGGAGATCTTGTGCTGGAGCACCTCAGACTCGCAGAGGGTGTTCACGAAGGTGGTCCGTCCAGTGCCCGAAGCACCTAAGCCGGTACCGTATCAAACCCTGACTTGGGAGTAAAATACATGGCTCAACGCACCAACGACCATCAACGTGAATTGAACACCCTTCTTGACTTTGTTTGCCCTGCGGCGACCAGCAAACGACATTTTCGAAAAATAAGGTGCGCGGGAGGAGAGCAAAAGGCGCGAAATGGACGATGCCGACGTTCCGGCAATTTGAGGCTCCGCCGTGGCGTGATGCCTCTCGCGTCCAGTGTCACGTCAACCCCATATTCGAATTCTTGACATTGCTGTATGAGCGCACTATCCAAATGCGTTTGCCGCAGATTGCCCATTCAGCAAGGTGTACGACGCCTGAGCGCGCCGGCCACACCAACAGTAGCCACACGGCGTGTAAACTACGCTGACCTGCCAGAAAGACGTGTTCTGCCTGACGGGTCGCTGGCCAGGCCTTTGCCAGAGTGGGGACTCGACGGCGACGCGTCCGGTGCGCGTGAAAATACGCGAATATCTTGCTCTGTGCTGAATCTGAGTGTAGTTCCTAAGACCAGACGCCGGAGTCAGAAGGTGCCAATTGAAGATGCCAATTTGGAAATTGCACCCAGGAGGCGAAGGACAACAAAGGCAGTCCAAGAATCGGAGGTTGCAGAAACGACAGCGAAGCGCAGACGCAAGCCAGCAGTCAAGTCAACAGGTTCGTTGGAGTCGCGTTCAAGTTCATTTTGTATGTGATGCTGACTTGTGCAGATGACCCCACCGATGGTAAGCTTACTACAATTGTCAGTCAATATTCTTAAACTCCTCAGAACTAGAAACGCTGGAAGGTATGGACGTGTATGCATCTAGTGAGCAATATCTGACAATCCACAGACATTGAGCAGCCGAAGAAGACCCTCGCTCGAGAAATACGGGAGAACCTTGCGAAATTTCCCCACTGTCTATTACTCACCCGTGTTGGACAGTTCTACGAGGTAGTCTTGCCAACGTCTCCCCTCAAATGACGACTAACCTGAACGATAGTCATATTTCGACCAAGCTGTCGAAATCTCCCAACTTCTCAATATTAAACTAGCTTCCCGAAAATGGGAAAACCAGCGCATTCACATGTGTGGCTTCCCTATCGCCCAGCTGGACAGGTACCTCAAAATTCTCGTCGAGCAGAACAAGAGGTTCGTAGCCATGTGCGAAGAATTCCCGCGGTACCAGCCTCAACTTGGCACGCGCACTTTCGAGCGGCGCGTAACACGAATCATCACGCCTGGCACACTCATCGACGAGTCTTTCCTCAACCAGTACGAGAACAACTACCTTCTCTCCATAGGAACTCCAAACGCCTTGCTAACGGACAATGATGCACTCATTGGCCTCGCTTGGATAGACGTTTCCACCGGAGAGTTTTATACAAAGTCGTCCACTCTGGAATGTCTCCGTGACGATATCGCTAGGATTGGTCCTCGGGAGGTCGTTCTTGACTCACGAATACCTCGGACGCATCCTATCATCGAAGCGCTCAATGAGGACAAAAATTTTCTCTCGTTCATTTCTTGCGACTCGGTGTTAGCTCCCCCACCGACTCTACCTCCCGATGCTCCGCTGGAGCAAGTTACCGACGAGCTTGTAGAATCTAGCGAACCAGCCACTTCAGCGACCACATACACGCCCGAAGAAGCTCTGGCAATCGACTTCTTGACAACCTTTTTGAAAGACCATCTGCTGGAACACATGCCATCTCTCGCGACACCCAATCGCGAAAATGTCAATAACAGGATGGAGATAGACTCTCACACCATAAAGTCACTGGAAATTCGCGAAAATATTCGGGAGGGTGGTCAGAAGGGCAGCCTCCTGAGTACGATCAAGCGCACGATCACGACGAGTGGCACCCGTCTTCTTCTGCGATGGCTATGTGGGTACCTTTGAAAGCACAGATAAGAAGAGGCGCTGACGCTAAATAGGCTCACCGAGCACATCCATATCTGAAATAAACTCAAGACTGTCTCTTGTACAGTTCTTCCATGCAAGACCATTTTTGCGCGAGGATCTCGCCAGTGTGCTTGGGAAAATCGAGGATGCCACCCGCATTGCGCAGAAGTTCTCGATGGGGCGGGGGGATGTCAGTGATCTGCTCGCCATTAAAAACACCACCAAGACATGGGCACTACTTCGAAAACAAGTGGAAACAGAAAAGGCAATAGAGGAGCGTGATCGCGGTGAACACTTCAAGGCAACGGAGTGGGAGAGCCTCGAGAAACTTATGCGGCGGCTGGCGGACATGGAAGACTTGTCAACGAGGATAGAGAAGGCGCTGCATGCCGAAGTAGTAGGCTCCTCGCAAGACCCGTCGGCGGAAGAGGAAGAGGCAATGGTTGAGGATGGCATGGCACGCTCATGGCGGTATCCTACCACCAAATGGAAAATTCGCCCAGAGTAAGTTTTTACCACATTGTGCAACTAGCTATTCACAAATTGCTTGCCAGATACTCACAGACACTAAAAACATTGCACACACGCCTCAGCCGACTCCTTAGAGAGAAAGAGCAGATGGAGTCGAGTCTGCAGATGATTTACGGTATGTCCCAGCCTGGCTGGCTTGTTCATAAGCTGACCGCTTACACACATAGACGCTCCATCTTTGACGATGCGCTCCTCGCCGGGTCTGGGATTACACGTTCACCTTGCCAAAGCAAAGCGGGATAGCCGGCGACTGGACGACGATGCGGCATTCGTATCCATTCAAACGAGTAACACAACAGTCAGCTATTTGTACCCTGTACGGTCCACTGTCTCTAGGCCTTGGCAAGAAATCTCAAACTTCAGTAGGAATGGTCCCGACTTGGTGCAGATATCTTCGACACCTCAATGAGATTAGTAGCGGAGGAAAAGGCAGCATTTGAAGAGCTGAGGCGAGAAGTTGTTCTCCATGCACCCATGCTTCGCCGGAATGCTCGAATCATGGACGAACTCGATGTCACCCTTTCTTTTGCCAACTTAGCCGCCGACATGAACTTCGTTCGGCCAATACTGACAGAAGGGTAAATGCCTCGTTGCTGGAATACTGGTAAAAACTGATAATATGTCAGAAACGATTTCGAAGTTCACAATGCCCGGCATCCCAGCGTCGAGCTTGGTCTAATGACCAATGGCCGCATGTTCACACCCAACACCCTCGACATGAGGGAAAATTCACAGTTGCAAATCATCACGGGTCCCAACATGGCAGGCAAATCGACTCTCCTCCGCCAAACAGCGCTCATTGCTCTGCTTGCTCAAGCGGGCTCCTTCGTTCCCGCGGGCTATGCCCGTATTGGCATCGTTGACAAGCTGTTCTCGCGAGTTGGCGCCAAAGACGATCTCTTCCACGACCGGAGTACATTCATGGTGGAGATGCTAGAAACCTCTGAGATTCTGCGACGTGCTACACCACGCAGCCTGGTCATCATGGACGAGGTTGGACGGGGCACTACAATCAAGGACGGACTGGCTTTGGCCTATGCGACTATTCACCACCTTGCCACCGTAAACCAATCGCGAACGTTATTTGCCACCCATTTCACGGAGTTGTCGGATATGTTGGGCTACTCCGAAGGTAATCCCTCTCCTGCACCCTTTGACTCGGTTTCCTTTTTCTGCACAGACGTTGCTGAAGTCGAGGTGTGTCTCTTTCCCTCCTTCTAAAGGAGCTACCGTGAACTGAGTATGGCGGCAGAACGGGCGCTTTGCATACTCGTATCGCGTGCGTCCGGGGGTCAGCAAGGATAGCCACGGCCTGAAGGTTGCGCTCCTGGCAGGTATGCCACCACACTGAAGACTTCAAGGAAATCACCCCATCCAAGCATTGATCTAACTTACCTGGCTTACTAGCTACTACAGTATGCCCCCCAAACATTGATTACAGTGCACAATGGTGAGATAAGCATTGTCTAATTGTCCAAGGCCACGAACACGATTTAGCTCTTCGAGGTACCATCTAGTCCTAAGTGTTCAAACGCCCGTTCCCGCCATGCTATATAACGTCGGCCTGTCAGAACTCTCGTCCACCAGCCTGCGAAGGTAGCCATCATCCCTAGTCAGTAAGGCCTTCGGCGTATCGAATTCAACAATATTCCCTTGGTCAAGAACCATCTAATTGAGGCCAAGATTAGTTAACTTCTCCCCAGCGGCACTGGGAACGACGTACGATTCGGTCGAAGTCCATGACTGTGTGTAGACGATGCGCGACTGTGAGAAGGGTTACATCCCGTAGCTCGGTACGAAGCGATTTCTGTATGACGGCGTCGGTCTTGTAGTCTGGTTCGCCTTGTCAGCAACATGAACTTAGTTGGGAGAGGCCACTGACCTATCGATGACATGGCCTCGTCCAATATCATCAGCTTGCTAGATCTAACGAGGGCTCGAGCTAGAGCAAGGATTTGCCTTTGTCCGACACTGAAGTTTCCCCCACCACTGGCAACAATAGTATCCAGGTTGATCCCCGTCTCGCCTTCCTCATCTTGCAGAGAGTACAATCCGGATGCGCGCAAGGCATCGTTGAGCGTCGCATCGTCGTACTGGGAGAACGGGTCAAGATTGTGGCGGAGTGTTCCGCTGAGAAGCTCGGGCTAGTAGACGATATCAGCGTGCGTAAGTGTTAAATGTGTTGGTGAGGACAGACCACTTGAGGGATGATGGTCACTTTGGCGCGCAGATCCTCTAAGTTGATAGCGCTCGTTTTCAGGCCATCATAGTAGACGTCCCCAGTAGTAGGGATGCATCGTAGAAGAGCCAATGTCAAGGAACTTTTCCCAGATCCCGTTCGTCCCACAATGCCTACGCGTTCGCCGGACCTCACCTCGAAGTTGAGACTGTGCAATACCTCGGGGCCGTTCTGAAACATTGTTAGAGCGTTCAGTCGCCTCAACGAGAAATAAATTCAACCTCAGTGTACTTTGCTGAAAGATTCTCGATTCGGAGGGTACCGCTGCTTGGCCAATACGCAGGTGGGACACCCCCTGCAGTGGCCTTCGACTCTTTTTCGGCATCGATGTAGTGCGTAATGCGTTCCAAGCTAGATTGTGAGTAAGTATTCAGACTATTCGATGCCTGAAAACACAAACCTATTGGCTAGACGGCGGTCAAAGGCGTGCAATTAAAACAAGCCTTCGTACGCACCTTCGATTTCTATGGCATTGAATTGGCGAAGCCATGTTAGTATACTGTTTGTGAACATCACTGAAAGGTAAGTCAGAAAACTTGAACACCTCGGAGCTCAATAGTCTTACTTCCTGTCATGATGGAAAATCCAGCATCCGACGCGCTTGCGCTATGACCATGGCCATATACAAGGTAGAGCGCCAGCGACGCAGTAAAAACACCAGACACAAATTCCGTCCGAATACAGATCCATCTGTGCTGAGATTAGCACATAAGCGTGTAGCTAGATAGATAGATGACCCACCGATTAAGTATGAAGAAAGTCAAGGATGGGCGTGTCCATCGGTCCAGACGTGACATCAATTCGTCGGCGAAAAAGCCTTGTGCACCATATGCACGAATTGACACTGCGCCAGATACAGCTGCACCGAACCTGACATTCAAGGAGTGTTAAGTAACCAATGCATTTGCCAACTGGTGAGTAAGACATACAGGCCGATGACAGGCGACTTCGCGTTGGATGTGATGCGTTTTACGGGGAGTTGCGCGCGCAAGTACACCTGCCCAAAAAGCAGCCCGACACAAACAAGGAATAGGGCAGGGAAAGAGAATGAAGGACTGAAATATAGAACCGCGCCGAGCTTGACGATCTGCTCCATCGAAATTTCACTGATGCGAAATAGTTGATTGGATATTTCATTATCGACTGCCAGATACGTTAGTCAACTTGGACGGCTGATGCACACAGATTGGGACATACCTACTGCAATGTCGACTGTTGTCCGTGCAATAACGCGAGACACCGGTGTACGGTCAAGCCATCTTAGGGAGTGAGATTAACAATCGGCAACCACATGCTGTGAGCACTGACCTCAGCGTCGTTGAAGTCACAGACTCGATGAGCTTTTGGTGAATGATACGAGCGGATCTTAAGGACCCGAAAGTCCAGAGCAGAGTCATACTCGAGAAGCAGACCGAGACCATCAACACCAACACGGTGTACCATCCTAGATAGCTACACAAGGATGTTTAGACGGGCATGCGCGTTCGAGCAATACATACTGTCTTGCGTTGACGTTTTCATGGCTCTTGTACAACGAAGCCCAGTGTCCAAGGTACCAGTTCAAGTAGGCCAAAAGGCCCTCCAAAACGAGCGCGGATCCCAGGAACAGCAACCAGAAAAGGTAAGTAAATCGACTTAGATTCTTGGTGTACAACCCGACTGGAGCTTGCGGTCAGCTTGCATGTGTGATGACCCCATTGGAAAGCACTCACAGACCGTTCTGCTCACTCGCCCTTCACTAACTTCCTCAGCGACGATGAGCCGCCCGTCCGCGGGATGGGAAGCCGCCTCCTTCGCGGGTGAGGTTGATGCGTCCGAACTTGGCACATCTTGACTTTCCTCACTATCATCAACGCTACGCTCCGCATCTGGTAACATATCCTCCGCCGATCCCCAAGAAACTTTGCCCGTCTGATCTATTGCAACGACCATTGAGGCAAGAGGCTTAGTCATCGCCACATTGTGCGTCTGCGTAGAGGTTAGGAGACAGATCAATGCACAGGACATGGTCACTGACCGTGAGCAACACAATTCGATCACTGAGGAGATCACCTTGAAGACACCGTCGGACAATCCATTTCGATGTGTGTACATCAAGAGCCGCGAGCACATCGTCGAGCAGCACAACCAGTGCTTTGGAGTACACCGCCCTGGCCAGAGTCACCCGAGCCTGTTGAATTCCAGCGTCAGCACGAACGCCAGCGATAATAATGGACGAAGCCGACCTTTTGGCCACCACTAGAAGAACAGAGTGAAAAACAAGTTTTTGGGACGAAGCCCATAGACTTACCTCAGTGACAGCCCCTTCTCCCCCACTTCGGTCAAATCTCCTGCGCCGAAGAGTTCTAAGTCCTGTTCCAAGGCGCACTGGTGAATGACTGCACAACAAATTAATGAGGAGTAGCAGACTCCAGAGCGCGAAGCCACCTGCCTTTTCGATAGCGCTCCTCGTCAAATGGCTCCCCAAAAAGAATATTGTCCTGTAACCATGTTAAAAACAAACGTAATTTGAATGTTGGTGAAAAGATACCCGTATAGTTTCGTTCAAGACCCATGACTCTTGAGCAGCATATGAGACGCCGTTGCCCCGATAAACGTTGTACCATGAATCTGGGCCGCTCGGGAGATGGTACATTTCGCCTTGAAAGTGGTCAATGCCACTGACTCCACGGTGTAAAATTATGATGCACCCAGCAAAGCCATTAGAAGTGATGTCTTTCCAGAGCCAGTGGGGCCAACGATGAGATTGACGCCTTTGGTGAAAGAAAGCGTGCCTTCGATTGTTAATTTGAAAGGCCGTGAAGGCGATTCAAACCACTGGAATTCACTATCCTTGATCCCAGTCTCTTGTCGCAGCTCCTGGGCAACGGCACAGGAGTTCGTGCGGGTAGACTCGTCTAGCAGCTCGGTCTATGGTCATGAGTCTATGAGTGGTAAAGCAAGCAGAAGCCACTGACATTCCGGACAAAATCGTCGAGTCGGTCAAGTGAAACTCTAGCCTTGACGAGGACTCCGATGGACATTACTGCAGACCGAACGTACTTCCTCATCATTTCGAATACCGACAACGAAGAGAATATGACGGAGGCTGCAGCTTAGTGGAGGATGCAGATGCCAAAAATCAGGAAGGCTCACCAGATAACCTGCGGTGCATGATCAAAGTCTAAAATAACAGTGAGAAAATGCCTTCACTGGTTGTGTTGGACGTGTCCTACAAATGTCGCATATGTAGCCAGCATAGCAGTGATGGGGAGATAGAAACTGTAAAGAATTTAGTTTTGCTAGCCACCAGCTCAATGTAGAAACCCACTTTACGTTGTTCACATGGAGCGTGATAAACTTGCTCTTCCGAAGTGCGCGCAACTCGTCATCTCTTTTCTTATTGATCTCATCGCGGACCTTGGGCTCCCAGCCAAAGAACTTGACCATGCGGAGAACAGACATAACTCAAGGGATCTTAGAGTTAACAAAAGTTGGAACGCAGGGTCACTTACCCTCCGTGACCTGCGCTACTCGTGCTGTTGTCTGCAACTCAGATTAGTGGGCCTTAACAGGTAACAAAATAATTTGTGACTGACCTTCTGCATAACAGACCTTTGCACAGTTTGCATCATGCCAGTAAGCTTTCCGACTAGCGGTGTCCCGAGCTACTCCATGCTTCAAAGACGCTCCTAGCTCTTGGTAGGAGCCCTTACCACCAATATCCCGAAACCAACAAAGACACTATGATCGTCAGTTCGACGAGAGTGCGGCTTGTTACACGGCTTACCTCCAATCCAAAAGAAAGTACAGGAAAGCAACGCAGAGCAAAATTTGGAACGGTAGAAAAGCAGCTGTGCAAAATTCAGCAAGACACATATTGTCAATTCCCCATGCTCCATACCGGTCACCCAATATGTTGAGACACCCTTGATATTTTGCATGTCAGCCGTTGCGAGAGTGTTGATCTTGCCTGCCATCGTAGAGCTTCCCTTCGCCTTACTCTCGTTTTCTGCTCCTTCGTGATGAGAGCGGATCCTTAGCGTGTGGTTGTAAAGTAGCTGGGTCAAAATGGCTTCGAGGGTGACCATAACGCGACACTACATGTTCGTCAGAAGAATGGCAAAGGCATCAAGTTGAGAGTACTCACGGCAATGTGCGTAAACGATTGAGTGATGATGGCTTGGATGAGCGGGCCAAGTAGCAGCCAGACAATCCACACCCATGGCTTGTATATTGCGCCTTCGCCGCCATTGTCAAGGTATGCAACCAATCTGTTCACCCCGATTGGCCCTACAAACACGACGAGGGACTGAAAACATATAGATTCAGAGTATCATACGAGAGTAAGAGCGTGACTCGTACCTTCAAAAGCTCCAATGGGAATAAAATCCATAATTCACGCTTATAGGCGAGACACAAGCTCCAAAAGACATGCCGATCCTTGAACGTGCCAACGAAAGGGTCGATAATCGGTAACATTTGTTTCTTGAAGTACCTTGCACTATATGCGTACGGAAGACTGGGTATTTTCTCCGGAAGGGTGTCGAGCTTTAACGAGGAGAACACAAAGGAATCCAGGTACTGATAAGTGAGCTTGGAGGCCAGTGATGCTTGTTGTTCAGCATTGAGGACGCGAGTATCATCTTCCTCGTCAACCGGCTGGTATTCAGAGGGCTGGAAGAGCGGCACGACCACTCCACCCAGCATCAAGGCGACGAGCAAAACCGGAATTCGCCAGCCATTGAATACGTCGATGGGATGCTGGTTGAATGTAGCAAGCGGGTATATGTCCCTGTACGCATACGCTCCCGCAAAGATTGCGAAAATAAACACTGCATGTGCGCGAGCAGGCGTCCGACTCCGCATTGACGCGATCGAGAGCCCCAAGAGGTAAATCTAAACGCTTTCGTTTAGCAATGCTTAAATGCGCGCACAATAGTTCGCACCGGGGCAAGAACCATCCATATAGCTTTTACACTGTCCAGCGCAGATGCAAACACGACAACGACGATAGCTGCACAAAGAACTCTCGCGACAAGGAAGGCAGTCACCGCAGTTGAACGGAGGATCGGGCGACATTGTTCAGCCTTGGGAGATGTTGACACTGTACGGAGCAGGATTTGGGCCAGATAGTAGGCCAGGGAGACCGCCGACGCGTAAAGCGGAATGGTCTTGCTGTCTATCCAGACGCTTGAATTAGCAGCGCCGTGCCTATACAAACGTCAGATCCAAAAGTCCAACCCAGCCGAAGCAAATACTATCATGGTAGCTCCGCCAACGACTCGATATTCGCCCAATGAGTTCAAAGCTCGAGCCTGCTTGGGCGACCTCAACTTTCGAAGGTGGTGGGCTGTGGACAACCTTATGCATGTGTTCCAACAACAAAATAAGTCGTCGGGGATTTGAAGCCTATAGACCACAGATAACGGTTGTATCACGGCATGTGAGCGCCATTCCAGCAGAGTGAGCACTAGAGATGGCTACCGCACGATAGGTAGACGCGGCCCTTGATGACCACGTTCCTTCGAAAGGCTCTGCAGACTGAGAGTAATTGCAGTCATTGTGAACGCACATCGAGACGGGGAGCAGCTGTGGTTTAACGCGCTAGACCATCAAATATTGCGAGTGAGATCCATTCAAAACAGTACACGCTTGCGTGCAAGCCGGAGCTGGTGGTGTGCATTTCACAACCGTCGATCGACAGCCGCCTCTGATCGAAACTTTGGCAGTACGAAAGGCCCATAGGCTGTGGGCAACCTGCACGAGTACCGAAGTGTAAGCAAATCACGAAAGATCTTGAATAGTTTCCATCAGCGACGAGTCTCGCGGCCCAATTCAAAGTGGACTGATCTCAAATGTCGAGGTAATATCACCAATCCTACACGGCTTGAAGATTAAATGCTCATAAACCATCCCGTCAATGGGGGGAAATCATCTGCAGTCCACAGGCTTTGCCCCATTGCATTTTTGACGACTCTACTGGCAAGAACGTCTCGCTGTAGACAGGAAACATGACGGGCTCCTTTGCCACGGCTTCCACAGCGCGCGCCGTAATCGTCGTGATAGCACGACGGTGATGACGACCCGAGGTATTTGTGAGGAACTACTAGCACTAAGGCGGCCACTGGTATGAGCGGAATAGGCGATATTATTGAAAATACGGAGGTGGCATAGATGCCGAACACGAGAGGGAGCGAAATTCTGGGTGTGATAATGGAAAATGAAAGGAAGTGAATAGCTATTGCTTGCCATGCCTATGAGCTATGACAGGGTATAGTAAGTTACCCTACTTGAGAATGGGGAACCAAAGCGACTGCGCTTTGTCAAGAGCCCATTGTCTGCGGCCAGATAAGCAACGCGATCGTCGATCGTGCCATCACGGCAACGCCTTATCTTGTCAGGTCGCGTAGACTCCAAATTTGCTCCAAATCCCAGTACATGTACACCGTATATGCTATTCGCAGCCTCTAATTTTGTGATAGACATGAAGAGAATCCTCGTTTGGTTCGCTGCAGGACAATCGGCAATGTCCGAATATTTGCCGATTAGTGCCAAATGCGTCCTTTCCCTTTGTTGACGACGATGATGACTAACCCGTTTATGGAGTGCATCAAGACCCTGATAGGCTTTTACGCTCGGCGTCGGGAGATAGCAGTGCTTAACGCCGTAGAGATATCTCTGTACAGCGTCATATCTAAACAACTTATCCCATATGGATTCGAAGTTTTCCGGGTCGGCACCAGATAACGGCCCCTTCGTGTCCGACCACCAGGACCATTAGCCATGTCTCTTCCAAGCGCAGGTTTTGTCTTTGGCTCTGCGTCCAGTGCGCAGAGCTTTGTCGCGTCCTGTACGTTTCTCTTTCATGATCAGCGTGTCGGTATGCTGAAATGACCGCCTAGACCGACGGGCGCAACTCCTCGTCGCGGAGGCGACCATTGCATCATCACCAGACGTGACGGACACTACAGATGATGGTGGCAGCCTCTTTGAAGACTCTGAAGAAGAACCAGATCTCGAGCAGGGAATGGACACGCCCCAAGCTCGCGTTTCTGAAGGATTCATCAACCAACTGGACTGGGATAGCCACACTGATAGCGCGTCCCCCACACCAGCGACGCCGTTTCTGCCTTCTTCGCCTGCCAGTCCATTCCTTGGCCCCGGCGGTGAAAGCCCCACGGCGCCCGCCAACGAACAGACACCGCTGTTGGCCAGCCGTCGAGTGTCATTCACGAACCGAGAGCATCCCCGACACATGATCCAGCGACCAATCTTGTCGCGACATACTCAGGCGCCATCTCCGCCACTTGTACTATCTGAAGATACGCGGCGGCCCGTGATGCGGCCTGTGCTACGACGCGCGGCATCAAGTGGGTCGGTCAAGGGCCAGCCCGTCAAGCTGGGAGGAGAAAGTACATTTGGGCAGACGGTACACTCTTCAACGAACCCAGTGTGCTTGGTTTCTAACCTTCATATAGCTGTTCAACTCCATTGCTATTCTCTTGGGCATTGGAATGCTTTCAGAGCCACTAGCTTTTGCTCAAGCTGGGTGGGTAATGGGCACTATCCTCATTATTGCCTATGGGTTTATCAGCTGCCATACGTGCGTCATGCTCTTCTCGAGAGTCGAAAGTGCCTTGTCCACTCTCTTACGTCTCTACAGCGCCAAGCTTCTTGCACGGATTATCGCAGACGACCCTCGCTTAAGAACTTACACCGATATTGGCCGGAAAGCCTTCGGTCCCCGTGCAACATTCCCAATCAGCCTCATCTTCTGCCTCGAGCTCTTCTCTGTCAGGTGCGTCCGAATGCTGGAGAACAATGTCCACTTGGAGCTCATCTCCTTCAGCGTGATTCTAGTCACCCTCTACGCGGACTCTCTACACTCCATTATACCCCACTACTCCGCCGACACGTACAAGCTATGGGGCATACTCATGTATGTTTTCCTTTCTAATCCATAGCGAGTCAAAGCTAATGATGAAATCCGTGTCAAGCCTGATACCCACCGTGTTTCTCCCCCTCTCCCTTCTCTCCTTCACATCCGTACTCGGAATCGTCTCCACCCTTCTCATGATCGTGGTCATCCTCATCGATGGTATCTCAAAGAAGGAACATCCGGGTAGCCTCTGGGACCCTATGCCTACGTCTCTGGGCTGGAATAAAGCAGGAGGCCTCGGCCTTTCTTTCGGTTTGTTCATGGCTGGCGTACGTCCCTTGCCGTTCCTCTGTCCCCGCGCTCGGTTCTCACGCGTCTCTGCATCCCAGTTCTCTGGCCATGCAGTCATCCCATCGCTCGCGCGAGATATGCAAGACCCCACACAGTTCGATAGCATGATCAACTGGGCCTTCGTACGTACTCTGGTGGCTGCTAGATGATGCAGCGGCTGATTACCTGTAGGTAGTAGCGACAGCCATATACGTGCTGATAGGTTGGGTTGGGTATCTGATGTTTGGGAACGATGTCAGCGAGGAGGTACGGGTTCTTGTTAACATTTCGACTCGAGCACTCACAATGCGCAGGTCAGCTTGGACCTCTTGCGCACTCCAGGATTCAATCCTGCACTAAACAAAGCCTGCCTATGGTTGCTGGTCATTAGTCCTCTGTATGTTCACATCTCCCTCATTGTCTTCCATTTCTAACTAAGCCTCTCAGCTCGAAGTTTGCGTTAGCAACCCAACCACTGAATGCAACCATTTCCATATTCCTAGGTATCGACGAGCTGCCTCAGACGCACGACGAAATTGCAAAGCGACTGACACAACATGGGAAACTGTTTTCTCGTAAACGCTTCTTTACCAGTTTGCAGAAGATCGTCATGGTCCTCCTCGCTGTCGGTGTATCCATAGGCGTCCCCGATTTTGGTGCGCTCATGGCTTTCATGGGAAGGTCAGTGATGTTCTTTATACTGCTGCACAATCTGTTCATGTGGCCCGTTATAGTTTTGCTGCATTCTTGATTTGTGTGATAGGTCCCATCGGCGCGCATGTCTCCATAAACAGGAAGTGCACAGTGCTTGATGGGACAGCATTCGTGATTGCGGTGGTCATGGCGGTATGGGGGACAGCGACGGCGTTCATGGCAGCAGAGGAGTGAATTGAATCCCCGAAGTGTATAAAGTACAACGATAAATGTACATTGCTTGCTACTTATGCTTTGGCGGCGTGTGCAATGATCTTGGTCAATTCTACAGATGGAAAAAGATGAGTGTTTGCAACGCAAAGAAAGACAGTGAACGCACGAGGAAGCTTAATGTTCTCCTGCACAACAGTGGCCTCGATCTGGTTGTCTGGGTTGGGTGGGATGTTGGCGACAGTGTTGTCTTCGTTTAATGACCAGCCGGTTTTCTGTGCGAATGCGACAGTGCTTGCGTCTGCAAATACGTTGAGTATGATTTTCACGAATGGAAGTTGAGGACGCACTATCAAGGGCAAGATACGATGCCAGCCTCTCGATACCTATCCGCGTAAAGGTCGACTTAACGGCGCGGATGGCGACGTTGCGCACTGCATCGTCAAAGCCGACGTACTCGACAGTGTAGTTCTCGCGCAAGACCTTGAGGTCATCCGAGCGGTACACTTCCCAGAATTTTGGGAACCGGCATCGGTAAAGGAGATCATGCAGAGATTGGAGGAGGGGCAGTATTGTGGGCAATGGGTCGGGCTCATCGAGTTGCAAGTTGGGCGAGCGGTCCTCGAGGAGTGCGATGCATAGGTTGAAGTCGGGTAGTGGGGATGCGGTCAGCGCTTTTATGAGAATGTTGATCACAACGTCGGGATTGTACAGGTCTGGGTTGAATTGATAGCTAGGTATAGATCAGCATCACCGAGATGCTCTAAGTTGAAGGAGTTTTACAGTTTGAGGATGGCAAGATTTGCGAGACAGTCGTACTCCTGGTTCCTCGTTTGTTGGTACAAGTAGTCCTCAAGGATGCCGATATTCGAAGGGTTGTAACGATCTGTATTATTTTGTGAGATCTTGTGTACACGGTCGCATGAGGCGCAACGACGCACCGACACCCTGTACCAACGTATCAATGTGCTCCGGACGCGTTGTCGGGCAATCCCAAGTGGAAGTCATGGCGGCAGATGTGGTCAAAGGCTAAGTCAAAAACTTTCAATCCCAGCCACGTGCGCTTCTAGTAACTCTGCAATCGACTGCTTTCATGTCCAATTCTCCACCCTCTGCAGACGCGCCTAACGGGACCCAAAACGCAAACGAGCCTGGAAGATACACTGCGCAACTCTCGCTCGTTGGACACACGCGCTCCATCGCGTCTATCAAATTCAATCTAGATGGCTCTCTGTTAGCATCTGCCGGTGAGGCGCTTCGATGAATTTTGGCCTCGCAAATTCCTGAGACACACATTCTGGAAGAAAGGCGCCGACAAGCTTATAAGATTATGGGACACGTCCAACGGCGATGTCGTGCAGACCTTCAAAGGACACACCCAAGGCATATCCGACGTCGCCTGGTCAGCCGATGGCCAATTCCTTGCCTCAGCATCCGATGACAAGACAGTTAGAATATGGGGGATAGACGAAGTGCGTTTGCCTATCAGCTTCACCGGGTCGCCATATCTCATGCACCCGACAGGGACGCGAAGTGCTTGTCCTTCGTGGACATACAAACTATGTCTTTTGCGTCAACTACAGTCCACGGTCAAATCTTCTGGTTTCTGGAGGCTTTGACGAAAGCGTCAGAATTTGGGATGTTAGTCGCGGTACGCGTCTTGCTTGACGCGTCCCATGGTCATGTATCTTACTCGCGGCACGCAGCCAAAGCGCTCAAAACGCTGCCCGCACATTCGGACCCGGTGACATCCGTGAGCTTCAACCATGATGGTACTTTAATCGTGTCTTGCGCGATGGATGGCTTTGTGTGAGTAGTGGCCGCACCCGTAGCAGATTTACCGTTAACCTTTCCTAGCCGGATATGGGACGTAGAAACGGGCCAGTGTTTGAAAACCCTAACGGATGATGACAATCCACTCTGGTATGGGCTCAGCCTTAGAGCATATCAATTCCCACTGACGGTGGATCCAAGTTCTCACGTTGAGTTTTCGCCAAATTCCAAGTTCCTCCTTGTCGGGACACAAGACTCTACCGTGCGATTGTGGAACTACCAAATGTCGCGCTGTGTCAAAACGTATACGGGGCACGTTAATCGCACATACTCTCTCTTCTCCGGCTTCACGCAGCACGCCGGCCGCAGGTGTATCGTCAGTGGAAGCGAGGATTACAAGGTGTACATCTGGGACCTACAGACACGCCAAGTGCTACAGACACTCGAAGGGCACACGGACGTTGTAATGGCAGTCGCTGTGAGGATTTTCGCTTCTTGATATTTCCGCTGTGATTGACAGCGATTTACAGACCCACCCCACGAAACCATTGATTGCTAGTGCGGCCCTCGAGAGGGATCTGACTATTCGAATATGGGCCGCAGAGAATGATATGTAGTTTCAGCAATATCCCCAAAGTGTTGCGTGCTTGTCGATATAGTCACAGTGTTTACTTGGAGCGCCAATTACTACTTGAGTGAAACCATTGGGACGAAAGAATAACGCTTAGCAAGGTCACATGATGGTCTTGCTCAGCATATCCAGTCTGAACCCACCCCGTCCGCCAACGGGAGAGGAACGTGAATTGTTCGAACCTTTCCAACACATGCTCGCAGTTTGATGCCTGACTGAGCTGCCTGATAACCAGTCACGTTACCCGATGGTCGCGTCAATCCCACCCAGTTTGCCGTGTGCTGTAAATCCGATGCGGCTGTCGAAATTCGTATGTATATAAGGCAGGCAGGTCAATGTTGAAATATCCAACACCCCAGACATACACAAACTTCGCCACCACCACCACTACCAACAACCACTACCAAAATGCCTGCTACTCTCTACACTTTTGGCGCGTCTGTCTGGGGCGCTGCTGCTGAACTCGCGGTGCACGAGCTTGGTGTTCCCGACGTCGAATTCAAGCAGACCAACCTGCTCCAGGGCGAGAACTTCGAGCCCGCCTTCATTGCCAAGAACCCCAATGCGACTCTGCCTACGCTCGAGGCAGATGGCAAGACCTTTACCAACACCACAGACGTTGTCCACTACCTCGCCACCATCGCGCCGACACCTCTTCCTGAGCCAACCGCCGAGCAGAAGGAGCTCATCCGCATCATCCACGAAGACCAATACGACCCCAACTTTGCGCTCCTCCAAGTGGTCAGTCTCTTCCTACATATTCGCCCTTCATTACTCTAACTATTTCATAGCGCAACCCCGAAGAACTCGCCGCTGCTGCTGCAGGCATCCCCAAGGCATTCGTCGCTGGTCGCCAGGCCACTTTGAATCGCCTCATCGACACCGGAAACCCTGCACACCTCGATTTCTGGAAGGCCAAGGCTGAGGCCAACGGCGGCCTCCTCGCCACTTACGAGGGCACCGTCGCCCCCGACGGTCTTTTCGCCGCTTCCAACGCACACAACGATCGTCTGCGCGAGGTCGTCTACACCATTCTGCCCGCACGCCTCCAGGCTGAGAACGCCGAAGCCGATTTCCACGTCGTCGCCTGGCTCACACGTATCGCCGCAACGTCTGGCGCCACTGGCAAGGCAGATGTGACCTCTGCACTCGAGAAGCGCTTCGGTGCGGCTCTCCCCGCCAACGTCAAGACGTTCCTCGACAAGTGGACCCCGAAGGAGAGCTGGTCCAAGGTCTACAGCGCCGCCATCCACTAAACATGTGCGCATGGATGCAATGAATGGATTTAAACTGTACAATTAGCAATAGACGGATGTAGACAAAGATGTGTGTGGCACGAATTTCATGAACATGCACTACAGAACTCGAGTATTCGCGGTCATAGCCCCAAATCTTCGCTGCTGCCAAGCGCTGTTGTCGAAATATTTGGCATATTGGTGAGAAGCGACATCTCCTGTCTCGTCTCGTCCAGCCTACCAGAAAGCATCAGTCAGGGAACACCAGCCAAAGTATTGTGACACACGCTCTCTTGATTTCGATAGCTGCCTCCCAGCCCAGTTCGAATTCTTCTTGGCTCATTTCCCGCTCCGATAATTTCGCCATTTGTACAGCTGAATCCCACAAGGCCAGTGCATTTGGCGGCAGCAACGGTGCGATGAAGCGAAAGTGGTGTACCAGGCGAACGTGTGGCTTGAGTGGTGGATGATGTGGTATAACCAGATGCGCCATGTCGTCTATAGGCCTGACTGTTGACAGTATCTTGCTTCGGAATTCAACCCCGTCGTACTTCGTGCCTTGAAGGCCCCACCCAGGATGTGAAGATGAAGTGGGCACCGATATGGAGGCAATTAGGCAGGAGCGTAGATATTCGCGGATTATGTATTCGTGTACAGTCTGCTCACTCGTTTGTTAATGGTAAGGGCAGGAAACGGGATATGGTACGACGCACATTGGGCATATCATCCTTCGTCACTAGCTTGTAGTCTTTATTGATCCTTGACATTCGTAGCCGTACAGCTATCCGTCGTTTTACACAGAATAGTAGAGAGATTACGAGCTGAGGCATCGCTTAGATTGACGCGAAAGGTCTCTAGAGCTTTGATAACACACCACAAGCACATATGCCGCGCCAATTACCACCGCATTGAAGTTGTTCTTCCAGTCACGGCGCGGGGATGTCCGAACGGATTGAGATAGTAGAGCCACGCAGGACAAGAACATGGCGCATATTGTCACCAGAAGTAGAAAGACGTAGCCTAATGTCGAGAGTAGAGGAAATGATGGCATGGCATGAGGGTATGAAGGTGACCCGCCCTGAGATGATCGGCGTATGGACGTAATTGGTATTCACATTTGTCATTGGACACACAAAATCTATTTGGTATCGCCAAAAAGCTAAGTACCCGGCATGCTAATGCACATGTATTTCGCTCGTGCACGAATCCGTGGTCTTGAAGTCCCAGGCGTCGCTGTATAATCGAGCTTGCTTTGTATAATCTTCCAAATGTTACATAAATACAGAGAGAATTAGGCTTTGCTTAAATATCCATTATGCCAAGCCAGCATCGACCGCCTTCTTGAACCTCTCAACGATGGGAACCATGCCACCCTCGTCCACACTGAATCCAAGACTCAATGGGTAGCTGTTGTCAAAGCGTGCTGGCCACGAAGACACTATCCTGCGGTTCGTCGGGTCATCCCTGAAGGTTACAAGCTTGAGAGCATCGGGGCCAGCGACCTTCTCCAGCGCTTGGAGCTCCTCGCGGACAGTGGCAGTGAAGCCGGGCAAGCAAACGACACGAGTGTGCTTGAGGAATTTTTCTGCAGGCACATGCATAACTTGGACGAAGTTTTTGATGGTGACTTCAGGCGATGCGAGCCAGGCGGCGAGCTCGAGTTCGGGGGAGTCGATGGATGAACCAACGGGACATACAGCTTCAATACCTTTGAGAGGTTCCCGGATGATACCTATATACGCAGTTAGCAAGAAAATGGATGGATTGTATTGGTGTGGACACACCAGATATGAAAGCGGACGTCGCGGCAGAGGGAACGCCGGGACGGACAGTGATGGTGGGTAGTCGGATGATGCGACCGTCGACAAAGCCACGACGTGTGAACTCATTCACCAAAAGCTCAGAAGTAAGCTTTCCCATTCCATATGCACCTTCCGGAGTGGCGATAGTGGATGGGGTGACAACTTCGGGGAGAGGGCCACCGTAAACGGCGAGAGAGGATGTGAAGATGAACTTTATAGGTGTGCGACCCTCTGAGTGCCTGCGCGCCGCCTGAAGCATCAAGCGAATGGAGTCGATGTTGACCTGTGGATTTATGGGTTAACCTGAATACTGTGGCATTGTGCGTAGAACGCACCTTGAGTCCAAGATCAAAGTTGTCCTCTGAGCCACGAGACATTATGCCATGCAGGCAGTAAATAACATCGGGAATTCCGGCGTCTGTGGTGTAGATTCTCTCGATTTCAGAGGCGTCGGTGAGATCTGCCTTCATGCAGACAGATTTGTGGCCCTTGACCTCCTTTGGTTCGACGATGTCCGCGAGAATAAACGACAAGTCGGGGGTGCGACCATCCGCAACGAGAGCATCGGCAAGAATCCCACCGAGCCATCCCTACGACGCATTAGCCAATTGCAGTTCTTATGAATGACAAGACATACAGCTGCGCCAGTAATCGCAATAACAGTCATCTTAAAGGCGTAGAAAGGTTAGGGTTGGTCAAAGGCAGTGGTGGAAAAGGAAATGATGTACTCCCAATGGAGGGGGCCTATCTTATTTATACAGATAGCACACTCTAACAATTCCAGCTTCATGATTGTGAGCGACTGGACGACGGATCGATATAGACCCGGAACCTTCCCGAAGTGGATGAATGGCCCGGCAGGCCATCATGTCCGGGTCTTTATGTGCTGCAAATGGTCTGGTGGAATCTCTCTTCCAGTTCTCATTCCTACAACCAACACACATACACTATAATTCCAGCATGTCTTCCTCTTCCTCTATCCCCCAATGGCGCATCGTCCTCGGCTGCGATGTACGTCTCTCATCCCTGACATCTTTACCCTCTATTCTACCCTAACCGTCTTGAAGGAAGCTGGCGTTGATTACAAGAACGCTATCAAGACCGCATTCGAGAAAGACCCGCGCGTCGTGTCGGTCGTCGATGTCGGTGTTGGCAATGCCCAGGACAAGACCGCATACCCACATGTCGCCGTGACCGCAGCGAGAAAGATTGCAGATGGCGAGGCGGACAGAGCGGTTCTCATATGCGGCACAGGGATGGGTACGGCCCACCCGCATCCTCGGGCATTAGTTGTGACTTACATCTCCACCAGGTGTTGCGATATCTGCAAACAAGGTGCCAGGCATCCGCGCCGTCACCGCGCATGACAGCTTCTCCGTCGAGCGCGCCATTCTCAGCAATAACGCCCAAGTACTCTGCATGGGTCAGCGCGTCATTGGAATCGAGCTGGCGAAGAGATTGGCGAACGAGTGGTTGGGTTATGTGTTCGACACCCAGTCGGCTTCTGCAGCCAAAGTAGACGCCATCTCCCAGTACGAGACAACCCCGAGCGCCGGTGCGGTGCGCATCGACTAGACCAGTGTACTCATAACGCCGTAACGTTGTAATTGAATTTGTTGTTGCATGAACAAAACTGCCTGTCAAAGTTAGCAATGCGGTGAACTTGAGATCATTTACTCTTCGCGGAGACAAATCATCAATGAACTGTATACACTACCCCAATGTTCCATCATCTGACAGACTCCCCGTGGGGAGCCCGGAGTTGTCTGAACGGCGACGGGGTTATGCACGAATGCGGTATTGCGCCTCTGAGGCGGGCTGGAGGACGGGGCAATAATCCAGGGAACTATGCCAGGCTGGGTGGCAAAGCGTAGCCTGCGACGGATGGTGACAGGAGCCAGATTGATTGAGGCGCATTGTCCGCCCTCAAAATTGGTCCTAGAGTGCACAACTTCCTGGCCGGCATTATACAAGCCCTGGCTCCGTGCCTCACCTTTCCTTGCTTAGGAGCAATTAATGGGTACCCTTCCTTATAGATCCAATGCCCGGCATACCTCTCGTCGTGTCAGCCCACTTTCCTCTCCTACGCCGACGTGCACCATCCAGAATCCACGATGCAGCGCCACATTTTCGCTGACCACCAAACTCTTGTCGTTAAATCGCTTCGCGGTCTAGTTGCATCAGTGCCTAATCTTACTCTCATCCCAGCTGCAAGAGCAATCATCGACGCCGAGCATGACACGTCCAAGGTTACCCTCATTTGCGGTGGGGGCGCCGGACACGAGCCTGGTTCAACTGGTTTTGTGGGTCGCGGATTCCTCACAGCCTCTGTTGTCGGCGACACATTCGCCAGCCCTTCTGCCAAACAGGTTTATACCGCCATGAAGGCCCTGCCATCCACCGAGGGTACCATCCTAATCATCACCAACTATACTGGTGACAACCTCCATTTCGGCCTGGCCGCTCAGCAGGCGCGCGCCAACGGCACCGACAACGTAGCAATCCTTCCTGTATGCGACGATGTCAGTGTCGGTCGTTCAAAGGGCGCGCTTGTTGGCCGTCGTGCCATGTCTGGGACTATCCTTGTCTGCAAGATCCTCGGCGCCGCATCCGAGGCTTCCTATTCATTCAACGCCACTCTCGAGCTCGGCAAGGCAGTGACGGACGGTTTGCTATCCATTGGTTGCACTCTCGGGCACTGTCACGTTCCGGGACGCGATAATTCCAAGTACGGGGTCATAGAGGACGATGTGATTGAAATCGGTCTCGGACTGCATAATGAACCGGGTGTCTTTGTCGTTCGACCCCAACCATCTGCGGAAGACCTCATCGCACGCATGCTCGACCTAATGCTCAACCAGGAAGATGCCGAGCGTGCTTTCGTTCCGTTCCAGGTGGGAGACAAGGTCGCCCTACAAGTCAACAATATGGGCGGAATGAGCACGCTGGAAATGTATGCGGTAGTTGACGAGGCTACTAGACAGCTTGGTAAGCCTGAGTTGTCAATATTATGCTTGTAGTCCTGACCTTAATGCAGAGGCTCACCCCCTCAAGCCCGTAATTGTCCGCACCTATTGCGGGGACTTTATGACCTCCCTCAACGCGCCAGGCTTCTCCCTCACTCTTCTCAATATTTCCCACACAAATCGCGTCCACAAGGCCAGCAAAGGAGAAGCTGAAATCATCGCGCTTCTCGACGCACCCCACGCAACATCATCCTGGCCAAGTAGTACCCAATATCCCGCTCCCGAGAGCCTCAGAAGTCGAAGTCGCGAAGAGAAGGAGCTATTAGTCAAGGACGATGTCCGTGTTACTGGTAGCAGCGGTGCGGAGAGAGATCATGCCCACGGTGCGCATTTCACGTCGACGTTCTTGCAGAGGATTGACACTGTTAATAGTTAACCCCGAGATCTTGCGTCGCTCCATCCGGGCAGGTGCCCAGGCCGTATACGACTCCGAACCCGATTTGACCAAGTGGGATACTGTATGCTGCATCTAAGCCCTTCCGTTATGTCGATTGACACTCTCACGTAGATCGTTGGCGACGGAGATTGTGGTGAAACTTGTGCCGCTGGTTCAAAAGCCATCATCGAAGCGCTTGACACAGGCCTCGGAAAGGATGGTGACCTTGTACACACCCTGCGCGAAGTGACCGAAATCATCGACAACAACTGTGGTGGAACCCTTGGCGCCATCTACAGCATTTTCCTGGCGGCTTTGACGGCAGAGGTGCGCCTTATAGGTTCGAAAAGGCCTGTGGACGCCTCATTCTTCGGCGAGGCGGCGTTACGGGCACTCGAGACCCTCGGGCAGAGCACGAAGGCACGGGTTGGGCACAGGACTGTAATGGATGCGCTCATCCCGTTCGTCGAAGGCCTTGCAGCGCCATCCAATTCCGATGCGGAGGCCTTGAAGGAGGCAATTTCACGATGTGTGGCTGGAGGGGAGGGCACAAAGGATCTTGTGGCGAAGCTGGGCCGTGCGACGTACGTTGGTACAGACCGAGGACCTCTTCCTCCGGATCCGGGTGCCATGAGCTGCGTTGTATTTGTGAAGGGAATGGGAATGGAGTTCTCTGTTGAGGTTTGACGTTGACAACACTAAGTAAATATGTAGACCATCGAACGCCTGTAGTTAACCGTAAGCATTGGGATATCTTGGCAATCTAAATTATTACGAAAATAGAGCCAGGCATAGGTGCAGACCTTTGAGCATCTGAGTCTTAAGGGACCAACAGTTTGTGATTCGACCCTGTAGTAGTCAGACTCAACGCAATGAACGCAATTGAAGGCGTCGGCCAACACAGGTAATAAGGATTCATTCACTGTCCAGTTTGCGAGTGTCATAATGCGAGGGCTTGCGTAGAATTATGCTCGCGCTGCATCTGCTGCATGATGGCAAGAGGACAAGTTCGATGATCGGTCACGTAAGTGACACTCAAATTCGAAATGCAATTGTCCCTTGTCTTTCGAAAGCAATGCTCGGTTCATCGTATTATCCCTTTTATACAGCGTAGATTATCTTGACATATGCGACTGGTATATCACTTAGCAACAGTAGTACAACATGCTCATCTTGACGGATGATACAAACAAATAAGGATACAAATAAAAGAGAAATTTCAGACCGTCCCCGGTCCAGTCAAACGGTCGCTCGCGCCTGTTGCATAGTCTGAGGATGATCCCAGCAGGCTCTGCAATTCAAATGTATCCGCTGGCTGGACATGGAATCCCTCGACGGAGTACATGTTGAACAGTTCGTCCAGCGAGTAGGCAGAATTATCTAACGAATCTTAGAACAGCCTTCAATGAACGTACGAAGAAAACGTACTCTCTGCAGCGGTTTTGGCTATGAACGATCTCAAAGATGTCTCCGTCGCCGGCGCAGTGTTTGGGTCAGACGCTGAAAACAGCATCAGTCTGGCGACATACTCCTGTGGGGAACATACTTATGAAGCGGCGCAAGACGCCCTTGTCCGGTAACGAGATGAAGGTCTTCAGACTCTTCAAACTCGCATGTCCGTTCCGCATATATCCAGACCCCGCCGCCTTCTCATCGAGTATACGGCTCACATAACCTATTCCAGACCAGTAATGCTCCATATGATGAATAGCCTTCATGAGAGCATCGAGATTTTGCTTTGCAAGAGACGTCAAAACCAGGTTGGCGGTGTGCCCACTGCTCTTTGAGTCCAAATCTTCCACCGGCATGCCCATTGCCGTCATCTTGATGTCGTGCACAAACGCCAGGCAGGCAACGAAAATTGGATGAACCACAAAAGGATTTGATAGCTGTAGACTTGTTAGTAGTTGTGAGATTGTCCAGAAGCATGTTACTCACATAGCTCTGCTGCGAAAACAAGTCTGCTAGAACTAGGCACTCGCTAATGGTTCTTGAACTCGATAACGACAACTTTGGCGAACGATCCATGTTCTGCGACAATGGGGTCTGCGCTCCTGAAGGGCTCGCGAGTAGTTCAGGATGATACACGAGTGCAAGAACAGCATTTGCCCATAGATGAAGCGCAAGGTAGGTGCCGCCTGACCCTTTGGCCTCCTGCGTGCGGAAGTTCTCGATGCTCCATTTCATACTTGATGGCAATTCCGCGTAGAACGTCACCAACTGCTTCTGCAGGCTACTCAAGCCAGCCCCAGTATCGAATGCCGCAGTCACAAGCGTGCGAACTCGTCCACGTCGGCCATTGAGAAGACTAGCAATGCGACCACAGAGGACCATTAAGCGAGCCCAATATGCGAAAGGTACCTCGCCTGGCTGGTACGCTTGACCGGTGGGATGTGGAATCCAGTCCTCGTTCGATGGTAAGGGTATCTCGATCATTTCCTCTGGGATAGAAGGTGGCCGTCCGGTCACAAAGGAGAGGATGCGGTCGGTGATGAATATACTCCAGAATAGCTGGTTAGTTCGTGTAGCGTGAGCAGGTGACTCGTAAATTTCAGAGTTCTGTAGATGGATGATGAGGGCAAGTTAATTGGATTGAATCTTGCAGTACTTCGTGGATGCCCAAATCCAACGCCATTCGAATAGCCATTCTGAGCACAGTGTCAGAAGGAGTTCGTTGTCAGAAAAAGAGATATGTACCCAGAGAATTGCTGCAGCAAATGATCAGCTAAAGCTATAGATGCGATGCGAAGTACATACCCATAACCCGCTTTCTGAGCTCTGCCCGAAGTTTGCCCACGCAAGTAGCAGTAGTCCGGTACATACATCATGAGTTGGCAAATGTAGAAGCGGGATGATGAGCTCTTGGGCCTTGGTAACAAATGGGGCGCATGACTTGGTGGGGTTCAATGAAACGAAATGACCAGCGGAAAAGACACACTTGAGCGGGTGACTCATGGCCCGTTGGGTGAAATCGCGCAGAGACAGCACAGATGCCTAAAATGTGGAATCAACATCTGCGGAGTTCAAAAGAAATTTGCGCACAGTTCAGGAGGAAGGCGGACATAGTATGCGTCTTGAGGCGCTCATCCATCCGTGAGCGATGGATGCTTGGGAAGAAGGAGCTCATTGTACTGAAAAATGTTTCGAACAAAGGGAGGTAGACATGGGGTAAAGGTATCCCTGTGTCGTCGAACATGACTTCGACGGGTTCAGGTGAATTGGGTTTGAACGCTGAGGCCGGTACAGGAGCTGTTGCGGGCCTGACCACTCTTGGTTGGAGTTTAAGGGAAATTCGGTTGATACCAGGTCTAGAAAAGTGTGAGTAACATACGGCTAGCGCCTAACATGAACTAACCGGATGGCAGTTGACCCCGACTAGAAAGTGTTAGCATGCATACGAATAAAGAAAGAGATTGATGTTCACAAAGCGATAATAGTAAAGCTCCAGGCCGTCTGGTTTCAACGGGTCTGTATTAATAAAGGCCTGCGATTCCATTGCTTGGACGAGGTTTGCGGCTTGCTTCTCTTGACCAGGAAGATGCATGAGAAAGTCATCAGGCGAGGGCTCTTGTGTTTGCGACGAAGAAGATCCGGGGGACGGCCATGTGTAGGTACTCGACTGGGCAGGAAGCGGAAAATTCCACAGATTTCCTGCGGCCGAAGGGGAGACTGGTGTAACAGGATTGGGAGCGATGTGTTGACGAGGCACATCCTGCAGCACATCAAAGGCTGTTGAGAATACTACTTTCAGTTGGAGAGATGTAGACACACCCAGATTGGGTCTGTGGACGGCGCGCATCCATTAAACACCCCACTGAGGAGTTCGCCAGCCTTCTTGTCACGGTCCTTGCGCTCGGCCTCTTCCATCTCCCGCCGTGTGCGTTTGCGTTTGCGACCTGTTGGCCATGTACATTCTTCGTTTGCCTTCTGACATGAGAGGCAAACAGGCTTTTCTCCAGAACATCTTGCTCGTTTGACCTAAGCGCGCAAGAATATGTGCACAATATGGAGAGGGGAAGAAAATGACGGGGAGGGCAGAGCAGATTCTGTCAGTGACTCGAGGGACAGAAGGCGTAAGTGCTCACCCGGCATCGATGGCAAGCAAGAGCCACACGCTTTTCGGACGCCTTTGCTGATGTTGCGTCGCTCCCTGCCAGAACAGGCTCAGGGCTGCCATCCGATGAATTTGTGCCGTTGCCGTTGTCCATCGAAACCGTGGTCGTGTGTACGGGATGATGGGTGTGGGGAATCTGGGGTTGTCTGGAGAAGCAACTGAATAGCGATGCGCAGGTGCTCATTTCGGCCTTCGGACCGCGCAGTGGCGTCCAATCATCCAACGCCCCCAAGGAAAATGTGATGTGTGTGTCTTGTTTACGTGCAAGCATACCCGATAGTGCGCATTTTAAAGCGCTGATGGCGGCTCCCACGGTTTAGAGCAGATCACATCCAGGCAATGTCTACCGAGTCTCCAAAATCCTTGCAAAATCCGCAGATCCAAACTAGGATATCCCAAATCTCGGATCTGAGATCTGATACCAATCAATCAAAGGTATCAACCTTGTTGAAGCGTTCAAGTTGGTCGAGTTGAATCAACATGTAACTCAACGTCCTCACAGTGCTTTTCGGCGTGCGCTACGCAGCAGGCGGGCCCTTCGCTAGCCTTCGCTCTAAGTAACAAGGTCAAAGCAGCCGTGCCTGTGACATCAATTGAGTGCGCAGAAACTCTACTCCGGACGGAGCCACCCCCGCAAACTGACCCTGTGTAACTTAAAACTTAGATTCCTTAGAATATTAACTAACAAGCTTTGTCGATCAACCTACAATCAACTTATATGCAAAATATCACTATTCAACTAATATACATCACAACGTGAGGGTACGACTAACGAAACAGATGTTGACAAGCTCAAACTCCTTCATTTACCTCCTTCTTTGTGTCAGACGACGACTCAATATCAGCTTTGACAGGAAGAGCGTTCCGGCTGGCAGGCCACCGTGTGAGGCCGTACTTCAGAATCTGTGCGGAAATGCCCAATGTAAGGACGAACGCACTGACGAAGCGATTTAGCAATTGTACAGAAACCAGGAAGGAAGTGCGTACGTCGTGCAAGCAAATCCTTGTACATAACGTGGGCTCGTGGTCTTTGGCCAGAGGAAGGAACCGTAGATGGAGGCGCTATTGCCCATTGCGTTAACAATGGCAATGCTAACGGCCCTCTTCTCTGCCGGTGCGTCGACGATGCCTGAGACCCACTGGAGAGGGATTTAATGCGAGAGTCAACGAATAAAAGCAGCTTACCAGGAGGGTGAGTGGACAAGCAGCATATACACCGCCAACGGCAAAGCATAGGAAGGCGTACTTGACTTTCTGGTTGTCGACAGCCACACAGATAATGAACGAGATGCCGGCAATGAACGAAGTGAGGGTGACATAATTCCCACGCTCCTTGTGAATGTCCGACAAGAAGCAGAAGAACACTATGAACACTAGCGCGACGCCATAGATCGGGATGGTCATGAATTGGAGGGAGTAACCTAAAATGACTTAGTTTTGACGGAACATAGGGTGAAGACATACCTGTGTAGCCAAGCTGTCCAACCAACGAAGGGACAAAATATTGAATGGTTTGAGAACCCGTCGCGAGCATGTACATGAAGGTCAAAAGGTAGACGCGCCAATCACGAATAGCCATCTTGAATGCCTCTCCGTGAGTGGGTTCCGCGGATTGGTTGTCCTTGTTGGAGACGCCGCCAATACCCTCGTATGCAAGACGTTGAATGGCAATAAACTACAAACCAAAGTAAATATACGGACATGTAGATAGGGACTGCACTCACTCGTTCCTCGGGCGTGAGCCATGATGTGGTTGCTGGCCAGTCGGGTAGAATAATCCAGGTGAAGCAGGCAATGAAAGAGGAAGCCACACCCTCGATGATGAAGAGCCATTGCCATCCCTCAATACCGCGCGCGAACGCTAGCTTGTCGGTGATTACACCCGCGAGCGCGCCAGAGAAGGCGCCCTATCGGAGTGTTTAGTGTTGTTCAACGCTGGCAAGAAGCAACGCACCGATACTGCGGTCGCAGTGTAGTAAATCGCGAAGCGCTTTGCGAGCTCATGGCGCTTGTACCATGAGGACAAATAGAATGCAATGCCAGGTGCGAAACCAGCCTCGATGACCCCAAGGCAGAAGCGCACACCAGCAATTTGAGCAGCCGTTGTGCAAGCGGCCATACATGCCGCAATGCCTCCCCAGCAAAAGCATAGGCCGGACAGGTAGAGAGATGGCCGGAAGCGCGTGAGGAGCATATTTGACGGGACCTCGAAGAGCACATAGGAAATGAAAAAGACCAGCAAGATGATGGAGTATTCGTTGTCGGTGAGCTTCAGAGCCTCTTCCATTCCACCTAGACAAAAGAGTGAGTCTGAGAACGGTGCCGAAGGCGCGGACGGCAACATACCCGACTTTGCATTTCCGATGTTTGCTCTGTCCAAGTACGAGGCCGTGTACAATATCTGAGGGATTTTCTTAGTCAACAAGCAGGGAACAGTGAATTGTGGCGTACCCAGATCGAAGGTACAATGCGCATGTCGATCTTCCTCACCAAAGCCCTTTCCTGCGCCGACCCAGGCTCATATGTTGTGTTGGAAAACTCCTCGCGCCACTCCTGCTCGGGCTTGTCGAATACCATGATTGTGCGATGATATTCTGCAGTCCCGCCAATGGTGATGGGGAGAAGCAAGCCGCAGTGAAGGGTGAACGGTGTTTGACTAGAATTGGCCCTGACTTTTAAAGGGAAATATCCCCGTGGGGGAACCACCATGGTGTACAGCCACAGGCCACATGCAGGCCCCGGACCAATTGCTCAGTGGTGTATTCTTCCATTGTCCCGAGGGGCGTCAGGAAGGGGCCGAAATTTGCAGATGCCAACCAGTTGTAGAATAAGAGACTGATCAGACGGCCGCGCCCGATGATGCGCCCGACAGCGCAATCATTTGCTGCATGTAAAGCAAATTTGATCAACGTCTCCGGAGTTGGCTGTCCTGAAGATAGTTCCATTGTTCCGGATTGGGCCGTCCCCAGGTTGATCGAGGGCTCCACCTTCCACTTGCTAGAAGTGCTACAAATACCAGTGTCCCTTGACGGTGCACTGTAATCCCGAATCCATCATCATCAGTACACATTATGGCTTCTTGGTCCAACAACCGTACCATCCAAATTCTCACCGCAGCAGAGAAAGGTGGCTACGGAGTACTCGCACAAACATGCTACGATGCCCACTCAGTCATTGGCCTTGTCCGCTCTGCAGAGCGCAACAATGCTCCAGCGATCCTCCAATTATTTCCCGTCACCCTTGCCTATGGGAAAGGGCCATTCCTTCAATTCTGCATCAATGCAGCGCACGGCGCCAAGGTTCCAATCTCCGTCCATCTAGACCACGCCACCGACACTGAACACCTTGAACTCGCGACCTCTCTTGCCGAGCAGGGAATCGCGTTCGACTCTATCATGGTGGATGCAAGCCACGCAGACACTGACGAGGGCAACATTGCAGAGGCCAAGCCTTGGGTCGAGCGTCTGCGCAAGGTCGGTGTCGCAGTGGAGGTTGAGCTCGGCCGCCTTGAGGGTGGAGAAGCTGGCCTTCGCATGATCAGTGGCGCAAAGTTGACAAACCCTGAGAAAGCCGACGCGTTCATTGCTGGGTATGTTCCTTTCTCACGTGTCCGTCACCGGCCTGACGCATTCATCTAGCACCGGTGCTACCATCCTCGCACCGTCCATTGGAAACCTTCACGGATCGTACATCAACCCGCCCAACTTTGACCTTGGTATAATTCGAGCTCTTCGGAAAACCTTTGAGGGTCGCGGCGTGCCCATCTGCCTTCACGGAACGGACGAATTGCCAGACGAGCTCTTCAAAGCCTGCGTAGAGGCTGGCGTCAGCAAAGTTAGTTCGCGGTCTCTTCACCTGTTTCTTGCGCTCACGGCGATTACAGTTCAATGTGAACTCGTGGGGACGTGATCCATACGTCAAGTCTCTCGTCGCTGGCCTCCAAAATAAACCATTCCCCGATGCAGTAGAGGAAGCCACGGAGGTCTTCGCCCAATCATGCGACCGCTTTTTGGCACTCTTCAGTAGCGTGAATAAAGCGTAGTAGAATAGACCACTACGTACTTATAGGCATCTTGGAATTAAATGCGATAGATAAAGATCCACGATAGTCAATGCCGAACGCCCTTGCGATGGCCCTAACCAGATCCTGCTACTTAGTTGCAAAATAGCGGATGCTGCCCTTCGCATCCATGTCGCCGGGCTTGTAATTGGTCTCTGCCTGCAGTTCAGCGTGGGAGAGTAAGTGGAAACAAAGAGTCGAGGACTTTGGAGGTCCAGGCCATACCTTGAACGTATATCTCTGTCTGGCACAGTCATAGTGCGATGTTTCGCCGAGTGTCAGAAACATCTGCTCACAGCTCACGATATAAGAAGTGCGTGAGAGCTGAACCTCACCAATGAAAAGCTGCTCCGCGATCCCTTGGATAATTCTCGAAAGAAAGCCAAGCTTAGTGTCACTATATGGCTTATGTAAACACAATGAAATAACAACTGCGCATTTTGAACTGATCGGGATAAATACATAAGGTATAACAAAGGAATATGACACTAGGCGCAAACACCTTCATACGCAGTGTGAGTATCAGCTGACATCGAGCCACTGAATTTGGAGGTGGTCGAGCGGTCGTCGATGTTGGTAATGATGTTGTCGATGTTGGCGGCCCATTTGTAGTGGCCCTGAGTCTTGGAGTCGTAGTTGAACCACACCCAGCCGGTGGCGAGGTAGCGAATCGTGCCGTTGGCAGACAAGTTGCAGGTCTTGGTCTCCGCCTAGGTATTGAATTAGCAATCGTCGTATTGTATGAGGAGCAAAAGGGCGTACTTTGGCTGTGCAGGTTTGTCCCTCGGGGGCCTTCATGGTGACCGTTACAATGCTCAGGTCGTTGTATGCGACATCGAATGTGCTCGATAGAGTGTTCGTGACGGACGTGCTGATGGTGTATGACTGGGTAACATCGGCCACCTCCGGGATGCCGATTTTGACTGAGAGCGTGGAATCGATACCCAGAGTGGATGCCTCTAAGATAGACGGTGTAAGTGATGCAGGTCGTTGGCAGTGATAAATGGGCACCCACGGCTAACAGTGTACGAGGTGTCGGTGGTGAAGCCCTGGTTCACACCGATAGCGACAGTGCCATCGGTGCCAACGAGCTTACCCTCGGTAGTCGTAGTGTGGCTTTGGCAAACGGGATCTTTGTCGAAGTTGAGCTGAACCACCTCGTCGCTAATGCAGACTTGCGCAGGGCGGTCGAGGTACTATGTTGATTGAGGACATATTCATTAGCAAGGTCGTGAGAGCGTACCTCCGAAGGGTTCGTGACAATGTTGCGTGAGCCCGTGCCCCAGTTGTCGTCGGCATATTTGTTCAAGATATTCCAACCGCTCACTATCGTCAAAATTCAGAATTGCCTGCCCAAAGATATGCAATGAAAGCTCACTTTGCTGCGCTTGCTCCGCGGAAAGATCACCACAAGTTGAGTCACGCTTGGTGATGGCCTGGGCACCAGAGGTGACAGGATAACGTCCGTAGACCTCTCCGTTGAGTTTGTACGCAACATACTCCCCCGCCTCCTCATCCAGACCAATGTGGGCAACATCTTGAGGCAGCGTCTTGGTAAGCTGATCGAACGGCAGGGCAGAGGCGACTGCCGCGACAAAGAGAATAGAAAGTGCGAACATGGCTGGCCCAAAAGAAGTGAGAAGGAAGAAAGAAGAAGGGCGTTGGCTAAAGTGGGTAAATGAGGGAAAGAAGTGACTGTATATGCAGTTCATCTCTTTGGCTAGATCTTATATATCAACAAGATACACTTCTGTGCCTTGGTCAAAGTGCATACATTGGGAAAGGTGATGGGACTTGGATGGAACGTGACGGCTGTTGCTCAACTCGCGTGTTCCGCCTATAGGAAAATATTCCATCTCTGTTTCAATCTAGACAGAACGACATCCGCTCAGATGCATGGACATCCGCTATCACGTTTGCGCGCTAAAGTTCGAGGGTTCTTGGATGAGCACCGTAGGTACTAGGAGATTCAAGTTCGAAGGGCTGTCCCGGAGCTGTCGTTAAGTTATAGTTATACATACCGACATACTGATCCCTCAAATGCATCAGACAGACAGGAAATGCGCAAAAACCAGCACAAACCGCCCCAACTCGCTGGCCTGGATATGAGTACGGATTTCCGCTAGACCTACTACCTGCGGGAAGCACAAGGGAGTGGTGCGGCTAAGCACACCCTTGCCTCCAACAGGTCACTTCAGGCTCTGAGGAAGGCAACACCATCACACCAGTGCCGATGTTTCATAAAGTCAGAACATCACGATGGGGCTTGATAGACCCGAGGACGTGTTTCAGCGTCGAAGAACGAATCATATTTGCACAAAAGGTGATTTCCCACCTGGATACTTGATATTACTCCGGGAACATTTTGGAGATCATTGCGCGCATCGCCTGGAATCTGTTGCGCGTCACCTCCATTTCGCCAGTCTTGTCAAAGAATGCCTGCACTTCCTCAATCGTGAATTTCGTCTCTTGTGCGATCTTTCGAAGACCGGTGTCGACAACATGCAATTGCTCTGGGGCAGCAGACGAACTATCGACAGGATGAGTACTGCGAGCAAAGCCACAGAGGCAAGGGCGTACTTTGTACGCGGTCGTTTGGCTGGATGATCTTCGGCTTCTATGGAGGCATGTCGCTTGCCACTGGCCCATGCTGGGGGTTTCAAATTCCCTATGAGAATTGGCCAATCCTCTTCCTCTTCGCGACGAGGTTCGCTTGACGCGGCAGGAATGGGAGTAGGCATTAGCTCTGGAGGAAAGGGAATATTCGCCGGCACAGACAACGGACGTTGTGCTGCCAGTGCCTCTAATTCTTCACGCAAAGCCATCTCGTCTTGTTCATCCTTCACTCCAGGTTTCCGCTTCTTCGGATGTTTTTCGCGCACGTATCCATACTGTCCCTTTTCGCCTGGCTCAAGTTTAAGCTCAGCAACGATGGCGGCGATAGTGACGTCTAAACGTTCGGCGTTCTTCTTGTACCGCTCGCGCCATGACTGCCAGGTATGCCGTCGAACCCAATTGTACCCATCCTCGTCACCCTGTATCCTTAATCATGAGCTGGTAAGTAGATAGGCTGAGCGCAACGTACGAGGTCAATGAGTTGCTGATAGAGTTTGTTGCCAGTTCGCCCGCCCGTTTCCTTGAATGGGATTTTCTGTGCTATCCACTGGCAGAGTAGTCTATCGTCGTCGTCGCTGAACTGTGTGCGCCTACGAAGAAGTTAGTCATAGGGAGCTGGACAAATAACCTTGACATACTCTTCCCCCTTTCTCCTACCACCTGGGTTCTTGAATACAACGGGAGTGTATGCAACAACACCACTCTCGATGCACTTCTTGACCCACATATAAGACTCGACGAAAACCCCTGGCTTGTTCTCATTCGATTTGATGAGCGTCTGGAATATTGGCGTGTTGGGGTCTGCAAGTATAACACGTGCACTCGTGAGCGGTGCATTCGGATCACCTCCAGAATGCTACAAGAGACGCATCAGTTGGGCCGCACGATGGTATCGAGACACAGAGGTGATTCCAGGCCGGAAAGGGACACTTACGATAATTCTATCGCTAAGCGATGCCCTGGCATTTGGATTGCAAAAGCTCGAATGGATATGAATCGGAATGGGCATCCCACCCTCCGTAAAGATTTGCTTCAGATGAGCACCCGCGTTCTTGCATGCTTCCACAAAGGTGTACGGGACGAAAAATCGGCCGGGGCGGTCAGGCGAGAACCAGCACGACCGGAGACGGTGGGCCTCCGCCGTACCAGGCGCAATGAGGACATAGCCTTGACGTGGCACCTTCTCTTCGATGCGGCCTCCTTGTTCCTGCAAAGGTATTCATGGCTGGTCGATGTGACGCATGGGTCAAACGCACTTGGATTATCTTCGTGAGCTCCTGCATGACATCTTGGGGTACATCTCGCTGGATGAAGAATTTGATTTGGGTGTCGCCATCGTAGAAAATCTATGGTGCACGATGAGCGTGACCGTGTGCGGCTAACCCGAGATTACACCCACCATCGTAAACCCCAGTAGCACCAAACCCGATTCTATGGTTGTGGTTAGAAGAGAAAAGGGTTGTGTCGGCACTCGGCACGATCCTACACGTGATCGACAACACGCCTTCCGCAGGGCCACAACAATTGGTTTTGAATGATATATTTCCCTCCACACTTGATTGGCAGATGAACAACTCGTGTTTCCATATTAAATAGGCCATTGCCGTTGATGCAGTTGGGTTGAAAGGAGAGAGGAATAAACATACAGGAATAACAAATGTGTGTGTGCGTGTGGATGCAATAAATGTATAGAGTACAGTGAAGCGTGCCCGCTGAAAGTTCACGACGGAGAAAGACGAAGTATCCTGAACGCTCCAGCATTCCGTTCGCATATGAATAGCTGGTCCGCTTTGCGACCCAGGAAAAGTACCTCATCCTGCATCTCGCTCTCTGATGACCCCGGTCCAAACTCTATCTTCCCAGATGGCGAGCGCGACGCGCTTGCGTTTGTCCTTTTCGACGGCAGTGGACTGAGCGAGCTCTTCCCCTTCGACGGTGGAAGGGTGGACCCGCCAGATATCGGCATGCCCATCTTCCAGACATACGGGCCCCTTCGATTGTACGACGACGCAGGAGGGTTGAACTGCGGCAGGGCAGTCCGCGACTCATCAGCGGGCTTGAGAAGTGCATCGGAAAGGTCAACGACCTCCAAGCCACCCTGTCGCATCGCAACGAGAACGGCACGGTCCCGTATGTCGAATGCTTCCAAACGCTTCACATCACCCATCCTCCCAAAAGACGGGGCCTTCACATCCTCTTCATCCTTGGTCCACATGAAGCGCCCCTTCAGGACTGACCGACCACGGTTGTCCACGATGGTTGTACTGTGACCGCCTCTTGAGGAAAAGAACAACGCTGGTGGACCGAAATGCCTTGGTTGTGCAAGGAGAGAAATGGGCTTGAGGAAAGGTTTATCGGACGGCTGGAAAATCGAGGGAGGTTCCAGTTGGGGGTTTGCAGGAGATGCACGGAAAGGATGCGCTGGATCCACACTTTGCAGACGCAAGTCTTTGAGCAACGTAAAATCGTCATCCTCTTCGCGACGGACAGGCAGGTCTGGCGGCAGCAGACCATCTTTATACCAAGCCTGCATGAGTGCAGCCTTCCAGGGGCCTATGGCTACTCAGCACACAGGTCATGCACAACGACGTCAACAGGCAAACGTACCATGCACAACACTCTTGGGGTCCTTGTAGAACCATTTTGAAGGAGCGGAAGGGACCGGGACAGGAAGTCCTGGTGGCGAAAACTGGACCTGCGCCAGATCAGAGCCCGTATTATCCGGTTCGTGTTCGTTACGATAGTCTATAAAGTCTGGGTATGTTGGCGGAATTACATAGTCGTCGGCAATAGATGCCAACGGGAATTGCGGCGCAAAGGTGAGTTGCTGGAAGGTAGTGTATGGGCCCATATGCGATCCTGACAGAGCGGCGATATCCTCGGGATGTACTGTGGTGGTAGTCGGATCCCCAGGAGTTGCAGGTCGGTTTAAACTGGACGAGTCGAGAGCGGTAGATTCAGACGGCTGATTGGGATGTTCAGCCGCAATAAGTGGTGGCGTTTGCGTGCCATCTGGACCAGTCCCAGTGGCAACAACCGTCGAACCGACAGATACCGAAACACCAATGCTGACACTGGCGTTGGGCTCATCGTCCGCACCCTCGCCGCCCTCCGCAGCACGAGCTTCGCGCGCACGCCGGCGAGCGGCTCGGCGCTCGGCGCGCCCGATCCGAACCTCCCGGACGCGGACAGTGGCAGGCTCTAAACCAAATACGTTCTGGGAAAAGACCAAGAAAACTTCCACCAGATCATCACCTTGAAGCTGCAGTTCCAGGGATCTTGGTGAGTCTGGAAGGATGAAAGTCCGCGAGAGACCCAACGCAGTGCGGTATGTGCCTGCGAACAGTTCCACTTTCTCTCCGTTGTCTCCGCACAGGATGGCCAAGAAGCTGAAGACACAGTTCAATGCGTGAGAGTAAAATATGGGCAAAACCAATTTCACCTCTTCTTGGCTGTCTCGACAGCCTTAACTAGTAAAGCGCCTTTTGTCCCAGGCAACTTGACGTATTCCAGTTTTGGTGGGGGTGTCTGTGCCGCAAGGGGAGAGCCCAAGGTCCGTCTCGACGAATCTGCCTCTGAGTTGCGCGCCGGCGGCGCAGTCCTGTCCTCTGAACGGCGATTTTGAAATGCAGTCAGGAGGCGGGGGATAAACCTGGATGATCGTGACGAGGTTGCAGACACAATCGAGGGTGCAGGTCCTGGAACAGGCGGCAATACTTGTGGCTCGGGGCGGTTGTTTCCTGGGGCAGTGGAGGGCCGTTGTAAATGGCCTGCTGAAGCAGAACGATCGCGCGACCGGAAAGACGATGAGCGTTGCAGCACATTTCTGGCTTGAGTTGCAGATGACGGAGGCGCGCTAGGTGTAGCGGGCGCAGGGGTACTGACATTCGTCGCCGAACCTTGCCCGATGATATTAGACCAACGACGTCTTCTGTTAGCGGATGCTGTTAGCGTCTCCGAGTCGGTGTAATAGTTAGACGTGACGTCTGAGGACCGAGGGCTCGCAACCTCCTCTTGGTTGACGGTGCCACCAGCAATGATGATGGGTTGCTGTGTTTGGCGCGTCCCAGGGGGCGGAAGGTTGGGCAAACGGCTTTCCTGCAACATTTGCGATAGACTAATGCCAGGTGCCTCCTGCTCGTCATCAAAGTCATTGTCGGCATCCATGTCAGGCGTCGCGAGGTCCAAGTCACTTGGGTCGGGCCGTTCCCTTGAGGGTGAATGAGACAGGGCTTGCCGCAATGTCAATAATGTAGGCGCCGGGGATGGCTCTGGTTGCGGGATCATGTCAGTTCTCGATAGCGACAAGTCCAAATTTGCTGGCCGATTGGTACGAGATATTGAGTGGGACGTACGCCGACCCACCGGCGAGGAGGCAGGTGAAGTCGAACTCGTGCGCTCATCCAGTGCCTCGCTACCGCTAGCACCTGCGGCTACAATATTGATGGCTTCATCGTCGCTTGATTCAAGCGGTTCAGCCTTTGCGTCCGGGTCAGAGAAATTGGATGTATAATGACGACTGGGACCAGTAAGCACTTCAGAAACGGACAAACCCCGGGTGCGCATTGAAGGAGGCCCCAAGGTAGGCGGTGCTGGATGCGAAAGGCCATTGTCTTCGGCGCTGTACGGTGGCGGGTGTCCAGTCGGTGGTGGTACAGGAACCGGAGGCACACTCGGCCGGGATTTTGCTCGCCGGACTGTGGGTGTGCGAGGGATCATGGGCGGCGAGGTTGTAGGCGGTGAGGTTTCTGGTGGGAACGATGACTGAGAAGGTGACTTTGCATGTTGCTCAACTGGTTGAGGCTTTTCCACATTGTTGCGACTGCTGCCGAGGGATGGCAGCCTCCGGGTGCCCTCCCGACGTTGCTTTTCTCGCTCCCGGCGCACTTCGACGTCTATCCGCCATTCCACAGCCCGTTTGACCTCCTCCAGCGCGTAAACGCGAACACCATCCCGGCGACCCGCGATCGCTACCAATACGCCCCGCTGTTCCATCACGACGACACTCTTGAAGCATACGCGGCGAACAAGCGCGTATGGCTGTGCTGCTGGCGGGGATACCAGCGGGAGCACATCCAATCCCTGGGCATGACAAAGCAAAAGGTAATGTGGTGCTAAGAAAGCACCACTCGTCGGCGGGGTAGTAAAATGTGCTGGTGATAAGTTTGAAGTCAACACATTGAGTGACAGGCCAAGTTCCTTGAGTGACGGAGGTGCTAATTCGGGCGGAGGAGTGCCAGGGCGCGGTGGCGGTGTTTCCGGGCGGGAATAGGTCTCTGTTTTATCCTTGTCGGCCGCCTCCTCCCGGATGGGCAAGTCGGGCGATCCATGGTCTCTGCGATGAATAAAATTGTTGAAGAATCCAGAAAGACGATTGGGGCGGTTATTCTTTGACTGTGAGTTAGCGAGCGCATGAGTAATGGCATGTCACGCACCTCGAGAGTGTTGGACCGGCGTCGACGGCTTTCTGTCGATGCCACGCTTGGACGCGTGGAATGGTGGCTGCGGGATGGCGAGGGGGGCGGGACAGAGGATATCGTCCCCGGGGGCGATTCAACTCGGCCCGGATGCATCTCGGATGGCTGAGGTGAAGCCTGTGACACAGTGAGCGCAGGTACGGACCGTGCGCTGGCAGCGTCGGCATTGGTGTCCGCGTCATTTGAGATCGAGGAACTGCGATTGCCTGTGACTACTTCGTCGCCCGACTTGTCCTGGCCCGGTGCGATGGAGATGGTCTTGTTGTTGAGGTCAACCTGCTGGATGCCGCGGGGCAGATCGTCGTAGTGCTCGTCCTCGTACGCATCCAGGGCATCGCTCGACTGGTCGTCCTCGATGAGATGCGGCATTATGGTATGGTTTACGGCGGTCGTCCGTGTGAGTGAAAAACGCGAGAGAAATGTAGGGGACGGAAAGTGGAATTGGCTGCGTTATAGTCCCGGGCGTGAATTCATTAAAAGACAGAGGGAACGGAATTGGAGCGTCGAGGGTCCGACGAAAAGTGGAGGCCCTGAGATGAGCGCACGTATTCAACAGGCTGCGAAGGAACGGATCCAAGTGACGGTAAATACCGATCGGCGTTTCATTATACTGAGCCAGCTTGACAAGAGCCAGCTTCTGCTCGAAACCACCTGCCATGCTTTCACTGGCGTTGCGAACAAGTCGAACCGCTCTGAATGCGTACCGCAGCCGCGGAATTCACGCACCGGCCAGTCTCAACGCAGTCACCGAGACCGACTTGGCCCACTTTGCCAGCATCCTCGCACCCAGCTCTGTTATTTCTTCGCTGGCCCCCGTGAATTCGCCCACCGATGAACTCGACCCCTTTAACCAGGACTGGATGGGCAGATTCAAGGGCAATGCAAACACCGTGCTCAAGCCCAAGACGGTCCAGGAAGTCAGCCAGATCGTGAAATGGTGCAACGAACGGCGCATTGGCATTGTCCCTCAAGGCGGCAACACAGGACTCGTTGGCGGAAGCGTTCCCATCGGGAATGAGCTCGTTCTTTCCTTGGCCAATATGAACAAAGTTCGCTCGTTTGACCCAGTAGCAGGTAAGCCTTCCATTTCTTGTTTCTTTTTTTGTGTGCTCAATATCGTGCCAGGCATTCTCGTCGCGGACGCTGGATGTATTCTTCAGGCTCTCACAGACTACGTTGCACCTCTAGACCATGTCATGCCGCTGGACCTTGGTGCGAAGGGCAGGTATGCTATCCACTCACCCATGGCAGTATCGTCCCCATGCAGTTCGCTCATCCTGCCTCTAGTTGTCAGATTGGCGGCAATGTTGCCACGAATGCCGGTGGCTTGCGTCTCCTGCGCTATGGCTCCCTCCATGGGTCCGTCCTAGGATTGGAAGTCGTCCTCCCCGATGGCACCATCCTGGATCAACTCACGACATTGCGGAAAGATAATACTGGTAATGCGCCTCTCCTACTGGCAGCCTCACACTTACACATGCGCCCTCCTAGGATACGATCTCAAGCAACTCTTTATTGGCGCAGAAGGCACACTTGGAATCATTACCGCCGTCTCAATCCTTACCCCACCTGCACCCCAGGCCACCAGCAATGTAATTCTTGCTCTCCCGCATTTCGACAATGTCCTACCGCTCTTCCAAACAGTCAAGCGGGATCTGTCCGAGATTCTTTCTGCTTTCGAATTTTTGGACAGGACGGCGTATGATTTGGCAGTCAAGCATGGGCAAGGCAAAGCCCTCGATGAGTCCGAGGTCGAAGGCGCACAGTGTTTTGTACTTGTCGAGACCAGCGGCGGTCGCCGGGAGCATGATGAAGAGGTTATTTTCTCTTACAATAACGTGTGCATTAGCTCAACCATTGACGCAGAAATTGAACGATTTGCTCGAGAAACTTCTCGAAGCCGATGAGCCTCTAATCAACACTGGTGTCGTTTCACAAAATCCCTCACAATTCGAGTCCATCTGGGGTCTTCGCGAGGGGGTCACAGAGGCCATTTCAAAAGAGGGCAAGGCCTACAAATACGATATCTCAGTGCCTGTAGCCACCTTCAAAGACTGTGTCGATGCGACCCGCGACCACCTCGAGTCCAAGGGTCTCATGCGCCCGGACGCAGTCAAGTATGTTGTCGGATATGGCCATTGTGGTGACGGTGAGTTCAGTTTGTCCGTCGCTATCATTGTCTAACGTCACATAAGGTAACTTGCATTTGAACGTCTGCGCTGCTGCCTATACCCAAGAAATTGCCGACGCTCTTGAGCCTTTTATATATGAGCTTGTCCGTACGTATCTGAAGCTAGGCTCACCAAAATTGATCATTGATATCTCTACAGAAAAACACAGAGGCTCGGTTTCTGCGGAGCATGGCATCGGTGCGATGAAAACGCATGCGCTACACTACTCGAAGGATGCCGTTAGTATCGGCCTCATGAAGCAGATTAAAGGTATCTTCGATCCCAACGGCATCATGAACCCAGGCAAGGTGCTTGAGTAAAACATGCAGACCGCTGTGGCAAGTAAACAAGTGGTACAAAACACACTAGGATTGCTCCGCATTCAATATACATTTAAGCAAGGCATTCTATAGCTTCGCCGCCCGCTTTCGAAGCTCTGTCTTCAGAATCTTGCCAGTTGATGTTTTCTGGAGGTTGTGATCAGTTAAGCAGTACCGGGATCGGTGGAGTGGGCAAACCGGTAGCTCATTGACAATCAACACCCATTCAGGACAAGCAAAGCCTGGCAAACGGCTCTTCGCATGCGCTTTCAGGTCGGCAGCAAACTCTTCGGGGCGGTCGGCCCATCTGCTCGCGCGTTCGGGGTGCAGTTTGACAAAGGCCATAGCGCGTTCGCCCCATTTGAGGTGCTGTCGGGCAACCACACTCACTTCTAGAACATCCGGATGCGAAGATAACTCTACTCGCAGACTTAGTATACGATTCATCGTCCATCTTTGAACATTACCTTGCTCAATTGCTAGACTGGACGCATTCTAAAGCACCAAATTGAATCATTATCGGAGGTCGTGAGACGTTGGTTGGCTGCGTACCTCACCACCCGATATAATGATGTCTTTGCTTCGATCCACGACAGCCACAGACCCATCCGCATGCCATACTGCCAGGTCACCCGAATGAAAGTATCCACCGGTGAATGCTTTCCTTGTTGCCTCAGGATCGTGGAAGTACTCTTGCATAACAATGTTTCCCCTTGTCACGATTTCCCCGACCGCCTTCCCATCTTGCGGCACATCAACGAGTTTTCCATCCTGCAAGTCGAGCTGTACAACTCGAATGTCCTCGGCATTGGCGAAATTGTGCCCTTGACGCGCGATGATCTTGGAGCGCCCCTCGAGAGTGAGTGAACGCCATGAGTCCTGTTCGTAGCTCTTGGTGAAGGGGCCGTACGTCTGGGTACATCAGTTTTCAGTGATTCGATGTACGCATGTACAACACCTCTCTGTGATACATTAGCATTCGACGTGAAGCAACTGGTGCCATAACTGACGTTAAACCATAAACATGAACTGCTTTGAAACCCTTCTCTTCGAGCTTTCCCAAGAGGCTGGCGGTCGGCGCAGCTCCTGCAATAATGGCTGTAATTGACCGCTGCAACGCTCTAGCTTGTGGGTCATTGACGATGCCAATCTGCACTGTTGGAGCAGCACAATAGTGCGTCACACCAGACTGTGTAAAATGTTTCCATATTGCTGGGTAGTCGACCGTCCGCAGTGTGACCTGCGAATTTCTCAGCCAACCATCGAGGCTAACAATGAGTGTCGTCTACCTGGGAGCTGAAAGCAAAGGTAGCAGCCCACGGATATGTCCAACCCGCAGCGTGAAACATAGGGAGGAGCCTGGCAAAGCAAACATGAGTGATTACTACGCCTTTCCAAAGGGGACCAATCCTTACCATAGGTAAACGGAGTCTTTGTTCATCCTATAACGATTTATGAAGGTATTTTTCGACAACCCGGGTTTATAAAACTTACTGGCCCTCGAATGCATTCGCCACGGCGGCAAGGTAGGTCCCTTCGAGAACCGTCAGCATACTCCGCTATTAGGTGTACGATTTGTATCCATACCACGCAGTGTGCACAACACACCCTTAGGCTAAGGAGAATTAGATGACGAAGTTCGCAACCAGAATGGATTTGTCCAAATACCCGACCAGTGGTTCCAGAGCTATGTCTCAGGAGTCAGTTACACACGCCCACTCTCATACTGGACGGAAGTGAATCACGTATAACACAATGTCGCTGGAGCGTTCTCGTCAACTTCGACATCCAATCCTCCCCATCCTCGTTCGCGACTATACCGGCGACCGTCGCTGAGAAAAGCTTCATATGGGTCGTTCGCATGGCCGCTGTCATCGCATACTACAGTGTCAACCATGCAGTTCTTGACGAGACCGGCGAATTCGCGATCCACTAGAATGAGCTTGCAACCACTGTGTTCTGCCCGGTCCTGGTGAGAACACGTGTATCGAACGGGATGCAGAGGGAGTTTACCAATAATATACTCCACTTCTGCTGTGGTGAGACGTATGTTGATGAATGTGGCGACGCCGCGAGCCGCGATAATTCCGTGGCATGCGTCTAGAAGATAGATGAGTTGGTGGGACATGTCTTGTGTATATCAACGAACCGGCAATCATTGGCCTGTGGATAGATCAGTCCGCATTTCAAAGTGACAAGGTGGACGAGGGTGCTTACGAGTTGGGAGCGATGACCGCCACTCTGTCTCCCGCCCGTATTCCGCGTTTAACTAGCCCATAAGCAAAGTTTTGCACTCTTTGGGCCCTACAACCTTTTCAGAAGCGTATTTCGCGGATTCTTTGAGTACGCACCATACAAGGAAGGTAAAAGACCTTGGATATGGAGTTTCCGGATGTACGAGAGCGACTTTATCTGGATAGACGCGCGCAGCTTTCAGTAAGAAGAGTAGCGGATTCTAGCGATAAAACATCAGCGTTGAACTTCATGCAGCGTCTAACTACACACCAGTGGATGGTAGTTGACTGCCAGCTGCTTCCCCGAGAAATTGAGGCTTAGGCTCCGTGCCGTGCGAGCGGGTGGTATGCTCTCTGGAGTAGGTATAAAGTTAGAGACTGCAGATTGCTGGTCAGTCCCGGCAGTGGCGAGAAGAATGGCCTGCGCACTGGAATCCATGGTGTTGTTGTGTGTAGGGACGAGCGCGAATGGGGTCTGTGGGGGAAGAAAGCAAGAATGCGGGGAAGGATGTGGGGTAAGATCGGCAATCAGAAGCCCGGAACACGTGCTACAGGGTACACAAGTCGCGCAGATCGGGTTGGCCGCCTTTCTTCGTCTTGACCATCATCCACATCACTATCTGTTCTAGGCGGGCTCCTGGAACATTCATAAATCAAACACTTTCCTTCAAATTTAACAAGTCTGCCTAGATGGCACGCATTTTTCTCAGCCCATCTTTCTTTCTTCTCTTGACGCTGGTTGCTTCCGTCGCAGGTCAGTCCTGCCACCCCCGCCATAGCCTTTGAGCTCACGACCTGACAGCGGATCCAACCGACTGGGTCAGCGTTGATTATTTTGGTTCAACACGCAACCCCTACATAGGTGGTCAATCATCTGTCAAAGACGCTGAGAAGGCAGTTGTGCGCGGGGCAGACAAGGCGCATAAGCGGGGCCGGAAGAGTGCGCTACAGCCAATCCCGCGGTTCCTTTCTCAATAAATTCCCTAGGCGTCGCAAATGAACGCGATGTTGCTTCTCCAAGCGGTGACCGACACGATTATCTGAGCTGGGCTCCATAGTACGTTTATGAACTGGATGTCCTAGCGTTTCTGAAATCATTTTGAATCAGTCACTGGCCTGACTGCAACTGGTGTGGGTCTGGACGAGGCTACTACGGCGGCGAGCCTGACAACACAACCGACCCTGACGCTGGCGATCTCCCTGCTTCGAATAGGCCAAACTATCAGACTGGCGACTCTTGGCATGACGACACCGAAGAAGAGGGCATCGAGACCTCTTCAGCTCATGATGAAGTAATGCTGGCGTCTGGTCGACATCGTCGAATGCTCCGTTCTCGGCGCCATCTTGATCGACCTGCGGTGGACGATTCCCCTCCGACTGCCTCTCTCGCTAGAACTCCTGATCTTGCGCTGGACAGAAACACGACTGAAACTGCCTATGGTCTCCAGGCCTCTATACAAGTTGCAGCTAAGAAGCCAAGTAAAACAGACAAGACCAGTAAATGCACACCGTCGCCTACCAAGGAGATGGCACCTAGTGCCAGTACGTGATATTCATACTTATTTCGTTCTTTTTCCGACCGTATTAGCCTGGACGACCTGTCCTTACAAGACTCGCGACGGGAAAGTTAATCCTGACGTCCGCAAGCTCAACGGGCCTGGAGCTATCAACGACTTCTCTCAAATGAGCATCTACGACGCTATGGCTTTCGTGATTACGCGCTCTGGTGGCTACGTTGACTCTCTTGTAAAATCTATACAGACGTTCTACATCGACGACGCGACACGCATGAACCCTCACATGGAGTATGGTCAGGTTCGTCGTGGGCCCGGTAAGGAGGGACAGCAAGGGTCGTTCGCCGGTATCTTGGACGGACGGGGACATATCAAGACGGTCAACGCCATTATGCTCGTTAAAGCATTGCACCCAAAAGCTTGGACAAATGACATTGATAAAGCTGTGAACCAGTGGATGGCTGAGTACACTGATTGGATGACGAAGAGTAGCCTTGGCAAGAAGGCATTGACACGCCCCAAGTGCGAATATTTCTTACGTTGACGGCATTCGTCTAATCTTCTGTAGCAATCATGGTACTTTCTTCGCTGCCCAGCTGGCCGCCACGAAACTTGTCATTGGCGATACAAATGGCGCAAGGGATGTCATCAACCACTTCTTTGACAACGAGTTCCAAGACCAAATTTCAAGTTCTGGAGAGCAGCCCTTTGAAGCTGTTCGAACCCGTCCGTTTCACTATCGTTGCTTTAATCTCGAGGGCCTTATTGTATGTCAAATACCAGAACAACTATGATCTCTCTCATACTGTCTAGGTGCTGGCAAAGATAGCGGAAGAAGTGGGTGTTGATGTCTGGTCCAAGAGATCCAAGCGGGGCGCGACGATCCAAGACGCTGTTGACTTTACCATGCGCGTTGACCCCAAGAAGGAGGACGTCCACCAGCTCGTTCCGCTCGTTGTGTCTGTTAGTCGCGCCTACGGAGACCCACAAGGTCGCTACGCCGCCTTCCTTAGCAAATCTTGGTCGACATACCGTTCGAAGCCGTTTTGGTTGTACAATCAGGCGCCTTCTCAAGCAAAACAATCGAAGCGCACAGTGGAATACCGGCGCGATGATGAACTTCCTCTTGTATTCGGGTGCCCAAGTATCTTTGACGGCGACAAGGAGGTGGAATTGGACTTGGACCTGTTTGTGAGTTGCGCCCAGCTCAAGCCATTCTTTGAGGGTACGGCGGGTGTTCTTATGTTGAGCGACGGAACGGCGCCATTCCAGTAGTGTACCAGTCTCAAGAGAATCTAAATTCTGCTTTTTACCTCTTGGATCGTGTGTAATGCTCGTGTACCGGAGTCGATTGAATATGTAGAGCTGATGTAGAGACTGGTCTAACGGTCCGGGAAACCGACTACAGCCGTTCCAGACGGCAGCGGGCCGACCTCGTGTCGGGAACCATCATGTCGATAAATATCGCAACCAGTGTCCGGCTTCCTATTTGTGTCTTACACTCACTATGGTCCTTACACTACGCGAAGTTGAATCCCATACCAGCAAGGAGTATGCGCTACCACGCCGACTAAGTACTTGAGGGGCTCATGGAATACGCAGCTCGTGCTGGGTCATTATTAGGAATAATGTCTACGATGTAACTGGCTTCTTGTCGGTGCGATACATGCCACTTGAATGTTACTTATGCTCATGTTAGTTCAGGAGCATCCCGGGGGTGCTGCAATCATCCTGAAGTATGCTGGCAAAGATGCCACTCGTGCGTACGAGCCAATACACGCGTCGGATGCGCTGGAAAAGCACTTGGATGCTTCAAAGCACTTGGGGCCTCTGGACGCTAGCTCTGCATCTCTACTTGACCATGCAAGATCGCACCGTAAGCAGACTAAGGATGAGAAACGGGTGGAGCTGGCGCTCAAGCAAAGGCCACCACTGGGCCGCATGCTCAGTTTGGATGACATAGAGGTTCGTTCTTGGTCTATTATTTCTACATGCAAAATGACTTATGCATCGATATAGGCAGTTGCCCTTAAAGTCCTTTCACACAAGGCAATGGCATACTATTCGTCTGCCTCAGACGACGAGCAAAGTACGCAGCCCATTCCATTTCCCAGAAGAGACTATAAGAGACTTACTTGTACAGCCCATCACGGAAATATTCGTGGCTTTACGCGATTCTTCTTCAATCCTCGAGTAATGCGCGAGGTGCGCCAAACTGACGCGAGCACAAGGATCCTCGGCTACAGGTCGTCCTTGCCCGTCTTTGTCTCTGCTGCAGGTCTAGCAAAACTAGGCCATCCATTAGGTATTCTTCAAGGATTAATTGACTGTTTCATGCGCTAATTATGACCAGGCGAAGTAAACATCACACGGGGATGTGCCAAAGGGGGCATTATCCAAGTGCTATCCTCGAATGCATCTTCATCATACTCGGAAATAGCAGAGGCTGCTGCCCCAGGACAGACACTGTTCTTCCAGCTCTACAAATCAGCGGATGATAGCGCGGCAGAGAAACGTGTCAAGGAAATAGAAGCCCTTGGTTTCAAAGCCATTTTTCTCACCGTAGATGCCATTACCGGCGGGAAGCGCGAGCGTGATGTACGCGGTCCTTGGTATCTCGAGGCCCTTGAAACTGGGAAGGAAACCTATCACAACGACGATGACCCATTATTGGAAGTCAGTGTAGACGGCACTGGAGGTGGCCTAGTGAGCAACGACGATCAGAACATGACCTGGGAAAAGGTCAGTTCCAGCTAGCTTATGTGTATCAGTCCTGACTACTTGCAGACTATACCGTGGTTGCGCCGCGTTACAAAACTACCTATTGTGATTAAAGGCATCCAGTGTGTCGACGATGCTGTTTTGGCTGCACAGGCGGGCGTAGACGCTATTCTGATATCTAATCATGGCGGTCGCCAACTTGACTAGTACGTGTTTGTTGACACGGGCGTTCAGATCAGTTTGTTTACTTTTTCAGTTCGATGCCTTCGATTGAAGTGCTGTATCGTTTGCGTAGACGGCACCCTGAAGTATTCGAGAAAATGGAGGTATACGTGGATGGTCCGTGCAATTGTATATTTCGCGTTCTCGGTTTGTAACCTTGCCCAGGTGGTGCCCGCAGAGGTACGGATGTCCTCAAGGCTCTATGCTTAGGCGCGACGTCTGTCGGTATGGGTCGCCCTTTCCTCTACGCACAGACCGTCAGTAACATGGCTTGCTGCCAACGGACATGTTCATATTGACATATTTCCAGGCCTACGCCGAACATGGTGTTGCAAAGGCAATCAGTATTCTTGAGTCTGAAATAACCAAAGGGATGAAATTTTTGGGCGCTGCAAGTGTGAAGGATCTTGTGCCGGATATGGTGAGCATGACTGCTTTCTCTTTTGGCACCACTAAATGTAGTGGCACAGGTGGAGCGAGTGGACTGGCAACCCGTTGGCCCGAAGCTGTAGTCGTAGTTCTACCCAGTATAGCAGGCTCCTTAGGCATACTACCTAATGTCCCGAATATACCTTGGTTGCAAATTTGTCCATAGCAATGTGCACGCCTGGACATGTCCCAAAGTTCAAACATGGTGACCGATCACTGATCTGTAGATACGTCGCGTCACTACATCTCTCTATCGAACCACCATCTGCATTTCCATGGTTGAGAAGATTTATCTACTACGGCATGGTATGGCTCAATTCTGGGTGCGCTTGCTGCTCAAATTGACATGGTACAAAGGATTCCGGCTGAACTGGGTCACCGCGGACTGGTCAGCTTACTTGTCATTCTGCGCCTGTCCCGAAACTCACATATCGTAGGACAAGTGCCACGGGTCTCCCTAGAGATCCCCCGCTGGCAGCTACTGGTGTCAAGCAATCAGAAGAGGTCGCGGACTTCTTCCTGTCCTTGCCAGAATCCGAGCGCCCCACAGCCATCTTCTCATCCCCGTACTACCGCTGCATCCAGACATCCATGCCTGTGGCAAAGGCGCTTGGAATCCCCATCTGGATTGAACACGGCCTTGGGGAATGGTATTCGCCGGCCAAGCCAGGAAGCGGCCTTCACCCTCGCCCAGGACCCGCCTCAACACTCACCAAATTCTTCCCACCTAACACCATAGACCCAGATGGCTGGACACCAATTCATTACCCTACACGCAAGGGAGAGACTGTTGACGATATCATCAACCGTGTCAAGATCTTTCTCGAGGACTTGACTGCCGTGCGTCCAGCAAACGAGAAGATTCTGTTATGCAGCCATGCGGCGACTATTGCTGCTGCTGTGAGAATTTTGAAAGGAGATCTTGACCTGCCCGTTCGTATTGGCACCTGCTCCATCTCGGAATTCGACCTTGATCCAAGCACCAAGAAGTGGACCCCCCTCAAGATATCTGACGCATCCCATCTCTCAGAAGGGCTCCAGAGGGAATGGGGATTCCAGGATATCGAAATAGATAAAGGTCAAGTTGTTGCTGATGCTGGTGAAGGTGGACCAGATGAAGAAGAGGGCCCTGTAGGGTCGCAAGTACGAGGCAAAGAAGGTTTTATTCCTAGCAACCTCTAGAGTCTAGACGAAGTTAGACACATAGACCAGCTACTTCATAAATGCATATATTTGTACACTAATGATACAAGATTCTATTCCATGTTGCTTCAGAAAGTGACCCATGCGCTCGCATAACTGACACTCGAATCTCTGACGGTAAGGCAAGCACTGCTTTGCTCGTATCGGACCCACTTCATTGTTGGACTCGCACCATCCTTTTCCAGTGCCGCAAGCGCGCCCAGGAGCACACCGATTGGATGGCGTCCACATATGGTGTTCTTCGTCTTCCTGAGGTATTCCGCAAAGCGACCATGGCTTTCGCCCGCCGTACCCGGCGGAACGGTGAGAATGTCGATAGCTTCATGGTCGAGACGCCGGATGGATTCATGAATGGGATGGGTTTTGTTCGGAGCAACGATGCTGGAGAGGCGAAGCACACTGTTGTCCGGGGATGGCTCTGGATAGTAAAACGTATACGAGAATCTCTGCCCCCTACCGTCCATGAGTCTTGTGCAGGCAAAGGTTGCAAGAACGATGACGGACCAATGGCAAAAGTCGCTTGAGACGACACAGAAAGTATCTTCGCGAGCGAGATAGGGCGCGAGAAGCCGTCCAAACGAGGCTTCCACATCCCGGCTGATTGCACCGACCATTATTGGAACAATGGAGATCTCCTTTCTGTAGATATGAATAATGAGCGGTAGGTATGAGAACCAGATCAAGACTTGCCCTTCAAAAATCTTGCGCACATAGGGTAAATGCATCTCAAGACTGTGTTCCGCCTCGTCCTCGTCAATATCTAAGATTTCGAACCTCCCCGTATCCTGCAACTCCTTGATGGCTTTGCGGCCTCAGCTCACCGACGTCGGGAGGAAAGTGTATGCGTACTTTCGAGATCCAGAGGAAGGTTGCCTATGGGTGTGGCATATTCCTTGCATGCCGAAAGCGCACAAGATTGGATATACAGGTGGTGCGAAGGCCCGAGAACAAAGACGCGCTTTCTTACCAAGGGGGTCAGATATTTGCGCGTTCACAAGATGGACTATATACATGTTCTCTGTCTCGATGGACTTGTACGCCCACGCGGCAGCCGGCCCCGAATACGAGTATCCCGCATGCCTGTGTGCAATAAGGAAAGTCTGTATGCTGCAAAAGTAGAGGCTACTGACGGTCCGATGATGGCTTTGCAGCCCTTGATGGGAAATGGGTCCTCGGTTTCGCCAACATCGGCGAGCCACCCGTCTAACTCTGCGGAAAGACGAGAGCCTTGGGACTAGTTGCGGCTGATAGACTGAACCCAGAGTACTGCGACTGACCATTGCCTGTGTACCAACTATCCGCGTGCGTTGCTAGTCGCACAGACGCACGACTGAGGCTTATGAGCGGCGTCTGTACGCTACTATCATGGAACTTGCCTGGAGGAATGACCTGACATGGTTGTACGGAACGGACCCTTTGATGAATGATCTGATTGCCAAAGATTGCGGAACGATAGGGCCGGGTCTCTCAGTGATACGGCATGGCACTTTTGGGACAAGAAATACACAGCACAACGAGAGTGATGATCGCATGGCCATTGTTGCATAGTGGGTACATAGACATAACAGGGTGCAAATGACATCGAAAATACACTCTACTCCTCAGAGCGCAGCCGGGCGGCCGAGTTAGTGACCTTGATGCCCAGAGCCTTGGCCCTGTGTTATGCGTGAGATTACGACTGGATAAGACAGTTGCAACGCACCTCTCCAAAATTACAGTGCGGTTGCGGCTGCTGACGTTGTGTGCGATCTCCGCAGCGTAGGTTTTGTTGTGCATAAGAAGGAGGTCGACCTCACGTGCGTTGTTGACAACGAACTTCTTGAGGCCGCTGGGGAGCATGTGTCTTGTCCTCTTGTTGCTGCCGTAACCGATCTACAGAGTGGGCGTGAAGGCGTGATGGCGGTAGTACAACGTTGGCACGCACCTTGGGCATTGCGGTTTGGCCGCTAAAGCGCCTGCGCACCCTGTTATCGATACCCTTGGGCTTCCTCCATGCCTCCTTCACGCTGTGGTAACGGTCCGATTGGTGGCGCCTGGAATGCGAGATGAATACAGAGTCCAAAATCTGCAATAAATCCGACAGACTTGAAGACTTTCGTGCGCTTCTTGACAATAGGGATCTTGACGGCCATTGTGATCTAAGATTCCGAAAGAGCGTGAGAGTGAGTTCTGGGACAACCGCGGCCGTTGGGGGAGAGGCAGTCAAAATTTCCAAATTGACATCCAGATCGATTTTGGCCCATCCAGCGTCCCCGAGCCCCGCAAAACTCCTCAACAACACTGAACAGTCCAGAAAGTCATGGACAATGCGCTGCCTCTCTCCCGACCAGAAAAATGGCGGCAATCGGGCTTACCTTGAGGGTGGTGGAAGAGGTCGAAAGCGCCACTGGCGAGAAAACCAGGGGATTACGAACAGACTTTGACAGATATTCCTCTTTTAGCATATTTTTGCCTGCCGATTGGCGGCTTTAAAATCCTGAAATCATCCCCTGCAATGTAGTCATTTTCGTGGTCTTGTTTTTGGACAGCCTGAGCAAGATTGGAGACAATTTGAGACCCTCCCAATACCCACGCATCAAACGACGGCAATTATCTGAAGGCTACGGTGTGGGTTATCATAGCCTAGTACTTAACCTAAGGTATGCTTCTGAATTCCAGACATCTTTATCATTGGCCTACTACACTCAGTCAATTCTCATTACTTATACCGCATTGACGCCCATGGAATGGAACCTGTGAGAACATTACACGTTTGGAAATCTTGAGGAAATTTTCGCTGCGTCGACCAGTCCATAACGATTGAGACGGGTTCGAGGACTCATGCACATATACACAGATTTATATGTCCGATAAGGGGCCCTCTTCCAAACGTTCTACACATTGATGATGCTAGCTATAAGATTTACATCCACCAACTGGAGGTGGGAGCCCAAAGATGCCGAGCCCGTCGGGCCGACGCCGAGACGCGTGATCTGGATCAGGCTCCAGAGGCTCGGCGAAAACATTGCCAGCCCGTTTCCACCTGACTTCCATCCATTTAGTCTCATACTCACGGACGACTTGATATTACTCTACAACTTCAGTCTGCCTTGCAGAACGTTGTTTGTAGCCTCTGCTCTGTGCCCTCTCGACTAGTTATATGCTCTCCGCGCCGCCGCCTTTGGACCTGGCCTTCGATGTCAATGACGAGTGGACTCCTCAGCAGCGATTATACCGGACGGCGAGTGTAGGAAGTTGGGGAGTTACCTCAATGGGCCGTGGCTTTGACTGGGAGGACGAGAACGATGACCGCTCAGACAAGGCGTACGGTCAGAGGGAGAAAGAGCGTGGTGCTGGGGATGACAAGGGGGACACTCCGCGTCAGCTCTGGGCAGAACCGAGTTTTATCGACAGGCCTGAACCCGCAGACATCGCTGCTCTCAAGACGCCTATAGCTTCCCATCCTGCGAAGATAATGAGGCCGGTCACGAATGTTACACCGGTTGTCGCAGACCCTATCATGGCATCCACCCTCACGGCGGAACCACCGGGTTTCTACCCCTCAACTATGGCATCTTCTGTCCCGCCTTCTCCATCGCTCAGCCGGCACCCGTCGTCACGGTCTGGTGGTATGCCTCGTCCTCGCCGGCGGTCTTCACAGCAGCGGGTGTCATTGATTGCTGGACGGCTATCTATCGCGCCATCCGAGCCCCCTTCACCTCAGCCTGTGGCCAAGTCACTCAATCGCATGTCCTCGCAGAGCAGCCTGCTTAGTGTAGCGTCAAGTACGCGCGCGCCATCTCCCGCTCGGTCAGAATCTTTCCTTGGCGAGAAGACCATCGCCGATTTCAAGCTCGACGGTGACATTGGAAGGGGCGCATATGGAGTAGTGTCGCGCGCACGTCCTGTTAATCCTGATGGATCGCTCGGTGTGAGTCTTCATCGTCGGCTGGCTAGCAGGTCCTAGTCGTTGATCTGGGGCCGCTGTCCGCTGTCCCGCTTCTCTGATCCTATGCTCATGTTTCCAGTCCCCGGTTGTGATCAAGAAGGTCATTAAGTCACGTATCCTTGCGGACTGTTGGAAGCGTCACCCAAAGTACTTTCCTCTTGTCTGCACTTGTCATTCTCTTATTTCGCTCCCAGACATGGTACCATCCCGATAGAGATATATGTCATGGAGTCTATCTCGAAGACGAGTTACACACTTCCAGCACCGCCACCCTGGCTCAGAGGCAATGCGTCAAACTGGGTAGAGGGAACCGTTGTCCAAGGACACCCAAACATTTGTTCACTCCTCGATTTCTTCGAGGACAACCACTACTATTATCTCGTCATGCCTTCGCTGCTCCAGAGTCCCCTCTCTGATGAGCCCGCCGCACCAAGCGACCTGTTCGACCTTGTGGAGGCCTATCCTAATGGCCTCCCACCTGATCAAATACGCACTTATCTTGGCCAAATTGCCGACGCTCTTATGTTCCTGCATGAACGTGGCATAGGTTTGTCGAAACAGTGTTATCGCATATCCACGGCGGCTCATCACCATCTAGTCCATCGCGATGTAAAAGATGAGAACGTTGTGCTAGGTCCGGATGGACGTTGCATTTTAATCGATTTTGGGAGGTGTGTCTTATGAACCGGCCATAAACGCATACAAAACGTTCTCTCTAGCTCTGGAATCGTTCGGAAGAACGGTTGGGATTCGTTCTCGGGGACATTGGACTATGCAGCGCCAGAAATTCTCAGAGGCGAGCGGTATCATGGTCTTCCACAGGATACAGTGCGTACCGAATGAGCCCTTCGCCCAGCCCTCGGATGCTGACCTTTTCTAGTGGGCCTTTGGCGTTGTTGCCTATGTACTCCTAATAGGGGAGTGCCCATTCTTAACCGCAGAAGAAGCCCTGGAGGGCCTCTCTCTCTTCGCAACAGCTTCTATTGCGCTGGATGAAAGATGCGATGGAGCGGGGCTGGAAGGAGAGGATACCGACGGAGGCGGACGATTGGACGACGCCGCAACCCTTGTTCGTGCATGCCTGCAGCAGAACGCGCAGTCTCGCCCGACATTCGACAAGGTTGTGAAGTGCCGTTTCTTGGCCGGGCGAAGCGGTCTTGCGGAAATCTGACTGACTCAAAGAAAAGAATCGTGTATTGCTCTTCGTTCCATGCTGTATGATTATCCTCGATAACTTGTATCTCATCTACCTATAATCGCGATATTCATCGCTGCTACACCCGCGCAGCGTAGCTGGACGAGCCTTTGTACTCTGCTCGAAGCTAAATATCATTTGTGTGTACTTATATGTCGCTGAAGCCAACTTCATTAGCATACAACGCCCGCGTCGATGAGTTACGATTACCTATTTGATCCCTGACGCCACGCGTCGGCCTCCACATGACTCCCTATATCGATGCCGAAATCGGAGCACCGGTCCATCAAAGATGATCGAGATGAAAATTTGGTCCTATAACTAGCGGCATTCATCTTTTTGTATCGACACGCTTCCCTTCCATCCCCCACCACTTGTCACTTGTACACTAAAGTAAGTTGACCCAATCCATCCACATCCAAATATCGGGGATACTACCACCTCGCCCATCGCGATGGCCGCCATCGCATCTGCTCATCGCAATGCGACTTTGCCGTCTCGCTGATCCACTAATCTCCAAGCGCGATGTTCTTTACTAATTGTATCCACAGACTCCATCAAAATGGGAAAGGAAAAGACTCACGTTAACGTCGTCGGTGCGCCTTATCTCCATAATCACCACCGCGCGTCGCGCTCATTTCCATCGCAGTCATTGGTCACGTCGATTCCGGCAAGTCGACCACCACCGGCCATCTCATCTACAAGTGCGGAGGTATCGACAAGCGTACCATCGAGAAGTTCGAGAAGGAGGCTGCTGAACTCGGCAAGGGTTCCTTCAAGTATGGTGCGTCGCTGTCGTCCCCACCCATCTTCGATCACTCTCTAACATTTTTCTAATACAGCATGGGTTCTTGACAAGCTGAAAGCCGAGCGCGAGCGTGGTATCACCATCGATATCGCCCTCTGGAAGTTCGAGACCCCGAAGTTCATGGTTACCGTACGTCGTCTTCTCCCCTCCATCGACATCGTCGCTCATCCATCCTCAGGTCATCGATGCCCCTGGTCACCGTGACTTCATCAAAAACATGATCACTGGTACCTCCCAGGCTGACTGCGCCATCCTCATCATTGCCGGTGGTACTGGTGAGTTCGAGGCTGGTATCTCCAAGGATGGTCAGACCCGCGAGCACGCACTCCTCGCCTTCACCCTCGGTGTTAGGCAGCTCATTGTCGCCGTCAACAAGATGGACACCACCAAGGTGCGTTTTTTCATCCGCGTAATCGGAACTCCACTGATTCCCGCCTAGTGGTCTGAGGACCGCTTCAACGAAATCATCAAGGAGACATCCGGCTTCATCAAGAAGGTTGGCTACAACCCCAAGACTGTTGCCTTCGTCCCCATCTCCGGCTGGCACGGTGACAACATGCTCGAGGAGTCCGTCAAGTAAGTTCATCATGTTCTTGGTTCGATCCCTCGCTCATCACCGTTTGCAGCATGCCGTGGTACAAGGGCTGGACCAAGGAGACCAAGGCCGGTGTCTCCAAGGGCAAGACCCTCCTCGACGCCATTGACGCGATTGAGCCCCCCGTTCGTCCTTCCGACAAGCCTCTCCGTCTTCCCCTCCAGGATGTCTACAAGATTGGTGGTATTGGCACGGTGCCCGTCGGTCGTGTTGAGACCGGTGTCATCAAGGCCGGCATGGTCGTCACCTTCGCTCCCTCTGCGGTCACCACTGAAGTGAAGTCCGTCGAGATGCACCACGAGACCCTCCCCGAGGGTGGAAAGCCCGGTGACAACGTCGGCTTCAACATCAAGTCAGTCCAAGCCTTGTGTTGCCGAGCTTCTTGCTGACCTGTCGTAGGAACGTCTCCGTCAAGGATATCCGTCGCGGCAACGTCGCTTCCGACTCCAAGAACGACCCCGCCAAGGAGGCCGCGTCCTTCAACGCCCAGGTCATCATCCTCAACCACCCCGGTCAGATCGGTGCTGGCTACGCACCCGTCCTTGATTGCCACACTGCCCACATTGCCTGCAAGTTCGCTGAGCTCATCGAGAAGATCGATCGCCGAACTGGTAAGAAGATGGAGGATGCCCCCAAGTTCGTCAAGTCTGGTGATGCTTGCATTGCCAAGCTCGTACCGTCGAAGCCCATGGTGCGTTGCACTCGCTGTAATATGCCACTCGTGTACTGACCTTGTCATCAGTGTGTTGAGTCCTACAACGAGTACCCGCCTCTTGGTCGCTTCGCTGTCCGTGACATGAGGCAGACCGTCGCTGTTGGTATCATCAAGTCCGTCGACAAGACCGAGCGTGGTGGCAAGGTCACCAAGTCCGCTGAGAAGGCCGCCAAGAAGAAGTAAATAGATGTAGACCGCTGTATCATTTCTTTCTTTATACTCTCTTCTTTGGTCTCTTTCTTTTTACTCATCCACCCTCATGTGCAACTGTACCTACATTGTATTTACGAACGAAGCTCGCGGCGTAGGCTGTGTGTATGATCAGTTGTGTGTATAATGTGTACCATGCATGTCCGCAACACTTTGCAGAGGTCGAACTCGAGTGAAGCTGAAGCTGTGAGTGCCATCGCCATGCGTATGTCTTGTGTGTTGGAACTTGGTGCAGACGTTCTCTACAGGGAGTAGCTCGCAAACCTAGTGAAGCTGTGCCCAAAGACTTGCATTGGTCATTGTGCTAGGCATTCGAGGTACACCGTGCCATCACCATGCGCAACGTCTGGCACGGGACATTCTCTGTCGGACGTTATTCCACTCCTTGGCTTACTCTTCGTATTGCGTCCATGCAGATTCGGATCGTACGAGCCGGACGCGCGAGATACAAACTTGTACGGGGCACGCCATGTGCGCCGCTTTCCGCCCAAAGGCTCTAGACCATTGGCATGGCATGGCGTTGTTGCGATTAACGTGGTGGACACACATCTTTTGAGCTGCGGGGGCGTGCGCCAGATGCGATCGTGTTTGACGCCTCGATGAGCCGTTTGAGGCTGTTGTGCTCTTGCCCTATCACTCTGAGCCATCTGACCACTTTCAGAAAAGTTGAGTAGAACAAGTTGGATGTGAGCTGGGCCCGTGACGGCTACTCGTGATGTTCCTCGGCGCGCGTTTGGATAGTAGTTAGCGAGGTTCTTACCCTGGACGGGTAGGAAATATAAGGTCAAGACGTTTGGTGCCAGATGCTATCTTGAGCTCCCCTTCAATGCTCTTCCGGCTGGTACCATTTCTCCAGGTCGGGTTCACAGCAGCAGCTGTCATCTCTGGTCGCGCTGCGGGCCCGACGGTCACACTGGACGGTGGTAGTGTCGTCGGCACTCGCACCGGGGCCGTCGACAAGTTCCTTGGAATTCCATTCGGAAAGGCACCGTATGTGCCATGTTAACGTTGGAAAAGTCGCTCACAATTTATTCAGTGTCGGTGACTTGCGCTTCAACTTGCCAGAAGCTGTAGACGCATACTCTGGGACTATTGACGCGACTTCTTATGGCCCGTCATGTCCCCAGCAGGCTCTGAAGTTACCTCTGCTGGACGGACTGCCTGCAGAGACAGTCGAGCATATCCTGAACTCCATTTTCAATGCTGTACTCCCGTCCGACGAGGATTGTAAGTTGCATCAGCGCAGCAGCGGGTGGGGATTCATAGTTGACATGCAACTTAAGGCCTTACCATCAATGTCGTCAAGCCGTCCTTTGCTAATTCCACCTCTAATCTTCCTGTTGTCGCGGTACGCTGCCTGATACTGCATCATTTGGGGTAATGCTCACAATACTTAGTGGATATTTGGAGGTGGTTTCGAACTCGGTGGAACATCGATGTGTGTCCGTTTTGTGAGCCCTGTTCTTCGATGCTCACACACTGCTCTCGCAGGTATGATGGAGCTAGCATTGTCGCCAGGTCTATCGCAATGGGAAAGCCCATAATTTACGTCTCGATGGCATATCGTGTCTCCGGTACGCTTTCCCTATATTCTTTTTGTAGTGGACTTACGGAAAACTGCAGCTTTTGGATTCTTGGCTAGTCAAGAAGTCAAAGACGCGGGCGTTGGAAACGCTGGGCTGCACGACCGTACGTAAAGCTAAGCGTTTACCTGTCCTCGGTGGCTCAATGGGCTTAACAGAACGTCTTGCCTTCAAATGGATCCAAAAGTACATCGGTGCTTTTGGTGGTGATAAATCAAAGGTTACGATGTATGTCTCCGTGCTTACCTCACCCTTAACATATCAACTCATTGTCTTATAGCTGGGGCGAGTCCGCTGGCGCCATTTCGGTCGCGCTGCACATGATCTCGAACGGTGGTGATACCGAAGGACTGTTTCGTGCCGGATTCATGCAGTCGGGTTCTCCCATTCCAGTGGGAGACTTGACAGGCGGCCAGAAATGTATGCCTATGAGTCTCGCCCGAAGCCCATTCTCATCGATCCGCAGACTACGATGACATTGCTGACAAGACTGGGTGTTCCGGCGCTGCAGATTCGCTCCAATGCCTGCGTGAAGTCGACTATAACACGCTGAAGGCCGCAGTCGACGATTCCCCCTTCATCTTTGACTATCAGTCTCTTCTCCTAGCGTGGCTACCTCGCGCGGATGGGGTTCTGTTTAGCGATAATCCTCAACGGCTCGTCCAACAAGGGAAGATAGCTCATATCCCCATTGTAAGCGGTATGTCGTGGTGTTGTATCTCTCATACAACCTTGATTTACATGCTCAAGGTGACTGCGATGATGAAGGAACACTCTTTTCTCTCGCACAGCTGAATGTAACGTGCGTGCTACTCTCCAATCTGTCAACGCCTCTCACTGACGGCTTGTATTTGATCACAGCACAAACGAAGCAGTCCGCAAGTATATTCAGGAGATCTTCCTTCCCAAAGTTCCCGACGCCGACATCGATGCTCTCTTGAAGCTGTACCCTCAAGACATCACCCAGGGGTCTCCCTTCGACACTGGTATTTTCAATGCCATTACGCCCCAATTCAAGAGGATCGCGAGCTTCCAAGGCGACGCCGTGTTCCAAGCACCACGCCGCTATTTCTTCGACGCCCTGTCAGGAAAATCTGACATATGGGCCTTTGGTACGTTGACAACAATGACGGAGGGTTTTCATAAATTGACGCACGGGTGCAGCAAACAAGCGTCTCAAAGGCCTCCCAGTACTCGGCTCCTTCCATGCGTCCGACATCCTCAACGTATACGGCGGAGGAGACCTTGCCGACTATCTCATCAACTTTGTCGTGACGCTGGACCCAACGGGGGGAAATGCTTCGTCGTGGCCGAAGTGGACCTCGAGTTCGCCCAACATGCTTTCGTTGAATGACATTGGAAAGTCGGTTATACAAGATACGTACCGCAAGGAGGCTATGGCGAAGCTCAATGAGGTGCTCCTTACATACCCCGTTTGAAAGAAAATCAGAGAAAGTTAGCTAGCTATATGTAATACCCAGATGTATATCAATTGTATTTGTGTGTTTGATCAATCGCCACAGTTTGAGGCGTTGGCCCTCCAAACAAATCTGGACTGCACCGCTAGACCATTTTAGTGGGTAGCTACAGAAATATATACCGCTGGTATTCAAGAATAATATCAAGGTGCAGTCTCATGGTAAGGGATCGAAAACGATAGAGGCAAGTACAAGCAAATCTAATACAACGTTTGCGTAGCAGGGTATTGTCTGTGAGAGTCCGTTCGCACACTATACTAGTCTCTCTCTTTGCTGAGAATACTGCCAATGCTCAACTTGTTCCCCTGTGGTACTGGCGATGGCGAGGGATATGGCGGCGGACCAGGCGCATAGGTTGCCCCGGGGGTGGACGCTGCGTACGGCGTACCAGCAGTTGTGTACGACGCAGGCGGCGATGCTGTGAATGAGCTAGTCGCATATCCTCCTTGGCGTGCATATTCGCCGGACGATTGCCGACGAGACGAAATGGGCTGGACGTATTCACGTGCGCTTCGACTGGTCGGCGGCGGCGTGTACGTGCGAGGTGGAAGGTATCCTTCACCTCTGGGAGGATACTCGCGAACAGGGGGATAATCACGAGAATAACCGTCTCGTCCAGAGAATGAGACGTCGTCATTTCGCGGGCCAGAGGGTGGGCCATACTCTCGCTGAGGGGCGTAATCTCTCGACATATCACGGTATTCTGCTCTCGACGCATAGTCTCCCGGTCGACCAGCGTGCGCCATTTGACTATACTCTCTTTGCTGGCTGTATTCTCGTCCCTGGGAATAATCCGGTCTGGGTGGGCCATAATCCGACCGTGGCCCATAGTCATTCGACGGACCGGCCCGCGAACCAAATTCTGCAGCTGCAACACTTCGAGGCGGGGGGTATTCTGACGGCGCACGCGGAGGAGGATAGTCTGCAGGTGCCCGAGAAGGATAGTCTGGACCAACCCATCCTGGGGACGTGCCCCAGGAAGGAGGGTGAGGAGGATAATAGTAGCCGTGCGGCGGCGGCGGCGGATACATCGGTCCGGGAGGATGATAGCCTTCGTGCGCAGGATGGTATGCCGAATATCCAGGGTGCCACACTGGGGGATAGTAATGGCCATCGTATGGCGGATGGTGATAGTAATCCTGAGGATGACCATGTACATGAGCAGGCGGAGGGGGCGGGCCAGGGCTCGGGGCAAAGGTTGCGGGTGCCGACGCTTGCGGTGCTGCGATAGGTACGCCCTGTGGTGGTCCCTCGATTGGGGAGGTCGCTTGGGACCCTGGCGAAGGAGACATCATCTGACCACTGGAATGTGAGGTACTGGTCTGCATTGGAGGTCCATTGGACGACCCGCCCGACATAATTTGTGCGCCAGGAGGGGGAGGGATTATCTGTGCGCCAGGCGGAGGCGGGATCATTTGTACCCCAGAAGCTGGTGGAACGCCCTCTGCGCCAGGCGGTGGAGGGATGCCCTGGCCTGCAGGACGCGAGCCGACGGATTGCGCGCCTGGTGGCGGCGGGATTTGCCCTCCAGATGTTTGCGCGCCGGACGGGAGAGGGATCCCTATCTGGCTCACTGGGGCAGGCAAATATGTCGGAGGTGAGGATTGTAAAGCAGAAGACGACGCCAAGGGGGTGCTACGACTGGAGTCGTTGTCCACGCGGGCGCGCTTGCGATCACTCCCTCTATCACGCACACGAATGTCTTTGCGTATCCGAATTTTGATGCCCTGGTCGGCGAGACTGCAGGATAATTCGGTGCTCTCTGGAACCAGGATCAGTCACAAGGTAGAAGACCGTTGATAGTATAGAACGCACGTTCCATACCAGGGAACTTCTTCGCGGTGTAAACATAAAAGGGCTTGCTGTAGATGCTCTTGCAATGCTGAACCAGGGTCCCAGCCACTTCGAACAGAGAAAGCTACATGGAACGCTTAATATCGTGAGACACAAATATTTGTGAGAATTACCTTGAGCCTGTAGCTCCCTTCTGTGCGTACGCTCACATCCGGGAACACGAAATATCCCACGTCCGCATTGAGCTTGTCCTTGAGATGATATAAAGAAGATACAACAGACCCTTGTGTGCACCGAGTGCGGCCGTCCTAGAGCGGTTGTGAGGATGAGTGATCATCGGAGAGAGATGAAAAGTAACGCACCTTGAGCCAGTGGAGCTCGGTGTCGTCGTCAGGCTTAGCCAGCGACGCGAACATGAAATAGTACGGGTTCTGCAGAAATCCCATATTTGGGTCGTTCTCCGCGGGTGGGTGCTGCTGCTCTACGGGTCGGACGATGAGCTGGACGATGGGAGGCGGATCGATTGGTCGTCTGTATATAGTTTAAGTCCTGCGGAAACGCACTCGATGGCGAGGAGAGCGCACCGATCTGCCTTGCCACCAACACCGCACATACGAGCTTGCTTGGGCTCTTGCTTCATGACCAGGTCATATTCACTGCCGGGATGCTTCTGTCAGACCCCAAGTTCCGAAGTGATATTTTGTGCACGCACACTGCACCGCGCTGGGACGGGTTGGAAAGAGCAGACATGGTGGGCGGGGGCAGGTTCATTTGCATTTGCGACATCGTGGGTGTTTATGCGGGCAACGCTATCAACCAATCTCTGTTGCGAAAAGAGGTCGCGTCGGCCGCTGTGTCGCGTTCTGGCGTCCTGCAGAGAAGCCTCGTAGTGACAGTTGAGAGAGCTTGGGAGAGAGTGAGTAAGTGAGTGTGACAGAGTGTGAGAAGATGTCCCACCGCCCTGGTTTGCCGAGAATGCCGATTCCCAGTTCCGCTCTTCTGGGTTTGCGTGGACTGCCAACTAATGTGTAGGTACTCACTCATTTTCAAAGATTGCATTGTCAATAAATAAGTCGGATGCTAGTCGTTTATGCGCCAACCCCGCGGTGCTCACCTACCCAGCGCGCTGGTAGCACAGCTCTCTGCGCCAATTTGCAGGATTCAAACCAAGATCAGATCCAAGATGTTCAACCGTCACGCTGCCAGGTGCAAGGCAAGTCGCTGCGTCCTTCATTGGGCCATCTGCGCGCCACTTTTTGTTCCCCAAAGTCATACATATCTATTACTTCGCAGTTTCCTAACTCTCGGGCCAAAGATCTGTCGCGAGTATTCACAGTGACAAGGGTGAATGTTGCCATTTCGCTGTGTTCCGTAAGTACCCATAACCCTTCGAATTTTTGTGAGCGTCAGTTATATTTCTGTTTGCCATCGAGATCTCGAATTTAGTGGTTAACGAAGCATCTCAACACAAGTCACCAATAGAACCTCGTCCTTTCCAGGGTCTTTATCTTAATAGGTGAGTAGTCTGACTCTATTGAAACCCAATGCCTGCCCTCGAAGATTGCACTTTCACCCACTTGCTGCCAGTCCGTGTGAGCCCGCCTCATTGCACCCACCCTTGCTGTGCGGCGGTTTGAGGCGAAACTCAGCATCGACGACTAGGACCCAACTTTGCGTGGGTTGGTTCGAACGTCTCCAGAAAGCACTGTTCCTTCTTCTCAAATCATCTGCAACTCATCCGAACGGTGACTTGGGGATCGTCCTCGAACATACGACTATCCCGCTACACTGAATTGTTTACATTTCACTTTCCGTTACATATTGAAGTACATTGTTACGCTGATGCTGGCCATGGACATCATCTAACAGACATGCTCTGGCTCAGCCACCTCCCCGACTCTGGGGCCGAGGTCCCTCCCAATGGTGCGCTCAAAGAGTTCCAGCAGGAACGTGAAAAGCGAACGCGTGAGAGCCGCGTCCCAGCGTCCTTTGGAAGCCTCGTCGCGAATGAAAGCATGCTGCGCCTGCACTTCAATGAACTAGTTTCGCGAACTTTTAGAAGGGAAGCTCGGTAACGGTAGAGCAGTAATAGCTTACAGAGGCGGTCACTTTGGCATCTTCGAGTGTCTTGCGGATGAGGTCACGACCCTCGCGCGGAACATGTGTATCCTACGAGCGGAATTTTGAGTACCACATACATCGAAGTCGATGTGCTAGGTGCACCTGCTTCCCGAAAACCATCTAGAAAGCTTGAGTTAACATTTGTCTTGCACATGAATGAGACGGAACACCGCACCACAACTTCACCGTTCCCAGTCAGTTCACCGTTACGGACACGGATGAGGGAATCGTCCTGCTTTCCCTTCCCAAGGGTGGCGCTGTGGATGTCGGTGGCAAAGAAGCAGAACGAAGACAGCACACGCTTATCAAACGAAGCCTAAGAGCCATCAGTACACAGAAGGAATAACGGTGAGTCTAGACATACTCGGAAGGCCTATTCAGGGTAAACCATAGGTCACTGGTCAGCGAATGAAGAACATCTGACGGGAATTTACGAACGAGGTGACCACCCAAACACATCCCAGTGGCTATATATCACGTAAGATGTACCATTCATGGTCCCGTGAAGTTCTGACTCACCCCCAATGCGCCCGTTGCAGTTCGGGAGGGAGGTGAGCAGGTCGACGGAAATTGTGGCGTCCTACCATTAATATAGGTCAGAGTTTCCGTGTGGGAAGGCCTCGCTGTTTACCTCGTCGTAGGCAGAGACCTCTTTTTCAATCTATCAAGACAAAAATCAGGTTATAATCAGCCCGATAATGAGCAGAAGAGCGCGCCTTGAACCTGTTGCCGCGATCCGTTCCTGCGTAGTAGATTTCGAGTGAGTGACTAGCGCACAAACAAGATAAAGAAGCTCACCCTCGGTGTCGTAGGGGATGGCTTCGGAGTCCTGGAACTGGTGGTAACAGGACGGGCAAGCTGTGAAAGGTGAGCATGGCGCTTCCAAGGCAATCACACAAGTGCTCACCGACAACATAGCCGTGACTGGCAATCTGTCCGGCAAAGCGCCGCACCGGGCCCGTCACCTGGTAGATTTCACTATTTCCGCATGAGCACTCATATCGCAAGATAGCGGGCGCTTTCACCTGAAAACAACGACGCCTGCATGACGATCAGCTAATCGGCGCCGTGTCGTGTGCCACTGAACGGAATGAACAAACCGGGGAACTTGGCCTCTGGATAGTTGGGAACGACCGGGGAGATGACGAAGATCCTGTTCGTCGTTCCCCCCTTCGTCTTGATGTCGTGGTAAGTCTCTTGAATCAGCATCTTATATAGTGGTCGTTTGCGATTAAGAGCAGGGCTAATACAATGGATCTCGGAGATAAGATTATATACCCCGGATCAATACTTGATCGAGTGGTCTTGACGAACGTTCCTTCAACTTATGATGCCGAAAAAAGACGAGTCTCAACTTTGGCCACGACATCCACCATGGAAAATCCAGTCGCACGAATACGGCCGCTGAAATCTTCAGACGAGCCGGCAACGAAATTCGGAATCACAAAGGCGAGCTTGGCGGAGCTCGCAACGGCCAATGTGAAAAGTGCGTTGCATCCTATGCACATCTTTTCATACTGAACAAGCTTCAGGTGCTCTTAGCCCAATTACTCTGGCCATATGGGTAGTGCTGTGCTCCTCGTTCCTCCAATATATGCAGTGGTGGCCAGGTGCAAACGCTCCCTTCTACAAGTACCTCTCGATTGTGCCTATATGTATCGCATTTATTGCCCCCATCATTGCTCTCGCAGACTGGTAAGTTTCATACACCGCTCTGCTTACCAATTTCAATCATGGAACATAGGGTCAACCGTCCATACTTTGAAGAGAGGACACAAACGATCTTACACGGGCCTGACATGACCAGTCTCTATGAATACTACAACAAGTCCGGAAATGGCTTCTGGCTCCTCGAATACGGAGACACCAAGGTCGGCTTCATTGCTGCTGAACGCAAAGGCGATACTACCCACGTGACCCATCTATACGTCGACGAGCCCTTTCGCAAAGCCCATGCCCAGAACGACCTCCTGGAATACGCGATAAAGGAAGCCTTCTCTACGGACGGCATCGTGGCTGTTACAGGAGAAACCTCCCCGTTCAGTGCATACATCGGCAAGGCGTACAAAACCCTCGGATTTTTCCAGGCCTCTTCTGGCACAAAAAGGGTGGGGATCTATCGCTGGAAGGTTGGGCAGACCTGGAGATTATCGAGGGAAGAATGGGAAAGCAAAAAGTAAAGTATATGGACCAAATATCATTGTTCCCAACCATGATCATAGCCAGGAAGGAAGCTGTACGGCCTTCGTTGAGACAGCGGTGTGGAACACTCGGACGTCGGCCGCTAACAAGATGTTGTGTTTAACATGGAACATGTACATTGAGATTTATTCTGATTCTGTAAACAAGCAACTACACTGCCCAGACGTGCTTGTTCTGCGCAATCCACTCCTTGAGCGTGATCTTGCCTTTATGGGTGCTAGGAAGGTCAAACAGCTCAACGTCCCAATCCTTGGCGACCAGTGCCTCTGCCCCGGCTAGCATCGCCGCATACTCCGCCGGCATTCTGGACGAAAAGCGTTTTGTCATCTCTTCCTCCGACACCGCGGTGTGAGTGATGGTGCGTCCAAGGACTTCGGAGAAGATCTTGGCCGCGTCGTCCGTCGTCAGCAACTCTGGCCCAAAGACAGGAACATCGCTGTGGGGCGGATTGTCTGCCAGGAGGGCGTCCACCGCCGCTTGGGCAATGTCGCGCGCTGCGACCCAGCCAAGTCGCCCCTTGCCCTTCGCAGACACGATGGTGTTCTCCTTCTTGATGGTGTCCAAATCAATCAATGTGAAGTTCTCTATGTGTCAATGAACATGAGCTTTCTAGCCATCGAATGTACGCAACGTGTGAACGAACCATAGAAAAATGAGGGCTTGATAGTCACCGGCGTTATGCCTCGCTTCGTAACTTCATCTGATTCAAGATACTCCTGCACCTCTCCAAGCATGGGACCCCCTTTCGGTGCGAGGGCTGCGCTGAGAAGCACGAACCGCTTGACGCCCTTTGAGATGGCGAGTTCAACAAAGGAGCGGATGGTGCCCAAGACATTGAGTTCATGGTTGGGAGCAACAATGTAGACTGCTTTCACAGGCGGTTCGGCCGTCAGAACAGATGCGTATGTGTCAGGCTTCGACCAGTCAAATGTTGGGCGCGACACTGGGATAACGTTGAGAGTAGGGTCCGTCTCGCGAAGGAGCTGGACAACATGGGTGCCAGTCTTTCCAGTAGCGCCGAGAACAAGGATGGACATGATGGTGATGAGGAAGATAGTGATGAGAACAGAAGACAGCGCCTTGAAAGGTCAGTATTTATATCATTATGCGACTTACAGATCATGGGCACGGAAACACGGCTGGACGGTTGAGTACTAGTACGCCAACTCTCGGCGCTCAGAATTTCAGACAGGTGACATACTCCTTGTATGTGCTGTGCTGTGGTAACTAGTAAGCATGTACCAGACTGACTGTTCGCAATATGTCAGCAGGGGAGCACCCAAGGCCAGACCAGAACTCATCAGCTTGCTCATCAGGAGCACCTAGCCATTGTTCAAGTTAAGCACGCAAGGGGTCGAAGGCAATGTCAGATATCATTCGCATGCATTTCGACCTCTTCAAATGCACCCTGCATAAACCTAAAGAACCCTACATTGCCTGTGTCCACAACAGCAATCACTGCCGTCTTTTTTCCTGCTCGTAGACCGACGAATGGATTGCGCGGAGGCAGTGACGGCTTCGCAAACCACGTTTGTGGTTTGAACCACTGGAACTTTGGTGCAGGCCGTAGTTTGGGAGGGATCTTAGGTGGAGGGATCTCGCTGGGTGGGGCGATGTCAAAGAGGGCGGTGAGTTCTTGCAGTGTCGGCATCGGGGTTGTTCGAGCGTTGATAACAACAAGCTGCCACGGTGCCGGACCAGGTGAGGATTTTTTGAACGGGGTGTTGTTTTGGGGTTTATACAGATTCCATAGTGGCGTATAAGGTGTTGTAGACGGCGGTGGAGGGAGTCGAAGAGATGTTGGCGTGAGCGGAGCAACTACTCTTGAGCGCATGGTGCGAAAGAGCGATGCATAAGAAGGTAGCAAGGGTGCAAATATCGAGATGAAGATGCGTTTGACGCGGTCAAGGAGTGAAGGACCGGATGGAGGCGGACGGGCAGGTGTGAGAGGTACAACAGGGTAGTCCGAGAATGGTGGGTCGAATCGTGTTAAGATATAACCAAGTCGTTTGAGGTACGCATATACCTGGAATGCCTCGAGAGTCAGCTCTTCGCCGATCATCGTCGAGTACGCTTGTTGCACGCTCATGGGTGCGCCAGCCGGTGTTGTGCATATCAGAGAGCCGCGTTCCACAAGATAAAGCGCCTCTTCCGGTAATATCCAATTCTTCCATCCCAGGGATTGAAAGTGCCCGCCGCGCGCATAAGTGACCTTCACCCTCCGTTCGTCAGGAATCCACTCTCCCGCGCTCACAGTCTTGTTCCAAGCAGACAGTGGTGTCCGTATGGCGTCAAACATCGCGTTTCTCGCACGTTGCAAGAGATGCGCCTGCAAATTCGTTTCCTTCCCATGTTGGCCCGTGGGTTCGTGTGCCTTCTCGCCTCGCTTGGGAATCACCGGTCGTTGTGATTGTGGTATGAGTTTCAACCAGTCTGGACGCTCTTCCTCATCTTCAGAATTGTTTTCCTCGTCAGCATTTAGAGGCTTGAGCTCTGAAGTCGGTTTCTGTAGGTCGTCGTCCATGTTCAAGTCAGAAAAAGCACGGAGATCGCCGCTATAGGTGCCGCACTGTTCATCTTGCAGTTTCTTGTTGATAACCCGTAACCTACACACATGCACCAAACAAAGCGCTCAAGTTTACTTTATTCTTTGGCAAACTTGTATTTCTACTGTACAGAAACGGATCTTGCATCCGCTCATCCCATCGTAACCAAAATCATGATCATTCATTACCAACTGTACTCCTCCGTGTGCAAGAAAACTTCATGGCATCCAGATTTCCCAAGCGCAATATCTTTCTGCACATCCGCAACACCATTGCGCACGTCGAACACCAGTGATTCTGGCCCGCAGACTAAAGAGAAATCAATAGGAATTCGATAGTGTTAACGAATCAGCTCACCAGCAACTCCCATAGTGCGGTTTTCGTCAGAGGCTTGTCGAATAACGCTCTTGACGTCCGCGCGACCGTAAGATGGTGAAGGAAACGATGGCGTTGCAGAGTTTCCTTTCTCAGGATCTGAGGCAGTGTCGTCCCTGTTGTCCTCCCCAGTGAGATGCACTCGTACATTTACCGACCCCGTTGGCGCGTCCGCAATGGCTTGTCCAAGTTCGGCTGACATCCACGACACAGCAGCTGTACCGACCATTAGAGTCATGTTGCGGTAAGAGAAGTAAATGGCCCGTACGTTCATCGCGCACAGACCACACAACTTCGACTGATTTACAGACACAACTCTTCTCCCCTTCCTTGTTCATCTTGCATACCAAGTCTTGGAGCAAGGGCACGACAAATGTCACACCCGTCCCACCAGCGAACAGAATGACATGCTCGTATATCGACAGGTCTCCAGGTATCCCACCGAACGGGCCGTCCAAATACAATGACATCTTGCCGGAGTCTTTGGTGGCCAAGTAGCGCGCCAGGCGCTGTGTCACCCCACTTGCCTCTCGGATTAGGATAACCAGCTCCTGGGAAATCGCATGATCATTGCGAGGAATGCTCGCGACGGTGAAGGGGTGCCTGTTGAATAACACATCAAATTTTGTTGTTCGACCGCACGAGGAAAAGCACGCACGACTGGAAAGGCATAACCGATAAGAAATGGAAGAAGTAGTGTTGCCCGGGTTTCCAGTGCAATTGTGCATCGAACCGTACGCGGAGCTTGACCATCCCCGCTGGGAGTATTTCAAACGCTGCTTCAGGCATACCGCGCGCGTTGTCCAGGAACATATACCCGAATCGCGCAACGACGCTGACGGCGTAGATGATGACCGTCGCCCACAGGTAATCCCAACTTCCGAGGAGCTTGTTGCAGTGTATGAAGAAGAATGCAGTGAACAAGAGGGCGGAGACGATGTGCAAGTATTTGAAGAGTTCATACGACCGATTGCGGATAACGGGAAGGCTGAACCAACAAAGCCATACGAGGATGACGAGGAGTGCCGTGCCAGACCAATAATACACTCTATGGTGGGATGAGCATCGGTATTCAGAGTACGAAGGCTCACGTACTTGTGAGCGATATGCCAACTCCACTCCAGCTGCGTGAGCGGTTCAAATCCAGGCTTGACTTCCCTCATTCCCTGAATAACGAAAGGAAAGGTGTGCCTATGCCCCGCTGAGTACATGTTTATATGCAAACGGCAGTCACTCACAAGAGCGACAACACAAGGAAGAGATGTGATATGAACTGGTGGTAAACCTGTAGCTTCTCGTGCGAGTGACCAGTGACAAAGGTGACCAAATTTGATTTGGAGCCAAATGCGAAAATAAAAGGGAAACATCCAACTAGAAAGAATAAGTATCCATGGCCAACAACGTCGGGAAATAAGACATACGGGCCATGAACCCCGTTCGCATTGCCAATGGAGGCGACCCAACATTCCAACGAGCGCGATAATACGGCTGTGTCACAAAGGTCCAAACTGACGAGGTTGAGAAAACGCTCGCCTACAGATAGATAAAACGCACGCATAATGAAGGCAAAGAACGCCAGCAGCAACAGCCCAACACCAAGAGTTGGAAACCGATACCCCAGCGCTTGGTGCTGCTTACTGGATAAGTATCGTGCGGCGGACGTGGCTTTCCGATATCCATTTGACTGGGTGAGCGAGGCAAACCTCTTGCTAGCTCTTGCAGCCAAGATTCCACGCAAAATGGCAAATCCAGCAATCACAATGCAGATGAAGTAGACGACACCTCTCGCATATCGCGGAGTAAGCTCGTAGGGATCCCGAGCCATGTCAGCCAATTCTGCGTCGGTGTAATCTGACGCATTGCCGCTGTGTAAGTGGACCATGATGGGGGGAGGGAGTCGGAACGGATGAGCGTTCAAACAGTTGCCAGCAGGCTGAGATCTTATGCGATCGGAATTTTGTAGCAACGGGGAAATGGGCAATGATCGTCGAAAAGTTCTGCTGTTGCAAGGTCACGAAGGGTTGAATTTATCCGAGAAATGTGCTTGCTTGACCAGCAGCAATTACATTGTATTGTACACAGAGGGGAAACATACACAATGGCGACGACGAGCCCAATGCTCCGAGGGTATCGATGGATTTCGTTCCAAAACGCGAGAAATTTCGTGCCGATGCGGTTAAATGCGGTAGAAGTCAAGGTACAACGCCACATGTGCGATGCCAAGGAGGAACGAGGGTATCCGAAGGACGTAGACTTCGGACACAGAGGAGGCGACAACGCTGTTCCAAGCAGGTCCGCAAGTTGCGCAGCCAGTGAGAGATGTTCGAGGGTGCTCGGGTATGAAAACTAGCGGCTTCACGGTGTCCGGGGGTCTTGCCAAGGTTTCTGGTTATCGGGCGCGGGGAGTAAAATGGTGTTGGGCCGTTGCATAGACGAAGGAAGTCATGACGTGACGGAGTACTTGGTAATGAAAGCAGTGAGGCAGACGAGAGGCGGGGATTGCGAAACATGATGGGAGCGCGCTTCGAGGAGGAGGGCGGGGGCGGGGGCGGGGGAGGGTGAGTGAATAGAAGACGTACAACTATTGTACACCGTAGAGCGACAATGAAGATTTGTAACCTCCTGGTTCAATAGTGTTCGCACTATGCATGGTGCATTGAAGATAAGAGGATATTACAGAGACGGGGCCGGAAGGAGGGAATGGAAAGAGCCCAGCGCGTGTGGTGGCAGAAGGCAAAATGGGCTCATCTCTCGTGTCCCGTGGTGCTTTATATTCGATCGATTCCCGGCAAACACCGGATGATGAGGCAGTTTCGCAGCTCGCATTTCTGCCATTGGCTCGGTGTGCGGACCGCAATTGTCAACCGTCGCAGGCAGTGGCACTTCAGTCATTTAAACCCAGCGAGTAGGATATTGGAACGGAAAATACCAGACCACGTTATTTGCAATAGACCATCATTGGATTGAATATATAGTGAGATTCAGAAGATCGCGTACGTTGAGATTTGAGAACCGAGCAACTTCGGGAGTGTCCGATGCGTCTTTTCTCATTCCATCATGAACACGAATCGCTCAAGGGGAATTTTTCACCATGTTGTCTTTGACGAACCCTCGTCGGCTCCTACAGACCAACCGGTCGCCCCCACGCCGGCTTTCCGTCTCCCTCGTCGTATTGCGACGCCCAGCAATGGCTACCCCGCATCGCCTATGCGCAACAGAACACCAATCAACAAAGAAAATCGCGTGCGCCCTATTGCTGCTCCGAGGCCGTTCAATCCCGTGGTCAAGACGGAGGTCCTGGATTCGATGTTCACTGAGCCCAACCTCGCATCGCAAGGTGGGCGCAAACTAGTACGCAACACTGAAGCAAATCTGATCTCGCTTAGTTCAAATCCGGCCTTGGAAGAAAGAAAAGGACATAAAAGTATGAATATATGCGCTTGATTCGTGCATTTCTGATGGAGGCGGCAGGCTGAAGTTGCGTCGCCATCGCCCGCCTCAATTTCTTCGAACCCACGTCGCCAATACCCCCCTCCCGCTCCTGCTCGTCTTGATGTCGAATCGCCTATCCGCATACCGTCTCCAGAAACGCTCGAAGCATTGATGGACCCTTGCCTAATGGAATGGGCTTTCGACGACGACATGCTCGACCGCTTATTGTGGCTCACCGTTGGCGAAGTCAAGTACTGTCGTCTTGATATTGTTGAGCTTTGAGACTCATTGAGCTTCTCTTACGTCTTTACTATGTTGTCACCCAGCTTGAATACTCATCGTTCCTTCTTCGTTAGCTTGATCCTGTTATACAAACTGCGCTCGTATTGATGTTCAAAGATACAGGTCCTCATCGGGATCGTCGTCGTCGATATCGTCTCCAGAGTCGGGATCATATAAAATCACTCCAGTAGGCGTTCCATTGCCCTTTGGTTTGCCTGGGCACATGGTCAAAAAGGTGACAAAGATTTCACAAAATGCTGCACCATCGTGAGCAAATGGCAGTGGAACTTGCGCGCGCGCTTCTTGCTGTGACGCCGTCAAGTTTAGGTTGAATGGCAGGTTTTCGGCTGGGTTTGGGGCCTATACAATATAAGCAACAGAATGGAGAAAATGTACAATGCATACCTCATCCAGGCGACCATTATTCCGCGCAGTCTTGAACAGAGGCTTCAAGCATTCAAGTGCACTTAGCTCCACAGGCGCCGAGATTTTAGCATTCCATCCTTCCAACACTCGTTCCACTCTTCCAGACCGAGAATCACCACCGCCGCGCTTTACGATCTCGACAACAAACTCATCCACGCCGCCCTCGCCCTCACCTCCAGAGCCAAACACCAGCCGGTTCACCTCATTGACGCGTTCGCTCACCGGGATGAACACCCCCCAAAATTTCTCTTCCGGGGATATTGGAGGTGGCGGAGTCAAAAATTCCTTTGCCAGGAAATGTAAGATGGTAGGGGGATGCATGATACAATGGGTGAGCGACATCGGGGATGAGAAGGATGCCTGAAGGAGTGATGGAAGGATACTCGAAGGCAAAGCCGTAGTTGCGGCTGTGTTTATGTGCATTGTGAAGTGGGACTTTGAGGAATGTGCTGCCAATAGTGATTTGACTTCGCGCAGACATTTGAAGGTGGCAGCAGTACTGCCTGTATCAGAAACGATTGTGTCGACGGAGTCAATGATGACATGGAAATGTTTTGATGGATGTTCTGCGGGAGTCAGAATGGCATCAAGAGGACGTGTAAAAGCTGACATACCGGCAGCAGATTCCTTCAATTTGTTAACAATGAAATCTCGAGGGTCGGTCCACTGTTCGTCGAGTTCAAAGTCTGGAACGTTTGAGGTCTGATCGTATACCGTGAGGGATTCCGAGTTCGAATCCGCTTGTTGAGGAAGAAGACTGCAAGGTGGATGCAACAAACAGAAGAGCAACGTTTGGACTTGTTTCTTTCCGCTTTCAGATTTCAAGCTTTCGTGAACGATCTCTCGTAGTATTGGAAGTCCAGATTGTGCCAAGCATGACTGGAGCACCAACACGGCCGATGACGAGGTCTGGCGCGGGGAGATGATGGAGGGAAGCAACATTTTGTGGCCGAACGCGATCACGCGATTGCTCGATGATCGGAATCAGAATCTTCAATCGTGAACGCCGTGAAGTAAGTTATGTGTACAGTCGTGAAAAGGTCTACATATGTAGTCCGGATATAAGGTAAGCAGCACATCCTCGCTATCTACAGAATCATCATCATCATTCTCAAATAGACTCCTCCAACTTCGCCTGGATTGTCCGCCGAACCTCCATCACGCGAGTGTCATACCTGGCCACCTGTCGTTGTGCATCCGCCAAAAAGTTCCTGCTTTCGCGGCGCATTTGTGACAAGATCCAATCTTCCACGCTCATATTGAGCTCCTCCTCCGTCAGCTCAGTAGTAGGCACGAAAGGCTCTGATGCCAATATTGGAATGAATGCCTCCGACAGCGTTGGAGGAGCTGGCGGTGCAGTCGACGGAGGCTTGGTCTGAGAAGGCGGACGAGTCACCTTTTGAGGAGGTGTGGCAACAAACATGATCGTATCGTTGTCGTCTGGAGGTAAGACAGGCTCGGGCGTGAACGAACGCTCATGCATATCCACGTCAGGTGTTTCCGGCGGGGCAGGCGGTGGTACCGGTTTGGGCGCCGGTGCGGGCGTCTTTTCTCGTTTCGGAGGCGGGCGAGAAAGGGGACTGGGCTGTCGCGGGGGTGGAGAAGGCCTGAAGCGCACGGGTGGCGAAGGAGATCTCGTGGAAGGTGGAAAGAGTCTAGATTGGGGCGTCGACGATGCTGGCTTCGTTGGAAACTCAAACTTGGTGGCCAATTTTCCTACATTATTTTGAAGCTTCTTCCTCTCTAGCTCCTTGATTTTCGTGTCGGACGGTTGCGGAATGAAGGATGGCTCTTTCGTCTTTGCCTTGGCCTTTGGTTGGGCCTTTGCTTTTGGCACAACCCGTTCATCCTCCGACGAGAGCACCTCCAATTCCATGGTCTTGTCAGACCCTGAAACTGGCTTCTTGGCGGTAGATGGGGGCTTTGATGTCTGGGACGACGAGGTAGACATCTGGGACAGAGATGACGATGGAACCAGAGGGCGCGTAGACGGGGGCCTCGATGAAGACAAAGAAGTGAGAGAAGATGACGGCGGGTTCGAAGAGGGCAGCGATGATAAGGAGGAAGATGGTGAGGCCTTCGAGGACCGGGACTGCTTGACCGTATCAACTTCCATGTCCGCATCATCGGGCAATTCGTCCATCGCATCCATGAAAACTTCGTCTCCATCGTCATCGGCGTTTTGAATCGTTGAGGCCTTTTTCCCTTTCTTGGGTCCAACAGATGGTTGCTTCGACCGCGACGTTCCTACGTTCTTTCCTTGAGACGAACCCTCGGCTACTTTATCTTGAGACTTGAGGGCCTTCCGAGGAGGCGCCTTCTCCTTCGTCTTCTGTGATTTCACGGGGACAGACGCGGGTTCATCCACTACCATTTCTGGCTCTGATCCCGACTCTTCGAGCAGAGGATGCACTTTCGCTGGGAGACGTGCTGGACTGGACTGGATAATAAGATCATCGTCGCTCGGGTCGTCGCTTGCAAAGTGAGTCTTCGTGGGACGAGCATTGGCCTTCGAGGCTTTGGCGGCGTCTGCTGGTTGCGATTTCTTGCTTTTACCGGGCTTCTTCAGCACTGGCGCAGGTTCATCTTCCTCCTCGCTTGCTGGTGGAGGGGCAACCTTGCTCTTCTTACCCTTTGTCGACTTCTTGGGCACAGGTTCCTCGTCCTCTTCGTCGCTCGACACGGGTGTCTTGGGCTTTGGCTTTCCCCTCGTCGACTTTCTAAGTGATGTCGCAGTCTCGATCTCATCATCATCGCTCACAGGGACTGCTTTGGCCTTGACCGAAGGTTTTGCCCTTGTCGACTTCCTGAGGGTTGCTCGTTCCTCCTCATCCTCCTCGTCCTCGTCCGGTGGAGGAAGGGCCGTTGCTTTGCCTTTACCCTTCGTCTTCTTCGGTGGCTCTGGCTGCTCATCCTCTGATAGAAGGGCCTTCTTTGTTGACCGTGACGCGTTCGTCCTGACTGTCGGTGCATCCTCCTCATCTAGAACAACCTTCTTGGACCGTGACTTTGCCAATGGTTTAGCGTCTTCCGTGTCCGAGGTCTTGTTGGCTTTACTGCGCGTAGACTGTTTGCGTGTTCGTGGCGGTGGAGGAGCTTCGTTCTCGTCCGACTCTGGGGCTTTTGACTTGGCGCGCGCGCGTGTTGCTTTAGATGGTGCTGCCCGCGGAGCTATCTCTGGTACCTCGTCCTCTTCTTCCTCAGCCTCTTCTTCAGTCTCGGCGATAGGCTTTGGCTTTGAGCGCGACGATGGCGCGCGAGAAGCTGGCCGTGCAGTTGATGCTGTGCGAGAACGGGTAGGGCGAGCAGTCGTCTCCTCCTCTATATGTGAGGCATCACTGCGACCACGCCGAGGCGCCTTCCCACCTTTGCCGGTGGAACGAGATGAAGCAGCGTCTGAAAGATCGTCGCCACCGTCAAAAGTCTTGGTAGGCATGAGAAGATCGCTAGCTTTGGACTTGGCGCGTGAGGTAGAGCGCCCGAGCGTAGTAGCAGACGCGAACTCAATGAACGGGCAACTTTTCTTGGACTTGGCTGAGCGCGTGCGATGCTCTTCCCTGTGTTCATGCTGAGCAACGACGCGTATAACCCAGAGTATCACGCACATTGGATCATCCCCGTCCACCCAACCAGTCAAACTGGTGTCACAATAGATACACATAGCTAAATCATCATCGTTGTCGTCCAGTTGCCCACTAATGAAACCGGCATGCGCCAACTGAGCCTTCGGTCAAACGTGTATGCGTGCCTTCTGATTCAACGCGCACCTTCTTCGACGAGCACGTCGAGTTCTTGGTTCTATCATGCTTCCAGTCAACGAATGTATCCAAACGCGCATTTTCCATCGCCTTGGAGTTTGGGAAACGGTTCTTTTCCGTGGAAACAAAGCTGAGCACTGTTTCAATTGAGGAAATGCCATATACTCTCATCGACGCACCGTCCATCTTTAACATCCGTGCGTAAACCGCATCGCAGAAATGCCCATGAGCACGACTTGGCGCATTTAGTGAAGTGTATATCAAATGGGTCATCCTCCTCTGTCCAATCGGAAATCTCCTTCTGGCATTTATAACACGTCGCGGCGTCCTCGTCGCCTGTAGCAGGTGTCCAGAAGAAGCCTGCTTCGGCGAGAGTCTCCGGGGTGGCAGCGAAGGTGTCGGGATGCGGCCATCGCACGGTCACCGTCGATTTCCCTGGGCCTTTAATGCGCTTTTGACCTTTGAAGGATTTCTGGCGGTTGGCCAGGCGATGCATGATTCCAGTGGTAGCAAATGTTGAAGCCGCGAGACTAAACGTGATGTGCCAGCATGTGACCCTTGATCCCGTTCGGATGTCGGGCCGCCGTAATTGACAATTGCTTTGCCGTTAGACTTCAGTTTCACTTCCAACATGCGTGATACATGGTGGGTCCTACACTTATCCTAAATGCACTATTAAGTGGGCGACGACCTATGTGCATCGTTCACTAGGTGTCGGTGAGCTAAGGAGCAACTGTCTTTTTCCATCTCTGCGCGAAACTTCACTCTTGGCCTCTGTTTAGTATCCCTCTAGGAAGGTCCTTTCTCGTCTTACTTCCCACCGCATATAGGTCACACTGATACGTTGAAAAATCAAATATGCTTCTGCTAGAAGCAGAGTGGTACCGAACCCTGTAAGATTCTACCAACTTCAATCCCCACCTAGCCGCTTCACTCAACAGAGCAGTCTGATATGAATGGTACGTGACGTTTTTGCATCGAGGCACGGAGCCACTGGTTCCACCTAGTCGAGTCGTTCAGTCGGTATCTAAAGTGAATTCTTTGATTCTCCACGAATTTCCCAGGCGCACCGCGGTGGATCCCACAATCCACAAAGTGAGGCGCTTTGATGCGCATTTCTTGTCGACACTGTTGACGATTCGGTTGACGTCAAACCCTTCGAGCACTGTTAAAAAAGCAGGGAGGCCTCCTCGATATTCTTTCACCATTACCTGCACCATCTTCAACAGACCTTCAAGCAATACCATGGGGTGAGTCACACTGGCGCTGCTATTGAAGCACTCCGCGATATTGTGGCTGATGACTTTGGTAGGATTACCATGTCAATTTGCGCTTCCTTGACCGCCTGTCTCGCGCCCCTCACAACACTATTCTCAAGCTTCACGGAGCTATTCAGGTGCGCCATTCCTATCAAAACCTCGGCAGGGCCTCATTTTTTCCAGTAAAACTCATGAAACCAAGCAAAAGAAGCATGAGACCAAGCAAAAGGAGCACGATACCAAACAAAAGAGTGAAGGAGGAGGCGGGGGCGAAGACAAGGGCGGGGGTGGCACCCAGCCGGTGGTTGTTCAGCCAATAATCCAGCAACCTGGGGGTCAGAACCAGAGTGGGAGTCCAGGTCAATTTTCGTCTCGGAACAGTGAGACCAGCTGTATATTGACATTTTTGCAGATGGACAACAACAGCAGCAACCGTAGGATCAGTCATAAGGGACCTTGTGTATATCTTATACCCTGTTCTACCATTATATCCTTTAAAACAACGTTCGAGTTTTCCGGCAGTGTCTCGACAGACAACCGTTTACTGTTGTCGCTATTATTTGTTAAGCATCCAGGCCAAATATTCATTTGGTCACTCATATAATCGCGCTATGTCTATTCCTGAGCTTGTCAGTCATTCAGAGCCTCGATGAGCGGTGCTGGGCGCGCTTTGATGCGCACTCGATCGGTGGCAGAGGCTGAGCGTGACGTGACGCGGCTGGTTCGCAGCTTGATCATGTCCAGTCTGCAAGGCTCAGTCGACAGTTAGTTTGCATTTCAACCTCGCCCAGCCTTGTGTTAATCGTATCCGTAGAGCGCGTCCTTCTCATATTACAAGATGGTCGGTGTATAGTCGTCAGTCCATCTCACCTTCGGGAAATCAAGACGTTAAAGCACGACAGGGCACGCTCGCTGGATATGACCAAAAGTCCAACGTTGTTCTTTCGGACTCGAAGGAGAGAGTGTACAGCATGGATGAAGCCGTAGAGGAAATTGAGCTGGGCTTGTATCTGGTGAAAGGCGACATGATGTGCGTTCACGATCGCGTTCTAGATGTCATTTAACTAATGGTTGGTGTCCCAGAATCCTCCTCGGGGAACTTGACGAGGCGAAGGACGATGCAGTCGACTTGAGCGAGATACGCGCGGAACCCTTACCACCCGTCCGATACTAGAATCAACGCGTCAATCTTCCTGCATTCGTAGGGCGCGCTGTGTCCAAAAGTGTGTCTATGTTCACCGACAGAGCACGCCCATCTGACGATATCAGAGAGGCGCGACATGCTTGAATCAAGGGGATCATCGCCTACAAGGCGTCGTGCGACAGTCTATTGGACGCTCCCACCGCGCTGATTCGTGAGGATGCATATCCGTTTTTGACTTCACTCGCGATGACCTTAATCCATCGCTGGATATCTCTGTCTTTCGCTTTTTGAATCATTACTATGCTATCAACCACCCTCCCATATGCGATATAGCTTGTTGACAATCATTGACATCGTGAATACAGAGAAGGCTACATTTATCGACGCTCGAGGTCATACCTCATGATTTCATAGTCAGCATCCTCAGGTGTATCCTCATCCATCTTGAAACTTTCTTGCTGTTTAACATTGGTGGGCTCGTCCGGAGGAAATTGCTCACCCAAATCCCTGGTATAAAGCGTGGGCTTCGGGGTTACCTAGACCGCAATCAGTGAATTGCAAGTGATGGCTTTTTGGTATGAACAAACTGTTGAGCACCGTGAGAAGAAGTCTCTTCATCTTTTGAGCCTCTCCAACTGCGACGAGCTGGTTCAAGAGCGCACGTCCTAGCCCTCGTCGACGCCATGCTTGATGGACGTGAACCTCGTAGCTGGTCCTGTTAGTTCTACGTTGGTGGAGCGAATGGCAGTGTCCGACCAATATAATATGTCCCATTCATCTTCATGCTCAAATCGAAAGTGGCAAAAGGCGGCCAGGTTTTCATTCTCCGTGGCGACGACAAGGATGTATCTCGAAAGTGGGCTGAAAACCTCTTCCCATTTTTCTGTCTCATCCCAGCCCATCGATGAAGCCGCCAGCCTGCGTAGACTATCAGCCCCAGTTCTCTGCAACCTTGAGGCCATACCGGTCTTTGACGCCAGCTTCGAGCAAAGAAAACATGGTGCGCTTCCTGTCTTCGGACAGTTCACTCGCCCTGTAAACTCCGAATCTTAGGCTGATTGACATGAATATATGTACATTTCTATTTTGTAGTGGGACATACTTCGGACTTTGGGAGGCATTAAGGTGAGTTTGTAAAGTGGTAGATGTTGCCTATACTGCCTTGAGATTATCATTGGCAATGTTTCTGTGGTTTCCATACTGTGTTAGCTCGGCGAACGCGCAGTGAACCACTGTGTAGAGCCATGACGGTTGCTTTAGAGGGGAGTGATCGCCATCATCGATTTTGAGCACTTCGATCAGCCACCCTTTTCTGTAGACACCTTCATCTCCACCATCTCCACACAGTTTCAATCTACGCTGGGCACCTACTATGAAGCTCGATGCAACGGACCTACGCTATATAACGTCGGATGAATTCCGCACCCTCACGGCCGTTGGTCCTCCCTCAATTTGAAGAACTCGGGCTCAACATTTCCTTTAGGTCGAGATGGGTTCAAAGAACCACGAGGTTGTACCTACTTCCCTCATTGCACAAATCTCAGGCCTAAGGAATGGTGGTGTAAACAAACTTCTTGGCTCGCTTGCGAAGCGCAATCTTGTCTCCAGAGTACAGAACTCAAAATGTGAATGCTTACCGCCTTGTCATACCCTCCGGGAGACTCACGATGCCTAGACGATGGGTACCGTCTCACATACGGAGGATATGATTATCTTGCAATGCGGGCTCTCTCCAAGCGTGATTCAATGCACTCAGTGGGAAACCAGATTGGTGTCGGGAAAGAGTCAGGTGTGTGCTCAATTTAATATGTTACCTCCCCAAATCTGCAAAACTTACGTCTACACTAGATATCTACATTGTTGCTGACTCTGAAGGAAAGGAGATGGTCCTGAAACTGCATCGGTACAGTCGCCCGCGAAGCATTCTGGCTCACTGTTGAATCCACCACAGACTAGGTCGCATATCATTCCGCGCGATTAAAGATAAACGAGACTACCTTGGTAAAAGGAAGTCAGCATCGTGGATGTATATGTCGAGACTAGCCGCCGAGAAGGAGTGGGCGTTCATGAAGGTGAGTGTACACCGCTGCATAGAAGGGTTACAACTTAGTAATCGTCTCAAGATTCTGCACGAGCACGATTTCCCCGTCCCTATTCCTGTTGACCAAGCGCGGCACACCATTCTGATGGAGTTCATCGACGCGTATCCCCTGTACGCAATGCACGTACTCTCGAGACATCCTCTCACTCAAACCTTAGGCGGCAAATATCCGAAGTCGAATCTCCCGGCAAGCTATACTCACAGCTTATGGATCTCATTGTTCGATTTGCGCGCGCAGGACTGATTCACGGCGATTTCAATGAGTTCAACATCCTCATCAAGCGTGAATCGGGGCAACCCATTGTCATTGACTTTCCGCAAATGGTCAGCACTTCGCATGCGAATGCGGAATGGTAAATCAAAATATCTCAGACCTTGTAAGCAAGCATTAATCTAACAATGATGCAGGTACTTCAACCGAGACGTCGAATGCATTCGCACATTTTTTAGACGGCGTTTCCGCTATGAGAGCGCACTCTATCCTCGGTTTTCCAAGGTCCTCACGGAAGAGTCAGAAAAGCCGTCATTCAAGCTCGATGTGGTGGTAGCAGCCAGTGGCTTCGGTAACAAAGATATGCAAGTGCTCGAAGATGTAAGCCAAACGGTATCATTCACCTTTCCTGTACGACTAATCATGCTTTCTAGTACATGTTACAAGTGCAAGCAAACGAAGCTCCAGAACAGCACTCTGACGAAGAGGAGGAGGAGGAGGAGGAGGAAGCGGAGGAAGAAGAGGAAGAAGATGAGGAAGAGGAGGAGGAGGAGGGAGGCGCAGAAGCCGGTGGCGATGAAGGGGCACGACAGGGAAACACATCCCCACACGATGGCAGCCTCTCCGTGTCAGACCCTCTGGTTTCGACATCAGCCGGACCCGCCGTTGAGCGCCAGCCTACACCTCTGAATGGATCTGAACGCTCAACATCACCAACCGTAGGCAACCATGTTTCTTTCGGATCAGATATGTCGGACAGTCGCGACGTTTCGAGATCACCACCGCAGTCTCGTTCGGTGTCTCCGAGTACCCTCGTGAAGGCGACCAAGGGATTGAGCATTCACGGCGACGAAATGAAGTCGATTGTGGCTTCTGACATGGAGAAAACGAGGGCACGTCAACAAAAGAAGTACCATTCCAAGCGAAGCGTGAGGAAAGCGGGGCGTATGCAAGGGAGCAAGGCGAAACAAGATACCAGGGTAAAGCTTGATAGTGGCTGGTACTAAGGTCAAGATTTCATGGCGGAACTCTGCGATTTATCTGGGCCGAGACGTTATGTATGCGCATTTGTAGATTAGTTCCTGTCCTTCCTGCAATTCAGTGTTGTATCTTGTTTTACTAGATATTCTCCAAGGGCTCGTGTGTGACAGCCAAATGAGCGTGGCCAGCCATCACACAATGCCGATGCTCACGTAAGCAGCCTACTCTTGTCACTTGACCGCCATCCTCACATCGCCTCCTCGCCCACACATCTCTTCACAATGGACAGCTCGGATCTCGAACAGTACCAAGTCCAATTGTCTCAAGTCGAGCTTGCTCTAACAAATGATCCCGACAATGCAGACCTACAGGTCCTCCGCTCGGAACTGAAGGACCTCATCGAGCTCACCGAAAGCGCAATTGCTGATGCTGCTGCTGCATCCTCCTCCAAAGTTGAAACACGCAAGGCAGCAGTTGTCGCCCCTGGAACCACAACAACATGGAAGGCTGGCGATGAGTGTCTGGCGAAATTCTCAGGCGACGGCTCTTGGTATCCTGCAAGGATAACAGCTGTAGGCGGAGCGACAGACAACCGTGTTTACAACATCGTCTTCAAAGGCTACAACACGACCGAGCAGGCGCGCGGAGCCGAGCTCAAGCCTCTTCCCCCGAGCCACCAGTACGCCGCACCATCGAATAAGCGCAAGCTATCCAAGCAGGAAGAAGAGGAGCGTGATCGCAAGAAAAAGAAGAATGAGAAGAAGTTGGAGGTCCGTGCTGCGAAGGCAAAGGAACAGAATGCGAAGCAGGCGACCTGGCAGAAGTTTGCAAAGAAGTCGGAGAAGAAGGGTGTACATATTGCAGGCATGTCCGGTACGAGTATCTTCAAGACGCCCGACAATCCCCTAGGCAAAGGTGCGCATCGTTCCCTGTATCTGTTTCATCAACATCTTGTGCTCATATTCGACAGTGGGCGTGACTGGTAGTGGCCGCGGTATGACTGAGGCAGTCTCTACGAAGAAGCATGTGTTCGCGGTGGCCGATGAGGATGTCTAGTAACTGTACACCCTTCCTTATTCCTTTCACTGATATGTCCTTCATGCCCAGAAACAAACACCATTGCGTCCGATGTCATGAATTGTGTCCAATTGACCTGGCTCTTCCACACTCGTGCGTCCACTGCGACTTCCGCCAATCCGATTGTCTATGTATATTCAAGCTTTCCTGTAATGATGGGGACTTCCTTTCCACATAAGCTAGCACCTTACTAACCGTCGCACACATAATAATGAGTCTATGGGCAAGTTGCGTGCGTCGATTGTTTTACGAGAACAGGTCCCATGCAGCTCTCAGCCTACTCCATGGCACTATGAAGCTAGTTTGAAGATGCACTTGAAAGCCAGGCCCCAACGTGAGATGATGATGATTAGCTACTGCTCCTTTCATACCTGGCTTTGCGACTGAAGTTGCATAGCACTGCACTTGCTCAAAGTTTGAAGCTTAACAAGTTAGTCAAAGTTGGTATAGAAATCAAATCACAATACAGTAGTCCGTTAGTCCGTTGAGATATGTAGTACAGACTCAACCAACATCTTCAGTCCAAGAGCTACAATCCTTCCGTTCCCGATAACTCTTTCAACGGATTCTTACATATCCTGGTATGGTGGGAGCTCCTCGCCATCTTTGGGCTCCTCACCTTGTACACGGCTCGTAGTGCTTGGCCCACGGGCCAACCTCTCCCTTTCAATTCTCGCTTTCTCCTCATCCCTGAGCGTCGGCGTCGGTGTCGCCTGCCCCGCAACACTGTATTCCTGTGCCAACCGCTTCTTCTCGTCCTCTGCACTCTCGAAAGCAGCTGGCCCTGTCTTGCCGCTGATTGACTCGCGGCGCGCTTCAGTCGATCCAAACGGTGCAGGCGGGCTTGCTAGTTTCTCCTCGCGCAGCTTCGAAAGCGAGCCTGTCGCAGGGCCTGGTCCTTGCTCACCCGCGATGACGGGAACGCCAGTCTCAGCCATGGTTGGTGTCACTGGAGGCAGCGATGTAACCGGTTTCTCTGGCTGGGGCACGGCGAGTGGGACTGTTGTCGACCCCGGACTCAGCGCGCTAGATTCGGAAATCGAATGCGAAAGTGGTCCTGGCGAAAGAGGCGTGGTGGCTGCGAGTGGAGATGATGAAGCAGGAATGGGTGCCGGGGAGTTATTCAGTGCCAGCGGGTCAATCGGCGGGGACTGGCTCTTGTGTGGAATGGATACTGGCGATGAGCTGGGCTTGGGAACAGGAGGGTCATGGAGTTGCACTCCCCCGCTAGAAGCATGTTTCCCCTCAGTGGACTCAAGGGGAGGCGTCATCGGAATGCTAGGGTTAGCGGCAAAGGTCATGTCGGAACCAGCCCTGTGCATCTCGTCGAGCTCACTGGCGTGGCTATCCCCGAAACTCATCGTGTCAGAACGACTGAGAGATGTTGGCGAGGCTGTGACGACGGGAAGCACAACGTGGCCAGTCTGATAATTGTCCAACGCGCGCTGGAGGGAGGCCCGAGCAGCACCAGTAGCATGAGCGCCATTGTAGGGCTGCTTGGGACTCGGTGGCACGACAGGGAGTGCATCAATGATGGCTGGAGCAGACTGCGAGACAAGAGCAAGTTTCTCAGCGTACTAGAGCATTCGTCAATTGGGAATCAAGTTATATGAATACAAGCAACGCACTTCACGGAAAGCTTCCCACTTAAGCTGCTCGCTTTCACGAACAGCCTTGCGCTTGAGGAGCAGGATCTCCCTTTCTTGCGGCTCATCGTCGTACTCTGCCTTCTGGAGTTGAGCCTTGAGATCTGCGATCTTCTTGTCGTAGGTGCTCTTGGCATTGTCAGACTCGAGGCGGGTGATCTGGGTCGCAAAGCCGGTGCGGATGTTGCGACGGGGAGCAAGGGCAGTCTCCGCGTCACGAAGTTGCTTGAATGGCGTGCGAGCAGCATCGAGTTTCTCTGCCAATGTCCCAGCGAGGGACCCAGCGAGATAGTTCAGATATGCAAGTCTATCGGTGACTAGGTGGGTTAGTTAGTCATAGAGAATGGCCCAGCATCCAAAACTCACCATCCTTGAGATCTTCCGGTTCAGTTTGGCCCCATCTGTGTTCGTAAAGCTTAGACACATTGGAGAGACGGGATAGTTGGCAACATACGTATAGAGTTCTTTGCTGACGGTCTTGCTATCTCGAGCGAGCGAGTCAGAGTCGATAGCGACGCCCTTGGAGGACGTGATGATTCGTTGCGCCGGGGAGCTCGAAGTGTACTAAAAAGCGTAAGGCGTTGAGCGGGACGGCGCGTCGTCGAACTCACTTGTTGGCCAAGAGCGCGCAGTTGGTGGTGAAGGGCACCGAACGTGTGACTTCTTCCCGAGCCACCGGCGGCTTCGTTGGCGGATGGCTGGGCCGCAGCATCTGGGCTGGTGGGACGGTTGCCCGACGGGAGATGACTGCCAAGAGGCGACGCTTGGATGGCGGTCGTCGCCTTGTCTTTGATGTCGGCAAAAGATGGGAAAGGCATGATGGGAGTTACGAACTACAAGGTCTGACCCTCGGACCCTTATATACGACGTTATCGAGGCTCATCTGAACGGACCAACCAGGTCCCGTTGCCACTCCGCAGTGGCTGCGTCATCTCTGAGCACCGCTCTGCAAAGTGCACTGCTATCCCCGGTCAACGCTTACAACACAAGAGTTATTTGTGAGATACGACGAGCAACACCGAACTGCTAATGCTATATTACATCCAAACATGGTCTTTACGCTATGAGCTTCCTCTGCTTTCCCTTGCCCTTCTCTGAATCCTTGTGCGAAAGGAATTCCACCTCCGTCGCCAATGGGCCAGATAGCTTTTGGCCTTCCTTGTAACCCAGGACCTGCATTTTGAAGTGTGCGCCGACGCCCTCAATGCGTGTCTTCAGAGGGTCTTCCTCCTCATAAGAAGGTGCTAGCCTTGTCCAAATCGAAATACGGTAGAACTGGGGTCGTATGGAAACGATGACGCCAGTAATCAAGGATTGCGGCGTGGAATCAGGCTCGCTGGCGGCTGCCTCCGTAAGAAGAGGGTCAAACGTCTCGCCGATAGCTGCAAGCATCTGGGACGGGTCAGAAGTCATGTGGCGAATGTGCGCATTCGAACGCACCGTGTAGAGCCACATCTTGTCAACGTTGTCACGGTTCTTGTCTCGAGGTAGCTGAATGCTCCATTTTCCACCATTCTTGTTTGCCTCGTCTTCCCAGGCAGGGATGATGCCCTCCTATACGCGCGGTTAGGATCGAATTTTAATTGAAGAGGCGGAGCATGCCTTGAAGAGGTAGTAGTTGGCTTTCTGCGGCAATTTCGAGGGCGCGACAATGTTGTTATACAAGCTGCGATGGCACTGTTAGCTGTCGTACATTACTGATGACATGGATACCCACCCCCAGAACTCTTCGACGCTGTCGAAGCTGATGACTCGCTTGATGTCCTCCATCCAGCCCTGGGCGGCAGCGACGCCAGGTGTTGCCGGTCCAGGGGTCGGAGGGAATGCAGATATGGGGGTTTGAGGGAGGTTGCGGCCCTTAGTGGCCGGGGAGTCGAACCAAAGGGTCCAGGCAGAGTAAAGTGGGTGCTACGGCGCGTGAGCAACCGCGAAGCGCGCGAACGCGATAGATACCTTGACGTTAAAATTGGTTGGGTCGCTGAAGACAGTGCGAATGCCCTCCGCCTGTGCCTCCATGTTCACCTCTTGGATCTCTCCTGCCTCGCCAGAATCCGCCTGATCAGCCAAAGCTGCGTTCACTGCCGCGGCCGACGCCATATTGAAAGATGCAGAAAGTCTAGAGGTTTTGCAAAAGGATGAAAGTGAACGAGATCAAAGGAAAACGCGAGCAGATGGCCAGATGGTATAAAGGTGCGAAATATCCGCGACGATGGTACTTGTTAAAATTCAGAGCACATCGGCCGTCCGGTTGGAATCACGGCATGTCACGGGGAAAGCCGATCGCCGGGACAATTCCTATCTAATCAGAGATTACCTTGCCGGTCCTCTTGCTCATCACTTCCATGACTGCACACAATGGCTTGGATCCATTCCAGGCGAAGCTCGTTGCTGCTGCAACGGGCTCGACCATGACTGCATTAACGAGTACGACTCAATGTTCCGCAATTTTGTTCCGTATTGACTCCGTACTACAGTGACGCCCTTCGACGTTGTAAAAACACGTCTTCAAACCCAGCGTCCAGTGCCGTTTCCTCTCTTTCCCCGAGCCTCTGCACCATCCCAATTATGCTGTCAGCCGCCGAACAAGCCATGCGTACGGAGTATGTCTTCGCTCGCGCGTCCAATAGCTGCAGAAGAGCTCGTCTGTGTCTGGCACAACGGCGTCATGAGTACGGAACGAGTCACCGGATTTTTCGATGCCATCAAGCACATATGGAAAGCAGAGGGCACAAAAGGTCTATGGAAAGGTTCAGGGACAACATTGTGCGTCTCATTGCCGCAAGTACTTCTCCATGGTCACTTACATTGAGACAGAGTGATTGGTGTACCCTCATCAACCGCCTACATGCTAACTTATGACCACCTGTTGAACAAAGTGCTTCCTGCGATTGTACCCTACGAGTCCCTCATTCCTTTAACTGCCGGCATCACAGCCCGGAGTACTATCACTTGTCTTGCATCACCTCTGGAGCTGGTCCGTACCAACCTCCAATCTACACCAATATCCCCAGGGACCCCACACACCCTTCGGTCTGTCTTGGTCTCTGTCCGCCAGCTTGTTCGCAGTCAGGGCCCTCTTTGCCTATGGAGAGGACTCGGAGCAACGTTGTGGCGCGACGTTCCGTTTTCCGGAATCTACTGGCTCAACTACGAGAGTATGAAAAAGGGCTTTTCGCGACGGGGACACGAGGGAGCATGGATATCCTTTATTTGCGGCGCAGTGAGCGGCACAGGTGCAGCCCTGATAACATCGCCGATGGATGTCCTGAAGACTCGACGTCAGGCGTTGGTCATGACTGCTGGGAGCCCCACAGGCGTGTCCTCGACCTTTGGTGTCCTCGCACAAATCATACGGACGGAAGGTGCCTCAGCACTGTTCACAGGCATCGTCCCGCGAGTCGCAAAAATTGCGCCGGCATGCGGAATAATGATTGGGTGCTTCGAGGTAAATACACTTTGGTGTTCAGTTGACACAATGCTGATGATTGATGTAGGGTGTTGGCAAATTCTTGGTTAAGCATGAGCAAAAGTAGCTGGGTAGGAATGGATCTAGAGGTACTATAGCATTAGTGTAATGATACGATACATTGGCTCGCTCCATAGTTGCAACCCTGTCATGTATTCCGGATGTGATGGGAGATAATGTCGTCAAAGTCGTGAAGTCGTAAGGAATGCCAACGTTCAGCCTAAGCGTCGCAAATCCCTCTGTGCGCTCTGTAAACGGCCCCCAACGGTATCCACTTCGCGCGAGACGTCGTCCAGCAGCTCGTTCTGGTATGCAATCTCTGAACCGATAGCCTGTCCCAATTGTCTCTGTCGACGAAGAATCACAGCCAACTGGTCAAGCTGTTCGTCTTGTTCATGAATCTGGGTTTGTTGTAGAGAAAGAAGACCACGGTTGTCGAGCGGCCGAGTGTCCTCCGTCTCTTGTGGCGGCTGAGGTTTCCCAAACACGCGTGTTACACGCGTCGTTGCGCTCTGCCCAAACAATGCTTCGCGATCCTGCGTCGACGCTGAGTTGACCGTCGAAGACCCCGCCTGCCCAGCTGTCGTACGCGCAATCGACGTCATCTTGCTCATCTTCTCGCATTCATCTTGCAGTCGCGCAACCATGTCCGTCCGGCGCTGCACTTCTCCCTCGCTCATTCCCTCCTTGGCCAGCGTCTGCAGACCTGTTCCCAGATTTCCTATCCTCGACAATATCCCAGCCAATCCTTTCTTTGCCGCGACATTTGCCCTGTGCGAAGCGTTGACGTCGCCTTGGCTAGAAAACGCTTCCCGCCTGTTGATTTCCGCACGCACTTCCCGCAGCCGCGTCTGTATGCCAGAATGTTCGTCCAACCACGAGTTCGACGAAAACACTGCCGTCGACTTCTCCGTCTGCGCTTTGCTCATAGGTACACCAAGGAATTGCTTGAAAGGGTATGCCTCTCGCCATATATCCTCCTTCGCACCGACTATGGCACGTAGATACGCTTCCAAGCCCGTTTGCCGTTCATTGAGAAGTCCTGCATCGGCGTGAGATCTGAATAGTGAGAATCGGTGCTTTGGAGGTAGTGGGGCAGGAGGAGGTGACCCGGTTGCCTCGATAAGGTCGTCGTGTAGCTCCTCAAAGTCAGAGTACCGATGCCACATAGACCATGGTTGGGCGCGCGCGGTGACAAGAATCCGATATACAGTGTGCGGTTTGGGATCCTTGCGATCCTCGAAGCCCGATATCGAGACAGACTGGATGGCAGTCATGAAGGAAGCCGTAAGATTGGTGGCTGTGCGGCGATCGAGCTTAATGAGTCTCAATGCCGCCGAGTGGCACTGGACTACACTCCCTTCGATGCAAGCTGACTTTAGAAACTCCGCGAGCTTGTCTATTCCGCGTGATTAATTTGCTACAATGCGAGGTGAGTTGCTCATTGGAATTGATATGAATTGGAATGCTCATTGGTGCGGCGTGCCCAATCTCTGGTATCGTCACTCGCTGTGTCCCTCGATGTCCGGATGGCCAGAAAATCCTATCGCAGACAGCACTGCAAATGTTTCCATGTGCGCACTGCGAACGTCTAGTTGACCAGCTCATCGACGTTATCGATGCCACTGGTCACACTGCCCTGTTTTATGAGCGTGATAGCCAGCTAGTTTGGTTCAGATACCTCAAGTCGTAGAAGGGCAATCGATCGAGCATTGTACTTTGCAGTGATTTGAATTTGTAAAAGACACAACACATAAAGATAGCACAAAAAATGGAGAAGTTTATACAACAAAATACACTGCTATGCTATCCCGGTCGATATGCCATCACGTTATGATATGTCTTTTGACGTACACGGCACGACTATTCGTGGGTACGTTTAAGCGAGAGATGGGAAGGCAGACTGGTCATCGACATCGACAGTCGGGGCGGGGGCGGAGCGGTTGCCGCCACGGTTACCACCACGTCCGCGGCCTTCACCGCGTCCACGGCCTTCTCCGCGTCCACGTCCGCGACCTTCTCCGCGGCCACCGCGTCCGCCACCGCGCTGAGGGCGCTCGAAGTGCGCATCAATTTCGAGGAAGACCTTGTCCTCCTTCTTGGCCTTGGGCTTGCCAGTGGGCTTGGCCTGAATGCCAATATGAGTGCAATTGAAGACAAAATGCGATCGTTGACGCACCTTCCCAGCGAAGTAAGTCTCCTCCTCCTCAGGCTTGGCGAGCAGCACAGCATCGCCGAAGTCGGCCTCCACTTGACGGGCCTCCTTCTTCTCGACACCGGCGAGCTCTGCCTCCTTCTTCTGGGCGAGATACTGCTCGAGGGTAAGGGTGTTGTCCTCCTCCTCGACCTCACGTTCACGACGGGGTGGGCGGTCCTCGGTGGGCTTGCCTGTCGCTGCGGTTTCGCCTTCACCAGCGGGTGCAGCGCCCCAGTCGCCAGAGGCTGTCGCGCCCCAAGTGTCGGTAGTTTCGGCAATGGCATCGGTAGCAGCAGCCTCTTCCTGCTTGAGCTCGGTCTCGCCGTCGTCGCCTCCCCATCCCTGGTGGACCTTCTTGGTTGAATCGCTGAAGATCAAATGTCGGTATCGAGGAACGGTCCTCGAAGGAAGAATTCCAACTCACGTCTTGCCAGTTTGACTGTGACGGTCAAATTGTCTGCCACGGCCACGGCCTTCACCGCGACCGCGTCCACGACCGCGTCCACGGCCGCCATCTGCGGTTGACACTTTGAGATCCGCAAAAATCCATCACGCGATAAATACACACCTTTGCGCTCGGAAGTCTCCTGGGTACCGTCCTGGTTCACAGCGGCGTCAGTGGTAGTCGCAGATCGCGAACCACCGCGTTGGTAGTACTTGCCGCTGCGAGCAGCAGGCGCACGGCCACGAGTGGAAGTTTTGTTGGCGGCGGGAGCAGGAGCGGGGGTCTCCTTGGGCTTGGAAGCAGGCGCAGGAGTGCTGGAGCCATCCTCTAAAAACCAAAAGATCTCAATCGATTGTGGCAAACATGCAATTAAATCGAAAGCGACGCACCATCCAGGAGGGCGAAAGGGTTCTTAGTGGCCACCGACATATCGGGGCGCCTTCAGGCTTTGTCAGGTACGCGCGCTCAGTAGGGTCGTCGGGGATGGCGTCGTCCAAGCGTCGGTACGGACAGTCACACAAAAATTCTGAGACGCGGGGACTAGACTCTGTCGTGCGTCAGCCACAATCGAGCCGGCAACCAACTGTACAGTTGATTCCCGGGCCGGCCCATAAAAGGTTCGATCAGATCCTCGGAATTCCTTAACGCAAATATCACTGGTGCGTCGCCAGTCGTTGATCTTCTCGCTAGTTCTGATTTTTTTCTCGCAGCAACATAAAAGCATCTCGACGATGGCACGCCGGCCGCAAGGACAGGGCGGGCCGAGGAAATTGAGACCGTAGCGTTGTCAGGAGAAGGATAGGTCAGCTCGACTGGCCGACGACGGGCTTTGGGTGTGAGGCTGGCATTGGTTCTCCTTCGTGTGTACCAAATGTCTGTCCTCACAATTGCCGGTTGTACACCATAGCACATTTATCTACGCGCTTCTTCCCAATGTCTGTTGCTCACATTCTCTGTGTGATTTGTCAGCCTGGCTGCCTGTATCGTTCCTTGACCCCCACATGTCATGTCGCGGCGGTTGGCCATATCCTCGTTGCTGAATGAGAGCGAACATCAAAGCGCCAGCTTCTCCACCGCAAATGAGGTCGTCGTCCCTAAATCGGGGATTGCTACCGACGGCCTGCATGCACTTGCACACGCCGCCTCGATGTCGCCAACGGACCATGTGTCAGAACAACCTAGGAAGGATAGTCGTCCAAAGAAACGGCGCCACTCCGGTACAGACACTGAGGACGATGTTTCAATTATTCACTATATCTCTACTACGCCAATGTCCATGGACCACCTCACCCACCACGACAACCAATCTCCACGGTCCGCCACGAGCAGCCAAAGTCCAATATTCTCACGGCCAACCCAACAACCCATCCTCAGTCCGTCGCAGATGATCCAGCCGCACACAATGCCCATGCGTGAATTTGTGTCACCGACGTTGTCGGCGCGGGAGTACGGGAAGCGGATACAAAGCCGGCGGGATCCATCTGAAGAACGGCCCCTACCCCGCGAACACCAATTTGTTCTTCCAGGCGCCGATCGCGACCACGCCGTCATTGGACCCGGCCGAGTATCTCCCACCACGACGTTCAGGATGTTGAGTGAACCGTCACGCGAGACATTAACGGAGGATCTGAGGGTGGAGAGAGAGATTGAGTACAGGTCGCCGGAATCCAGCCATTCGCGCGAGGAGGTGCATTCGCCGCCAGGTGCGCGCTCACGTCGCAGCGCAAAGAAGCTAACGCTCATTTTGAGCACCAGAGCCATCAAACAACGCAAATCCGACGCGTCAAACCACAAGGAAGTCACCAAAGTCAATCCAGCCGTTTTCCGCCCCGCCGCTCATTGGCCCAGGAGCCCCGAGCCAGCCCACAACGTTCGTCGTGTCTGGCCCTGCCCCTCTTGGCCAGGACGCACAGCCGCGCGAGCCTGCGATTACATTTAACCGCGAGCAGCCGGCATGGCCACCTGGATACGGCCACCTGCGAGATCCCAGCGCGTTTTCTCCATCTCCAACTGGCCAAAATTCAGCATTTCGACCGCCTCCGCCTATTCCGGAGTTCTCGACACGAGAGAGAAGTGACTCGGCGCCACATCGAAACGGATTGTCACCTCATCATCAGCAGGCGCCTCTCGTGCTTCAATACAGTCAGGCAAAGTCACATCAGAATCCGTATCCTCATCTCCCAACTCCAATTGAGGCGCATTCGCGGAGCATTGAATCGTTACTGCAATTGCCCAGTCGCAATGCCAACGGCCTGCAGCGGGGACCGCGTCTGCAAGTTCGCCAGATCGTTTCGCAGGAGGAAGAGGAGGAGGAGGAGGAGGAGGAGGAAGATGATGATGATGAAGAGGAGGAGTCTGGAATTACACAGGTGCCGCTACCGCTGCCGAGGCCAGGTGTAACACCTTTTCTGCGTCCCAGTTCCTTTCAGGCCTCAACGTCTGCTCAACAATTTCCACCTTTACCACCGCCGTTTCCTTCGAGTGATGCATTCGACAGAAAACGCAAGCATAGCTCGGGGCAGGAGGAACAGCAAATGGCATCGGCACGCCACTTGGCCAAAGTTCCTCATTCGGAATCTTTGCCGTTTCCAGTCGACCATTCACAACCCTCTGTTACTCAAATCTTCCCTCTTCCGCGTCCTGCGGCTACGAGACGGTTACCTCCAGGTAGCCAACAAGGTCGTGCTCATGCGTATGCCCACCGGAATGACGACCCTGTCGAGGCGTTGGACAAAGAACGAAGTCATAGTCATGCTACGAGGGCCCCAACACTGTCCCCCAAACGAGAAAATGTTCAGCAACATTTGCCAACTGCCCAGCCATTGCCACCGCCCAAAGCGAAAGGAGCGAAGAAATCCAGCGCGAAGTCCAAAGCAGCTGCTTCCCTGCCGCCAGTGCAGGCATCATCTACCGACATGGACATTGACGCAGCGCTAGAGGACACACTGGTTGACGGTACCGTTAATCCCGAAAACATGGACGTTGACGACGAACTACTTGATCTTATTGACCCTGGGCACGTTTCTGCGCTAAGCTCGGTCCCTCCGACACCAGTCCCTCCGGCGACACAGACTATTGCCATCCCTTCATATGTCTCCCCGCCGTTGCCAGTTGCACCCACGCCCACGCCATCCTCTTCAAATTCCATACTCCCGAATGGAATGGTGCTTGCTCCTCCGATGCGCAAAGCTGCGATGAAGAAGAACATAGACAAGGACCGGCAGTCGATGCCGCCGCCGCCGCCTGTGAAGAAGCGTCCGCCTCCTGCTCCGAAAGCAGCACCTACACCAAAGCCATTGCCGCCGCTCAAGCAAGCACCGGCCAAGGGAAAGAAGGCTGCAGAGAAGAAAGCGCCCATGGACAAGAAGGGCAAGGGTAAGGCAGCGGATAGGTCGAGGTCAACGAGTGTCGCACCGGACGGTTCAGCAACGCCTGAAGTGGACAAGGACAAGGTCGAGGACGACAGGCTGTACTGCTTGTGTCGTGCGCGATACAATCAGGATGATACAATGATTGGCTGCGACCGCTGCGACGAATGGTACCACCCTGGATGTGTGGATATGGCGGATACACCTTTGGATCTCGTCGACCAGTTCATTTGCCCGACATGTATTGCGAGTGCGTGCTTTCCCTGGATTCCGCTGGCTCGTATTGTTTACCCTTTACTGCAGAGAATCCTGAGCTGAATTTGAAGACTACGTTCAAGAGGCGTTGCTTGAATGGAGTAGAGGATCCAGACTCAGAAAATGCGTGCATGCGCCCATCATTAGGACCGATGTCCAAATACTGTTCGCCGGAATGTGGTGTCAAGAACATGCGGCGCCGGATACAGTGCTTCGAAGCAAAGGGCGGGGATGTCGGTATTATTCGTGGGCAAGTGCAGAATGCAGGGCGTCGGGATGGATATGTCGTACCTCTGGTGGAGGGCTTGGTGCTTAAGAGCAAGCCACATTGGCAGCGGGAGATGGAGAAGTTGCATTCACAATTGGCGGCGGTCTCGACACAAAGGGACACAGTCAAGCATTCGATTAACCAGCTTCTAATGCGTGAGCGACTGCTAGAGATGGCATTAGACCGGTCGGATTCGAAGCGAGATCAGTGTGGGTGGGACCAGAGGTTATGTTTTGGTGAAGACGAATGGGATGCATACGGGGAGGAGCTCCTGGAGAACTATATCGAAACTGGGGATGAGTGGTTCTGCGACCAGGGCAATGAATGTCGACGACACGAAGGGTATACCCGCCATCGTCTGAGTTGATTCGTGCTAACCACCCAATAGTTGGCAAGAGCTCCGCCAGGAAGATATCGCGTTCGAAAAGGATCAACAGCAAGAAGCCATTGCAAAGTTGACAATCCGAGAGCGTGAGATTCGGACACGAATTGAGGATCTCACGGAAGCAGAGGCAAAGGCAAAGGCAGACGCGCACGCGCAGGCCAAGGCTCAGCCTCCCCCAAAGCCGAACGGAAAAGCAGCGGCAAATGTTGCGAAAAAGAACGGGAAGGGGAAGACGACGAAGCGACGATGACTCTATACCCAGTGTCCACTATCCTTTGCTTTGATACCTGCACTTCCGCATTTACACTTACTCGCACTACCTATATACTGTATTGCTTCGATTTCGCTTACTAGTGCATGGAGGACATGAACATCTGCGTTAAAACAAAGGACTGACGACGCATATAGAGCTTACCACCTGGCTTCAGTAGCTGCATTGCACTCGAGCTGACGGACTGATGGGAGGATCCACGAAGCACATATGCTTGCCGTATAAATTCAACAACAACCGAAAGCTGATACTTTAGATACAGAGTCTGGACGCGCATCAGCGGGAATTGTAGTGATGGGTCCTTTGTAGCGCCCATGCCTGGCGCGCCGGGAGGAGAGAATGGATAATCGAAATCAGTAGCCATCGCCCTCGCCGCCCTCTTTGGAGTAACCTTGCTCGTCAAATAGGATTTGGGCCTTGACCTCATCGCGCTCCTTCTTGGCCTCGATTTCGGCGCGATGATAGGGCTCGAGGGTTGGATAGTCGACCTGTCGTAGCGGAACTTCATCCTCTTTATCCAAGTCCTGAGAGCGTGATAAGGAGGAAGAATACGGCAGGGTAGGTAGACGCACGATTTCGCCGAGCAGCACGACGTTCTCTCCCCGAATGAGGAAGAGCCCGCGCGGGAAGTCTGCGAACGCGTTCTTGTGGTATATCCGCTCGACCGTGTCTTCTAATACAAGATTGGCTGTTTTTCCAAAGAACCGGACTTCAGGACAGTCTGCCGTGGGGAAGGACGCAGAGGCATACCAAACTGATCATACGAACGAAGGACACCCTGGAGCTTGCGCCCATCGCGGAGGATGACTAGCATCTTCCCTGTGTATGTCAACTAAAAGACCTCTGTATTCCATTTCCCGAGAAAAGAGACATACTGTCGACGCAGTCGACCAGGGAGCCCGACGTCGTGAACGGTATGAGGGAGTCCATGGCACGTGCGTTGCGATCGCTACATTTTTTGGATTGCTACTTCCATCTCTACGCTACACGCGATGTCAGACGAGCAGGCGGGGCTTACAGCCAACTTCCAGGAGATCACGCAGAGCATTGCGTCGGCGCGGTCACTAATTCAGGACTTGAAATCACAGTGCGTATATGGGTACCAGATAGCTAAATGGACTAATTCTGAGCCAGGTCGAAGGATACAAATGAAGGCATTTCCCTTCTGTCACTCAAAAACCAGCTTCTTCTAAGCTACATACAATCCCTACTCCTTCTGTCATGCCGCCGCGCCCTCGGACATAATCTGAGCACTAGAAATCCTCCAGAGCAGCCGTTCGACAGTCTGGAAAGAGATGCTCGCGGCGGCAATCTTGGTGACTTGGTAGACTCCATGATAGAGGGTCGTATGGCTCTTGAGAAAGCTGGTGTTCTTCAAGAGCGTATGCGCTACCAAATTGATAAGCTTGTGTGTGCCGCGAAGGAAGATTCGACGGATGTTACCCACGGCACGTCTTCTCCATCACTCGTCCAGTCAACCAGCTAATATTGCATTCCATCTAGATGCCCTAGCTTTCCGTCCCAATCCCGCTAACCTTGTCGACAACGATGATATGGACTCTGACGAAGAGGAAGAGGCCGCTCCCAATCATCGCAAACCTGCAGCAAGTGATGGCATCTATCGCGCGCCTCGTCTTGCTCCTGTACCATACATTCCTACTGCCACAAAGGGTGACAAACAGAAACGCGACCGCACACGGGCACCGATACCCACAACGCTGGCCGCGCTACGCGACGCTGACCCGGACATGCCATATATCGAATCCACCTCTGGTCTTGGCTCAACACCTGGTTTGAACGCACAGTCTTCGCGTGCAAGATACCTCAAGCATCTCAATGAGTTCGAAGAGGGTCAGTTCGGACGTGTGCTGTTGACAAAGAAAGAGGAAAGGAGAAGGCTCAGAGATGAGGAGACACTCGCAATGGGTGGGTCTCTTGCTGGTGTAGGCGAGGAGGCGAAGGGTCGTGTGAGGCGACACAGGTATCTCGAGGATGAGTTTGACGACGTTCTGCGCGACGTGGATAGGGCAACGACCTCGCACGGGGACGGTTACGAAGAACTGAGGGAGAGGAGCAAGAGGGCTGGCGTTCTGGAGCGCAGTCGAAAGGCACCTAGAGTGGTACATGAAGATGATGATGCACGGGAAGGTGGAGGGAAGAGGAAAAGGTCGAGGTTCGAGTCGGAGAGAAAGGCTATCAAGAAAAGGAAGTAGTCTACGACATCGTCCATCCTATTCTCTGTACATCGATGCCAGTACATGTTTTAATATTGTCATCGGAGGTTAGAATCGCTGAGGGTGTGACATTGATTTGATAGACACCAAAAGTCACTTCTGCAGTCTGTGCAAGCGTGGTACAGTTTGGAAGAAAATGAAAAACGTTGAATGGGCCCCGGCCATGGCCAGGCGAAATTGGAATTGAGTCGGCCGGATCGGGGCGGCCTTCCGCTGACGAGCCGATAAGCCAGGGATACTTTCAGACCCTCATCCGCACCTCTCCATCATGCAGTCCATGCTCCGTCGTTGCGCCCTCGCCCGTCCCGCGGCGTCGTTGACGCGCCAGTCTGCGCCCTCCCTCGCGTCATGGCGCATGCAGGCCATTCGCACCCTCGTCAGTGCGTGCACGTTTGTAGACGTCGAGAAGCACTGCGTTCAACACTAGCCTACAGCGAAACGATACACCGAAGACCACGAGTTTGTTGAGTTTGACGACGAGACGAACATCGGCATTGTGGGCATCACACACTATGCGCAAAACTCGCTTGGGGATGTTGTTTTCGTTGAGCTGCCAACGCAAGGAACGGAGGTCGGTGCGGGAGGTGCATTTTTGCAGGTATCCCCTGTCGACATTTTCTAACATTTCATGATAGACCAAATTGGTGCGGTAGAGAGTGTAAAGGCCGCTTCAGACATTGTACGCTCTTTCATTGGCTCACTGCGAGTATTTCTGACTGGTCGAACAGTTTGCGCCTGTGTCTGGGACAGTAGACCAAGTTAACGAGGCACTCAATGACCAGCCAGGGCTCATTAACAAGTCACCCGACGTTAAAGGTGCGCTCTCTTGTTGAGAAAACATGCGAAAGTCACACCTGACCGTGTTTTAGGATGGCTATGCAAGATTAAGCTCTCCGACCCCACAGAAGTGAGTTTGTAGTGAAGTGGCTGCCCCGATTGCTAATGCAAGCCAGGTGGAGAAGCTGCTGACGGAGGAAGAGTACAAGGCCAAGTTAGATTGAAGAGGGAAGGAGTTCATAGATATTGGTTCAACACCACCAGCACCACCGCATTTGTTTTGTTATTACACACTGTTCCAGAACAAGGCATCTTTTGACCAGTATTCCATTCACAACGGAAATTTGAACTTGGATGAGAGATGATGGTATGGAGCATTGTCCCGCAAAGATCCTGTTACTTGGATTCTGTCGGCTCGTACTTGTATTTCTCTCCCCGCTCATCCATGCGCCGTCTGGCCTCATCCAACGCCCACGTCTTGATACTGATGGACCGTCCTTGTCAGCGCCGCACATTGTGGTAGCACTGCCAACGCACCTCGTATCGGGCTTGTAGTAGAGCATCACACCCGCAAATGCCATCGTTCCAAACATGCCGATGTACCAAATGTTCTCCCATTCCTCCTTCTTGCGCTTCTGGCCCGCTGGTGGTGGCTGTCCGTAATTTAACAATGCATTCCGAAAGTTGCCTATGAGTGCGCCGACGCACCTTTTCCCCGAAGAGCCAGCCGGAGGGCTCGTTATAGGAGGGAGGGCCGTGTGCGTAGCGCCGCCCGATAGTGGACGCCAGGCGCGTATTGCGCGCAATGCGCAGAGAAGTACAAGGAATCATGGTGGTGTTAGGCGGACCCTAGTCCGGATGGCGCATCAATGGTTAAGTTGCCGGCCGTTGCCAAACAAAGAGCGGGACGCCATATTCTTAAGCGAATCAGCAATCTAACAATGCATTTTCGTCCTGATGTTATGTAGATTAATCGATATACCATGAAAATGGGATAGGGTCGCTATTTCTCTGCACTAACGAGCACAAAGCGAAGAAATGGGGTGTTGAGCACCTCGAAGAGCCGTGCAAATGTGTACCATCCGACCCCTCTTCCCTTCAAAAACGCTAGGAAGCCGGGAAACACGTCCTCTGTGATATCCCTCGTCTCGATATCCCTGTAACCCATTGCCCTCAAACGCGCCTCGTACACGTCCAATTCAACACAATTCTCCAGAGGCATCACTTGCATTATCCTTAATACCACACGATTCCACGCTGTCAAGCGATGGCAAACAATATCCGCTAGAGCAACACGACCACCGGGCGCCAGCTTGACAAAACATTGTCGCAAAAAGTCATCCCGCGTCTGGAAGTGGTACGCGCAGTCCAGCGCAAGGATCGTGTCGAACTGTGTCGGGAGGAAGGGGTCCAAGGGATGGTCGTGTGTGTCGTCGTCACGGTACACTGCATCTCCGAGGTAGAAATTTGTTGAGACCTCCGTCGGGATTTTGGAGACTCGTTCGACTGAGCGTTTGTGATGACTAGCAAGGCTTGTTATACCAGTTAGAGCTCTGGGCCGAGGGCTTTCGGTGTCCGTCAAGAGGAATATGAGAGACTCGCCAGACCCATGGCCGACGTCTAGAAAGTGTGGAATCAACACAAGAACGTTGATTGAAAGCCACTTGCACCAACCAAGGATCCGGTTGTTTGGCTGTACTCGTCCAATCTTGCATAGCTCAATGGCAAGAGCTGTGTAACACAAATGGGCATACCGCACGAAGAGCATGACGGTAATGCTACTAACCTCTACAAGCCTCAGGAAACACCTTCGTATCCTATTGGGTGGTTCGTCAAAATACATTCGTCAGAGCTCATGACAGCCGTTAGCGCACTTTCCAGTAGCCCATATTCAGCCACTCCGTCTTGGGTGGGCTTCCCTCATTATCACCAGGCAGATTGTTCAGCGAAAGATGAAATGTCCCATAGGGATCCCCAATTTTTGGGGTCATAAGTTCCAGGACACGAACAATGAACGAAGTGAAAGATGCCCAGAGCCCACAGACGAGCAAATAGAGTGTCATCGCACAAGCGTTACCAGATGCAGAGTGGCCTTGAAGAGAAGTGGTCAACCCGGGGCCGTTCCACCCCCAGGATGTCCGATTTGGCATGAGTTGTGCCTGCGCCACACATTCAAAAATCGCAAAGTCATGCATCAAAAGCAAAAGGCTCCCTTCGTCCTTATAAGTAACCCACAATGAGATATCGGTGAAACCTCAATTGACTTTATGGCTCCAAGCATCAAACAATCGAGAAGAGCGAGAAGCTTTGGAGAAGCTAGCCTAATCAATGCATTTCAACAAACAAACGATTTCGAATACGCTAAATACATGGAACAATGGAGCGGCAAACCATACAGTAGTAGCATACAAAACACTAGTGGAAGCCATCCAAGTCTACAGGTTTAGTTGTACAAGATACTGTGTCACACATGAATACCCTTTTCTTGACGTGCATACATAACGATACTCGGCCAGGCGGGATAATTATCGACAGCGTACAGATTCCGGGGCGATAGAGTGTAAGCTGGGGGTGGCTCACTATGTCTGGAATGAAACACTGGTCGTCGATGGGGCTGGCGAACTCGTCCGCTCATGCGCGTGATCTTCAGAGTGTCCGGTCTCACTAGGTTGAGCGCTGCTCTGATGCCCAACAATGTACGCAAGCACATCGCTGAGGGTGATGATACCCAACAGCCGGCCCTTCTTGCCGCCTTTTCTTTCCTCTTCCTGCACAATGTCAATCCCATGACTATGTGGGTGTGATGAAAGCTTACTTCGCCCTCTACCACGACTAATCGATGTACGCGGCGCTTCTTGATAAGCTGTAGCAGTGTGCCCAAGGAGTCTGAAGCGGTGCAAATCACTACACCAGGGAAATCGGTTGAACGTTGGTTTAGAGCCTCCTCGATGGTCAGGTCTAATGATTGGTACGCCCCGAGCCGCACTAGCGTCTTCAAAACATACCGTCAGCTCGCAGCGAGAGCGAAGAGTAAGAGGGTACCGACAATGACATCTACAGTTTCATATAGGTTGACAACAACGCCGTCCTCGTCAATGATGGGTATGGCAGATATGGAAAGCGATGAAAACAAGTGCACGACGTCAAACACGGTGGTATGCTTGTATGCAGTTGCGAGGGGTGCGTAGGGCTTACCCTCGGAAGCAGATGAGGAGGAGACATAGGTTCCTATCTTGAGCTTCCGGAGAGGCTGTGTGAGCATTTGGATTTCTTTTGCACACTGCAAGAGTGTGAGCTCGGACATTTTCTGGAGAGCGAAGACGCACATTAATTGAAATGAATTTCAAGAGCCGGTATGTTGTCAAAGTAGATACAATCAGCTCTTGTCCTGTGCCAGAGTCGTGATCAAGAAGGGGAAGGCGGCGCGCATGTGTTTTAACCAGCATGAGTGCAGCCTCATACAAGGTATTGGTTGGTTTATGTGACAGCCGAGATGGTTGCTCAACGCCGAGTCCGTGTTCAATCTCTGCTTCATAAATTAGAAATGAACGAGTGCCAGATAGAGATCGTCTACCTCTGAGTCTGTCGAGACGCAAGCTTTCGACATCAAGCGCTGCCTCTGCATAAGATGCGTGATTGTAGTAGTGCTGGATGAGATGTATTATGTCGAGCACCGTGAACATGCCGACGAAAGTTCCGGACTCCGAGTCCCAAAGCGGGGCAGATACAACGCCTACCTGCACGCGTTAGAACTGCCCGGTGGATGGAGAGCCTGCTACGCACTATTAGAAAGCAGGATCTGAAGGGCAGCCTTCACGTTGAGTTGTGTGTCCAACACGATGAGTCTGAAGCTGATTGGGAAGACATCGTAACAGGTGCGGCCTTTGAGAAAGGCTCGGATGGAGGCAACGGCTGTGAGGTGGTCACTTTGAGGCGGCAGATGCGATGCAGCGCGTTTCCGTAATGTCCGGGGTTTAAGGGGCGAATTGCCTGGATGCGCAGGTCGTGACATGAGGGAAGGTGATGAAGCGCTCGAGACCCGCCAGGGCGGCTGTGCTCAATCTCCGGGCCGATCAAATCCATCAGATCTCGGCAAGGTTGGCCGACCGCCTCTTCCAGTCTGCACGGTGCAATGACGTTCCGCTGCTTACCACCATGGAGGGCGAGGGTTCGCCAATAATTGTGTTGCTCCCTCTGGTTATCGTCCTTTCCACCTTCCTTCTCTTGCTACTACTCTTCCTCCTCTGCATTATCCTTCTCCGCAGGCGGCGGGCTATCATCCTACGCGACGCAGATGGACCAATTGATATCGGCAGGGAAGACTTCATAGACGGCGATGGTGGTTTCGAGGGCGTCGAGTCCCGCTGGCTGGATAGTGTCTCGTCAACAGAGCGTCGAGAGTATTTGCGTTCAAAAGGTGCGTGTGGCGACTCTATCAGTGTGACCGCTAATCCAACCGGCGCTCAGAATTCGGCCTACAGTACCCACCCAACTCTCTTCCGACCGATATCACCCTTTCCCAGTTTCTCTCTATCCAAGAGAAGGGTGTCTCAGCCTGGTCATTCGAGCCAGATGTGGAGACAATCAATTCGCTACTCGTCCATGCGCGAACAGAAGTTACATTCCTTCCCGACCCAGCATCAGCTTCATGTGTGCAGTCGAATCTGCCGCTGCCCAAGCTCAACGAGGTCTACTACTGGGAAGTCAAGATGTTTGATCTTCCGGAGGGTACCAATGTTGCCGTGGGACTGGCGACAAAGCCCTACCCTCCTTTCCGGATGCCAGGGCTCAGTCGGTATTCGGTCGCGTATCAATCAAACGGCGACAAATGCCATAATTGGCCATTTGCTGCGACTTCATTCGGACCGTCGCTCAAGGACGGCGACATCCTCGGCATTGGGTACCGCCCTCGCACCGGCACAGTGTTCTTTACTAGGAATGGTCGCAAACTTGATGATGCTTATACTGGCCTCAACCGCTGGAACCTCTTCCCTACCATCGGTGCCGATGGGCCTTGTAGCGTACATGTCAACCTGGGTCAAGGTGGCTTTGTGTTCGTTGAGGCCAATGTAAAGAAGTGGGGCCTGGCGCCAAGTATCGGGACCCTGGCGCCGCCACCTGCCTATGGTAGCGAGCGCGGGAGCATATTGCTCGATGTTGGTGGCCAGGGGACGCCTTCGACGTCTCCTGGAACATCCTCGCCACCTTCCCGCCGAACGCCCCGCGTTCGTAGGTCTCGGGCGTCCAACAACGGGGAGCCTATAGTGTCGTCGCCTCTACGAACTGCGGACCCGATGACTCCGCCTCCTCCCATAACACCCATCGACGAGGAGCCTGGTGAGCCGACACCCTATATCTCACCGACCGATTCGCCATTCCATGCTCCGCATTCGAATAACTTTCCTCCAACTCCGGACAACCGTCCGTATGATTCTGACGACGACGCAGGATCAGTTGGCAGTGCTCCTTCCATTTCCTCCCGTTCATCGTCGCCTCAAGGTGCGCGCAATATGTTTACGACGCCTCGGCGTCATAACCGCTCGTTCACTCACGCCGCCGCGTCCTTGTCCGACCCAGCCCACGACTTTGACGAGGTACATCATCTTCCTCCTCCCGATTCTCCTTCGGACCTCAATCCACCAACGCCTAACCACCGCGATATCCATTTGCAGGCTCTGTCAAGTTCCAGCCACCGTAGGACAGGCAGCTCAGGGAGCTTCGAGGATGGTCGACTCAACCAGAGTATTTCAAGACGGGAGCGAGATCCACCAGCGTATTCGCCGTTAGACGCGTTGACATACGCGGACGGTGTCCAGTTGGACCTGCCCGCAGAGTACATCACCGCTGCGCTCGAGGGAAGCCCTGTGCCGCAAAGCTCGATAGGGCAAGGTAGCAGGAGGGTAGGGGGCAGTAGGAGCAGTCGACGCTAATGCATGCATGTATTAGTGAGTGTTTTGCCCATTGTTTTGCTACATAATGACCAACCCAGACTGCAGTATTTTGACGTCGTTTCTATCTCGAGCTATTGCTATTTGTTGTAATCGAGCATCTATCACATATTCAAAGACTCGTGGGACACTGCTGTGGATACACTACATTTTTCTTCTCAAACACACTTTTTAGCTTCAAAGGGACATGTCTTTGGATTGAAGCTGCTCCTATTCCATGACCGATGTAGTGACCACTGACATGCAGTTCAGGCAGGCCGGGAGACTTACGGACCGAATTGATGGACAAGTCTTGACGCTTTTTGCTCCAACACCGCGCTGCTCTTGAATGCTGCGCCACTCCCCCAGGTTGTTGCATCCTCCGGGTTGCGATGAGAAACGGGGAGATCCAATAGCAATTTGCAACGAGAGGCAGGGTGGAAAATGTCCACACAACAGCGAGAATAATGAATACAGCACTAATAACATCTGGGACAGGTGGATGGGTGGGTGTACACAAACATGCGGCGAGGTAAAGTGGTCAACTTTGGAGACCGCATATGAGAATCACGGCCACTCGCGAACGAGGCTAGAAGGCGCACCTTTAGTATAGGCTATGACCACCTTGCGGCATCTTCCTTGCTTCTCGAAAGCGGCGGGATGGCGACCGGGTCTGGCTTGGCAACGTTGATAGGATCCAGCGCGAGGTGTTGTTGTGATGAGAATTTGCGCTTGTCATCGCCCCACTGCTCCACGTCCTCCTCATCGTGGTCCGCTGTGGGCAGTGTGACATCCACCGGTCGGTCCTGCGAAGGCGGAAGCGCGCGTTGCGGTCGTCGGCGGAGGAACCACCACATTGAGAGCGCGACGGCTAGTATAAACACACATGCGATGATGATCCCGATGTATTTTGTGGCGCCCAGCGCGCTGCCGTCCCCGGAATTTGGTTTTGTCGACGAGCTGTCGACGCCAGGACTTGGACCGTCCATTTGTCGCTTGTAGAGGAGTGAAGGGAGGAGCTGCGCGGGCATAATCAAGAGACGCGTCAGATGGATGGAGTATGAGTATGGGAGTCCTAGTGAGCGAGGGCCAAAGATGGGCGCGGTGGACAGTGGACAGTGGCAATAAGAGTGACGCGGATAGGTTAAGTACGGCCGTGATGGAGGGAAGAGAAGGAAGGAGAGACGAGCTGAATTAGCGTGGCTCCACAAGTAAGCATACCAAGTCTCAAGTTGACATTGCCTAATTCGAAGCAGTCGGTTCCGGATCGAACTTCGAACTACAAAAAACTGACATTTCAACTGACAACGGAGCTTCGAAATGCGTGGTAGATTTACAGGGATTTATTTAATTTTAGCAATTACTGTACTAGTGGGATCATACAGGGAACCGATTCAAAAGTAGAAAGAGAACTCGAATGTCCAATCCTGACGCGGACGCCTCACGGCTCCAGCCTCTTGGGGTCGCGCGGGAAGAGAGAGGCACGACGAATGTTGTTCAGCTTCAGGAAAAGCATGAGCACACGCTCCAGCCCAATTCCTCCTCCTCCATGCGGCGGGCATCCCAGGCGGAACGCATCAAGGTAACCCTTCATTGAATCTGGGTCAACGCCCTTCTCTCTCATTTTCTCTGCCAAGAATACGGGGTCATGGATACGCTGGGCGCCAGAAAGGATCTCCTCTCCGCGCATAAAGAAGTCGTAAGAGTTGGACAATGTCTGCAGCACATGATGAGTTTTCATTCTTGTTAGACAAAGTGCGCTTACCGGGTCGTTGGCATCAGGCATGGTATAGAATGGGCGCAACTCCATGGGGAACTTGTCAATGATATAGTAGTCGACATCGTATTTCGCTTTCACGATACGACCAAGACGCTTCTCATTCTCAGTGCTATCACAAGGTCAGCTGGTTTCGAGATGATACAGTGTGAAACCCACTTTATGTCGTCCAGCACCTCTCTCGCTACGCCGTCCTCGACGAGGAGATCGACGGCTTGCGCAAAGGTAAACTTGAGAGTGCCCTCAGGACCTTCGCGCCATTTGAACTCCGTTGCCGGGAACTGCTTTCCAACTACCTCAATTTCCTTTGCGTACTTCTGCTTGAGTCCACGGAAGATGGACACGAAAAGGTTGTCGAGGACGTCCATAACTTCGTGATAATGCTCTTGGATAGCCATCTCTAAATCGAGTCCAACGAACTCAGTCATATGGCGGTGAGTGTTCGAATCCTCCGCGCGGAACACTGGGCCAATTTCGTAGACACGGTCAAAGTCAGCAGCGATAGCCATCTGCTTCGCGAGCTGGGGAGATTGCGCAAGGAAAGCTTTGCCTGGGAAAGGATGAGAAAAGAGTCTACTATGCGGACGTGGGACTCACCCTTGAAGTAGCTGACTTGGAAGACGGACGCTCCAGATTCTGTGGCAGCACCTTGGAGCTTGGGACTGTGGATCTCAATGAACCCTTGAGATTCGAGTGTTTGGCGGAAGAGGTCGCCAATGGCAGCTTGGAGCCTGAAGACGGCTTGATTGGTGAGTGTCTGTGGAAGGATTAAAATGGAGAAAAGATGAGATTGTAGCACATACACGAAGGTCGAGAACGCGATTGTTGAGACGCGTCTCGAGGAGTACGCGGTTCATCTGGACCTCGGAGCTCGCGACCTCTTCGTCATTGCGTGACGCGTCGTCGAGGGTGAATGGCAGACGAGCAGTGACACCTACTTCGAGGTGCAACTGATGGGTCGGTTAGATAGTGCCGTTGTTACTTGGGACTGCTATACATACCTTTTCGACGTGGATTTCGACGTCACTGACACTGGCGCTCTTGATGGGCTCTGGGGGCTGCTTGGCCACACCCTCGACAAGAACGATGCTCTCGTCAGGTAGGGTAGCAATCCACTTGACCATCTGCTTCGAGATCGTATCAGAGTTGACAACGGCAAGTGCCTGGACGGTGTCGATGCGTTGACGGAGGTTCAGGAAGACCATCTTGTTTCCTTGGGCGCGAGAGGTTTGGATACGAGCACGGAAGAGAACAGGCTTGTCGTAGTGCTTGTTCAAATCTGCAATGTTGACTCGTTCGCGACGGGGGCGCGATCCAGACTGATTGAGCGGCAGAGAGCCATAGTTCTCTGTGCCGTAGTCCTAGGCGAAGGTGAGCCAGAGGTCGCGTTTGTGGATAAGTCGCGTACGACTTCGGCAGCAGCTTTTTGCTCCTGCTGTTCTTTCTGTTTGGCCGCCTTTTCTGCGGCCTTTGCAGCCTTCTCTGCAGCCTTTGCTTGTTTCTTGAGCTCGTTTTTGGATGGGCCCTTCTCGGCGCCTTCACTCTCGACTCTACTACCAGTCAGCGGTCAGAAAATGCGTCGACAAATGGCATACGGTGGCTGCTGGGTAGGTTCTGACATGACGGATGGGAGGCAAGCAAGTGTCGACGACCTCGAGTCAAAGTGCACACTGATGTAGCTTCGATTGCCGACGATTATCACAACGGCGTTATCTTATCTAGCCTGGTCCCTCCACTTGCAGCCGATCCAGCCGAGTGGCGCAAGATATCTGGCAGTCCAAAATGTCGAGTCAACGTTGTCTTGGCGAGTCAGCAATCTGTGTCTTTTTTTCCAGCCTAGAACATACAATTTATGCGTCTGGACTGCCAGTAAATTGACCAATGAGGCCCTGAGGGCGCGACCGGCGTGGTCTGGTTCTCATGATCAATTTCGGAGATCAAAACTCGTCCGTGTCCGAATTCTGCTTCTGTCTTCCCATCCATCACTTAGTAGACGCCCTATAGACTTAGAGCTTCTTTCCATTTCACGATGTTCGCTGCCACTACCACCCGCCGTGGTGCATTCAAAAGCACGCAAGCGCTCCGTTCGCTCTCTGTTTGGTCTGCGGTCCCCTCTGGCCCTCCCGATCCAATTCTTGGTGTCACTGAGGGTGTGTTCACTATTGCTATGCGAGATGAAGCGTCCATCCTAATCGACGCTTCCACCCAGCTTTCAAGGCGGACAAAGACCCTCGCAAGATCAACCTCGGTGGGTGCCTGTGATTATGTCCACTTGTATTTCCGGAAATTCAATGTGGGCAGGTGTGGGCGCGTACCGCGATGGTAATGGCAAGCCATACGTGTTGTCCAGCGTGAAGAAGGTGCGTCCTACAGGCAAGAACATCTACACCATAGATCTGACGGTTTACGCGTGCAGTCAGAGGAGCGTATTCTGACTAGTCACCCTGAGAAAGAATATCTCCCCATCACCGGTCTTGGCTCGTTCACACAGAATGCGGCCAAGCTTGCATACGGGGAGGACAGCGCACCGCTCAAGGCTGGCGCCGTTGCGGTCACGCAGTCCATCTCTGGAACCGGTGCTCTCCGCATCGGTGGTGCGTTCCTTGCCCGCCACTACCCGAATGCAAAGTCTATCTACCTCCCAACTCCTTCTTGGGGAAACCACACTCCCATCTTCCGCGACTCTGGCCTGGAAGTCCGCCAGTACCGCTACTTTGACAAGGAGACCGTTGGCCTCGACTTTGCCGGTATGGTAGCCGACCTCAAGGTGAGAATGAGCCGTGCGGAATCCCGTGTTGCGGACTTAACACATTTACCCAGGCGGCTCCAGAAAACGCCATCGTTCTTCTCCACGCTTGCGCACACAACCCCACTGGCATTGACCCGACCGTTGAGCAGTGGAAGGAGCTTTCGGACCTCATCCAAGAGAAGAAGCTCTTCCCCTTCTTCGACATGGCCTACCAGGGCTTTGCCTCTGGTTCAACCTCCCGCGACGCGTTTGCCCTCCGCCATTTCGTCTCGCAAGGCCACCAGGTTGCCCTTGCTCAGTCGTTCGCCAAGAACATGGGTCTCTACGGCGAGCGCTGCGGCGCGTTCTCTTTGACCACTGCTGATGCAGAGGAGAAGGCGCGCGTCGACAGTCAGCTCAAGATTGTCATCCGCCCGATGTACTCTAACCCACCTATGCACGGTGCGCTCATTGCAAACGGAATCCTCAGCGATCCTGCCCTTTACTCTGAGTGGGAAGGAGAGGTCAAGGGTATGGCTGACCGTATCATCTCCATGAGGGAGAAGCTCTACACCACCCTCAACGATCTCAACACTCCCGGCGAGTGGGGACACATCAAGTCCCAGATCGGCATGTTCAGGTATGGTATCCACAGTTGAGGGAATGTCGAGCTCACAATCTGCGTAGCTTCACCGGCTTGACCAAGCCCCAGACGCAGGCGCTCGCGGAGAAGGCTCATGTTTACATGACTGCTGATGGTCGTATCTCGATGGCTGGGTTGAACGGAAACAACATTGACTACTTCAGTGAGAGTGTGTCCAAGGCGGTCAAGGGCGAGCTGTAATTGCTGCATCTGCAATTATCACGAATTTACCCTCCTTTTATGTACGTGCCTTGTACAATATACAACACTTGGATGGAATCTGTACCAAACGGGGCGTGCCAAGCTGACCTAATGCTCGAATCGAAGCAAACTGGAATTGACAGCTCGCTCATCTTTGTTTTGTGGCTGTCGACCACCATCATTCACTGCGTAGGATGGACACTCTACAGGTCGCGACACCTGTCGCGTCGAGAAAGTCGCCTTGCTCGTCGCCATGCCCATCACCCGCCATCCCAGGCGCCTGGCCACCGACACCTGTCCCCGTGCACCGCAAACTTCCTGCCATACCCTTGCCGCCACCGCCAACAGAAATACAGACAAATCCTGCACCATCCACGTCTAGCGTCAATCATGTCGCGAATTTTCAGCGGCGACTGTCTATTGGCCTCGCTGAACCGCACAACGCATCCAACGCCACCTATAATGACCCGCCGTTCTTGCTTGCTGGGGAATGCGACACAATGACTTCGTGGCCATCTGATTCCACCTGTTTGAGCGATTCAAACAACAGCAAGGCGGGCACCTTGTTTTTCTTTGCTTGCCTTGTTTTTGACCATGGAACAGGACTACGAATCCACGCCCAGTGCGGTAAGATACGCCCTAAGTACCACAGACTACGATGCTCATTGTCCTAGGGCACATCTTTTTCATCGCCCAGCAAATCTCGCTTCCCGGCTTCTTCTCATGTCCTTAACGAAGATCCTTATGCCGGTGTCAACGACTTTTCCTCGCTCCCGACACCATCCTCGACATGCTCGCTTTCGCCCATTTTCTTCAGCGCTCCTGCAATGCCAATGGCCGTATCACGTACCAGCACGATGTCTTCTAGCATGGTTCTGGATTCATCGTTGTCCCAGCCACAAAACATTGAACTCCGTGGAGGCGCGTCACCGTCACGCCGTGATGGTCGCGACCGGCTTAGCACGGCTTCCGAAATAGCGCGAACTGAAGATGCGCTGGCGACGAGCACCCGTCCTTCGTTTTACACCACCACCACACTGCCCGTTGGGCCCTCTCATCTCGACTGGACTTTGTCGCTCTCCGCTCAAGCCCCGTCGATCGCAGCTCAGTCGACCGCACCGACAACTCCGGCAGACTCCCCAACACGTTCTCTCTCTCCAACACCTTCGTTCAGTGCTCAGCTATTGCGCGACGCAACTGAACACGTTGTCAATCTTCCTCCTTCTCTTTCTGCCTCCATCTATCAGCAGACTTCTGCAGCATCTCTGAGAAACGGCCGTGACCAAGAATCGGAACATTATAACGACCTGCTTCCCGATACTAGCACAGTTGCATACGCGTCAGAGGTCGTTTCCTCGGCCTGGCGATTCCAAGAGCAGCATCCAATCACACCCACCGGAGCATTTGACGCATACCACTCTCCAGAAGTCCAATCCTTACTTTCCCGTCGTCAGAGCATTGGCAAGAAGAGCATGGCAACTCGAATCAAGAAACTCGGTAGCAAGATGAAGTGGATGTGGGGCAAAAAGGGCGGCAAGACGGCGTCTTGCGACGATTTGAGAAAGCAGAAAAGCAATCCACCTACTATTCGAGTGACCAGAGTAGCTCATGCTGAAGAGAGCCCTCGCCTGCCGTCTCTCCAGTTTGACACTGAGCGTGAGGACATAAATGCCAACCTCGAGCGGCTTGAGGTAAGCACCTATCGAATACTGTATCAATGTCTTACAGAAATATCCAAATAGCATTCGGGAACGCAACGATCGCAGCCTCGAGACTCTGGTTCAGCTCGGGGGCAGCCAAGTACGGCGCCAAAGACTCCTCCGTCTCCTCCGCGGCCACGCCGTTCTACCACCAGTCCAGGCCAACGCCTTTTCACTGTATCCACTCAGGCTCGTGCACGGCCAGCCACCCCGGGCGCTTCTCCGTCCCGCCTCATTGCCCATCGTCGGCCCGTTTCTGCAAGGCTTGCTTTGCCGGTCCGCCATTCAATTCTTGTCCAGGAAGATGCGGTGGTGCAGCAGCGTCCGGCCGTGACACGTCGAGTGTCCAAGGTGGATCCTCCGGGACTAGAAGTACCTCCTCTCACGCGTGGATCATTCAGCGAGCCAACGCAGATCCAAGAGGAGATGCCTGCCTCCGAATCCCAGGCTTGTACGACAGAGAACAGTACGAGGCGTGTCAAAAAGAATCGGAGATTCTCGCTGCCTATTCTGTTGGGTGCGTCGAGGATGGATTGGGAATAGAGGTATTTACAATACTCACGTTTAGTGTATTTCTTAGATAAGGTTTGGAACAGCACTGATCAATCGCATAATTCTGTACATTATTTCGAAGTTGGTAAACTCTGGGGTGTATTGTATGTTACAGGACCCGTTAAGCATCAGATCTCAAAGTATGACTTAGAAAAATGCCTTTTTAGGAAATTTCAGATTCCATTGTTGGATCGCGGATGCGAGTCATGCGACCGGCATGAGATGTCGTCTTCCAAAAGGCTGTGATTGCTAACGACGAGCAGGCACTCGAGAACAGTGTTGTTTTCTAATAATTATCAAAGACAAAGTTGTCGACATGGATTATTTCTTTCATCTTTTCTCCTATTACGCGAAGCGTATGTAAGGGGTCTCTGCTAAGTACCTACCCTAGATAAGTACCCATACTAAGCTACTTTTCTAATCTAATCATGATATCTGCATCTACTCGAGTTGGTACTCGTGAGTCCGTTTCGAACTCGTCAGGTCTCCCCTTGGGATCCCCCTACTGCGTGTCTACCTCGTGTTGTTCCTCTTTGTGTCTTGCTCTCGTTTCATGCATAAAATCCCTCCTCTTTGCTCCTCGCCTTCCATCTCGCCATCCCCTCCCCGAAGGTTCCTCCGCTCATCCTTCCCGTCTTGTGTATGAATTTCAGCAGTATTTCCGCTCCCTTTGGCGTGCTGAGCAGATTCTCCATCGTCACATCTATCCCCAAGAATCGCATCTCCTCGAACATCATCATTCTGTCCCATCCGTATTCTGGGCAGTTCATTATGAAGTGGAACGACGTCTCCCTCTCGTATCCGCAGGCGGGGCATTCGGGCGATGGTGCTGATTCGGCATGGATGGTGTTAAGGTGCGCGTTCAGTGGCCCATGCCCCGTCCGTAGTTGAGTTAGGATCGCTGTCGCCGTTCGCGGTAGTGTCTTGGTGAGCGCCTCGTATTTCCTCGCTGCCTTGACTGCTGGCGCCGGGTCTAGCGCTTTGATCTTCATACGCCTTCTCGAGCTGTGCCATCTGGCGTTCCACCGTTCCTCGAGTGTTCGCTGGTATGTTTTCTTTGCTGCTGTTGCGCTCGTTGGTAGGGGTTTTCTGAACAGTTTGGGTAGGTGTTTGTTTTCGCTCGAGTCGCCCTGCGCCGCCTTCTTCGCCTCCTCGTCCGCTGACATGGATTATAAGAGCCACTTCAGGCAATGCCGAACCATTCCAATACCTGCGGCGCCTGGACGGGAATATTATGGTCAACCCCATCCGCCAAAATGCCCTCCACATTTTCTCCGAACTCTGAGCGCGTCCACCCTTCGACGGGCCAATTCTCCGTAACAGACGTAGCATTCTGTGATACTCCGAATACGTTCGTCCACTGCTTGATCGCCTCGTAGTAATTCTGCGTATTCAGCGCCGTGTCCACGGAACCGTGCCAGATGGCCATTTTTGGGCGGGGGCCTGTGTATCCTGGGTAACCTTGCAAGGCGAGCGCGCCCCATTCCTCGGGCGTTTTGATGAGCTCTCCTTGTGCGCATTCGACGCACCATGCGTTTTCGCCCGCGAAGCAGCCGTAAGGGACCTGTGGGTGGCCCATGTTCAGAAATTCCTTTTATGGAAATTTAACGGCGCACCCCAGCAAAAGCTGCGCCGGCTCTGATGAGGTCTGGGTATGCCCCAGCAAGCACGTTGGTCATCATCGCGCCAGAGGACGTCCCAGTAGCAAACACCTTCTCGGGGTCGACGCCGTACAAGTCAATGAGGAAACGCAGTCCGTTCACAATCCCAAGAGAATCCCCACCGGCGTCGTGTGTGAGGGTCTCGTTGGTGTGTACGTCCCAGCATTTCCCTTCTGCAGGCGCTTCAGGGTAAAGGACGATGAAGCCGTATTCCTCTGCGAGTGTCGCGTACTGCGTGCCGTTGTAATAGGCTTGGGCCGTTCCGGTGCAGTAGTGTATCGCCGCGATGAGGGCTGGCGGGTCTGCGAGCGTGGCAGGGATGTAGACGTAGTTTTCGACGCCTGTGGGCTTGTCCCCGAAGTCTGTGATCTGTGGGACTGTGTTTATAGGTCTGCAGGGAGATTCCAAAAATTGGTTGGGTTTACCTGTGTCAAGGTCGACGTCGGAATGTCCTGCGACAAGGCAAATGTTGCAGACAGAGTGAGGGCGATTGCTAGTGTAGGTGTAGTCAGTGAGAACATCATTGCGGCAAGGGGCAATTTTCATGGCGCCAATGAGCAGCTTTTATTCAGATAATTCTCCGAGATTCTTTCCTGAAGAATCGCTCTCGGTCATTGGAGTTCTTTGGGGGCTTTCTGGCGTAGTGATATGTATTTACACCTTCGAGTTACCACTGAAGTCATAAGCTTGAAACATATCCGAAGAAACAGCGGCTTTAGACCACATTCATAGCATTGGATATTCCTTTGCGGAGTGATATGGCGAATAGTACATTACTTGCCGCTTAATGAAGAGGCTTGTGAGGTATTGCCCATACGAGAGTGTCCAAGATGTCGTCAAACTTATTTGCTTGTCGGCCTTGATAGAACAAACAGATTACATGTACACTTAACAATATTATTGGTTGTATTTGCGCGTGTCTCGAGAATCTGTCTGAAATTATTGCCTTTCAAGGTAACCCATGTTGGGCGAAGTTTACACCTGTTTACAAATACTCCCGAATATGGTCCCCTGCGTTACCCAGGTTAGATTTAAAAGCCACAGCGTGTGCCTTCCAATCCTAGAGAACCATGCGAAAACTATGTACATCCTACGGTCCGGCTGTGTCAGAATTCATAAACACAGGGAAATTTGACACGAAGGATTGTGCGCTGCCCAGACGCTGAAGGATTGCCATGCTCGTTGGGCTCGGCTTCATCCCTCGCAGATCTGACGCCAGTCTCTTTGCCGCGAATATTATATTCTCCCCAAGTACGCTGTGCTTCTCCCACAAAGTTCCTCTGAGCGCTAGTTCTAAATGCAGCGCGAATGTCATGACGGACGAAATCAGGATAACCAAGATCTCGATGTGGTTCATTTGCTGTGTAGCGTCGAGGGCGTCGAGAGAGAGGATGACAGACGGGAGGACACGATGCAGAAAGATTGGGAGAAGCGGTGGACATGTTGGGGTGAGCGGGACGGTCAATACGAAAGTAGCGATGCGCCGACAGTTCTCCAAGTCGCTTGCCGGACTGACACCGACTCCGCCGATACCTGCCGGGCCTATGCTTGCTGCAACAGACACTTCGTTCCACAAGGACTGTAGCAACTTTGTCGGGGTCGTACTCCGCGAGAGCCGGTTCACATCGATAAATATGGATTGCCCGGACCTCGCTTGATCGAGCGCATTGTAGATGACGGGCCGGACTTGATCATGCCAGGAATTGGGCGCAGTCGAGGTGAGGGCACGGGAGATACGACCTGTACTTAATTCAATCTCTGCAGGGGGGAGAAAGGTTCCGACAAACCGATTTCAGTATCTCCCAACACTTCAGCCACTCTTGATTGCAGGTTACCAACCTCGAAAGTAGTACAAGCCTTCGCGTTTTTTGAGGATAGTGTTGCTATTATCTGAGACCCGCATAATCGAATTGCTGTCTTTGGACAATGTGGTGCTGTGAGAAGCTGCTGTAGCACATCTAGGTGAGTTGACTGCTTGAATCTATCGCCATGCGTTGGTCAGCACGGTCATGAGAATAAGAAAGCAATCTTCTTGCCCGCTTTGATGCACTTCTCTTGTCAGTGCTTTAAGTATACCAAGGCTCGTCCAATTCAATAATTGCTCCTTGAAAAAGGAGACGCCATTGTTGAGCACTTCATTATCGATTTTGTGTTCGTCCTTTGCCTTAATTGCAGCGAATATCAACGAGGCCGATATTTGTAGAAGGATTTTAGGCTGACTTGAGCTAGAGTTTCTTCAGTGCTTGCCACCGATAGAGCTTAGAGCCCAGTTGTAGGACATACCGAAGAATACCATCCTCGATACCGTCACTACTGCTATCGAACAGGGTTTGGAACCAAGTTTTGAATGCCGTGGCATGACTAGTGCTCATGCGGTCAGGCGTGCGCACTTCCGCAGTTGTTTGTAGGAATCTCGGAGAAACAGTGCCATCCTCGTCTTTGAACGATGTCTCGTCCATCTAGAAGTACATGCCCTCAGCACATTGACAGTATGGTAAAAAATCATCCCTTACATTGAAGTACGTCAAAGCATACTGTGTAAAGAGGACGATTTCTCCTAGATAGCTGACGGCAGTTTGTGGGTCGCCTGTATCCATTGATGTGAGTCCAGCTCTGAGAACGTGGGAGACACATACCGACAGTTTCGCAGTCATATTTGTCAATGAATAAAATGAGATGCCGAAGTAGGCCGCTAACGGGTACGTATAACGAGAATATGTCCAAAATCAGTCCGTGTGTAGAGAGTATCTTGCAGACATTGCTGAGTCCTTCCACCTCCATTGAAGTGGTCATGGCGACGACCCTCTTGACAGAATTTGAGCATAAAGACAAAGCAGGAATAAGGCATTATACCTCAAGCAGAATTTTGGAGAAGGTGGCATGCGCTGCGGGGTCTTTGCATACTCGCTCGACAAATAAGGTCAAGTCCTCGGACGACACATCGACAGGGATTTTCATTGCAATATACCCTTCGAAATCTGTGCCCATTCCAGCGATTTGAGCATCAGCTAGCAAAGGATGAACTTTGGCAACGGGCATTCCAGGATCTAGGCTAGTCGCAAAGTTTTCTTCTAGAAGACCTGCTGCAACAAGACTAGCAAGCAAAACTCTGAATAAGGATACGCTATATTTCTGCATGAGTGACATGGATGTGAGTGGATGAACATGGCGCACTGTGTTGCTTCGACTCCTTCCGCTTCCGCAATTCGGTGTTCGCTCAGATTCATCGTATCTTTTCGCTGTTGCACATTTGACATTGCTCGTTGCATTGCGACTTTCTGAAGGGCAGGTTAGCATAACTGCCTTTTCGATTAAATCAGAACAGCGTACCCAGTCTGGATGACTATCTTGCTTCATAGCATCCTCGAAGCTCGCTAAGATACTGGGAAGCTGCCGATGATTCAGTTCAAGTGTCTACTGAAGGCATGTGCATACCCTGCCTATGATGAACGACCGCCATAAAATAGCGACTGGTCCCTTTTTCTGAGAAAGCGATTGGAATGCCGAAACAAATAGCTGCGAGTAAAACACGGTTGGACTCCATGATGACCAGTGGAAGGTGGCAACGAGAAAGGCAGTCGCGCCTTTGAGAGAACCAGAACCAAAGGGTCCGGCACGATTCATGATCTATAAACTGGTCAGAACGGTCAGCGTGCAGAAGATTGTGCGTACGAAGTGGTGTAATACCATCCCAGGTGTAATGGTATCGGACAATGAATTAGGTCCAATAACATCTCCCTTCCCCAGAACCACTGTCAGCGACTGCATCATCTGGACGTCGCTGTCCCCAAAGGCGGCATGTATAGTCATTCTGAATGCCTCTAGCACGCTGCGTGTATGGCTTTGCAGCTCGTGTTGGCTGATCAAAGCTGAGACATTCTCTGTGCACAAGAAAATCAGGTCCATGTTGGAAAGTTCTTCGAGCATCGGACGGGTAACACATGTTGCAAGGTAAACGGCCACTTGTTCAGCAGACTCTGTCACATAGTGAAAGGACGAAGATTGTTGCACCTTGTACGCTATGTGGACCAAGGCCAGACTATCCCGCAGGAGACCCAAGACGACCTCAGGGATCTCGTTGAAGGCGACGATAGATCCAATGGTGGGGCCCACATCTTGCGCACGGATCACAACCTGACACAGGAGATCGAGCGTAGCGGCGTTGTGGAGGGCAGTGGACTGGGCTGCCTTGAGGAAAGTGGAGACGTAGACATTGAGAGCCAGTTCACGTTCTTGTATCGCGCGGTCCAAGTAGCTCTTGAGCTCCAGGTCTCCTGGGTAGTCGCGGAAAACGAGTATGACCGAGTCTGGAGAAGTGTCAGGTAGAGCGTCTAGGTTGCACACTTGGGAACGCACCCGCCAGTTGACGCTGAACATCTTCCTTTTCAAGGGTCTGGAGCATAGCATCATTTTGTATGAATACTCTACAGAGGTTCAACCACTAAACGCAACGCAGATTGGGTCAGATTTGTCCGTTGGCTGGTCGCAGCACGCACTCGGGACGCAGATACGCCAGACTGGTAGCAATTACGCGTCAATTCAACCAAAGACATCCCACTCGGTTTCCTTGAGTAGTACTAGTTCGATGGAACAAATCAAACACGCATAGATGATAGCGGTGGACGTTAAGTGCAAAGATTAAACCCAGACTGTAACTTAAAGTACATTGCAGCCGCTGCAGGCGCATGATGATCGAGAGTTCGACTACCCAGTGCCCACCTCCAACACCTTGAACAGTTAATCTGATGGCTTTTCGACTACGACTGCATAGCTCTGATAGATATCCCATCATCTGAGGGCGCCAAATACCAACTACGCTGCTAGACCTTCGCCATCACTCTCCGCGTCTCTTGGGGTGTAAACCTCAATATGATCGAAAGCACCTTTACCAAGCTGGCCTTGAGAGAGATGAGTGTATTGCACGCTCTCATAGAAGCAGCGACTTACCCGCATCTCTTTATGCTCGAGGAACTGCAGTATCACGTTTCGTAGATACTCTAAATTCACTTCTTCATCGCTCTTGGCAGGAGTCACAGGCGCCGGTGATGTAGTTCGCGAGGGTGTGTCGATACTCGTCCGCAAGTCGCTTTGGCTGCCGTCCGTGCTGCTGCGGGACCAGTAGCCTACACCAGGATTCCTTTGTTTCTCGAGCAGCGCAGCGGATGACTGAACTTTGCGAAGTTCTTCGCGTATGGTCTATACATATTCATGAGCATAACCATGACACAGAATAGACGAAATACCTTATTGTTGAGACGGAGCTGTGTCTCGCGCCCCTTACCCTCTTCGATGAGAGTCTCCAATGTGCGGATTTTGGCCTCCAAGTCGCCAAACATACCACGGACAGCAGCCTAGGAAAACATTATCAAGTAACCTGTACACCACAAACAAGGAGCCAACCTCGCTTTCTGCCGCCTGTTGCACTTCTCCCTTCGTCTCAAGAACTCTCCGCTCTACTATCTCCTTCTCCGTCTTCAACTTCTCAATCTCCTTCTTGAGCCCGTCAACCACACTTTGATCCTGCGCCTTTGTCTTCGCCGTCGAATTCAAAGCAAATTTCAGTTCATCTGTCTCCTTCACTTTGTCCTTGAGCTTCCGACTCCATTCAGCCTCGATCTCATTTCGCTCCCTTTCCGTGACCTCCAATCTACGTTCAAGGTCAGAGACACGCATGGAATACCTTGCCTCGATGGCAGCTATCTCTGCCCCAGCCTTCGACGGCGCCTCGGAAGGCGGCCGTAATTGCACAACCTGTGCTTCGGAAAGCTCCTCTTGCAACACGGCATTGCGATCCTCCAGCTCGCGAACCCGGTATTGCAATTCCGAATATTGATTTTGCATGGATTCGAGCATGGACTGTGCTGATTCTGCCTCTGCTTGACGCGATTGCAATTGCTCGAAGAAGTCGTTCTTCGAGTTGCTGACTGACTCTAGCGAGGCTTGTAACTGAGCAATCTGCGAGGTCTTCGCGGCCAATTCACGTTGATGCGTGCTCTGAATGAAAGATTGAGCCTTCGCTACATAGACAGTTCGATTGGACACACCTTGGATGTTACTGCCTCCAGCTCAGCCTGTCCGCGCTGAGCAGCTGAATCCCGTTCGTAGCGCTCTTTCGTGGATGCCATCTCATGCTCGAAGTTCGCCCTTAGCCGTGCAACAGTCTTCTCCCTATCCGCATTTGCCAGGTCCAATTCCTTCTTCCACTTTGCTGTCTCAGCCGATGAAGTCTCTTTAAGATGTGTTGCCTCCTTCACCGCCTCCTCGCGCTCCTTCTCCGCCTTGACAAGCTTCTGTCGAACAGTTTTGAGCAAAGTGATGGCTTTGACGCGCTTCTCCTCTTCCTCTTTCGCAGTCCGTTTCACCTTCTCCAATTCGCCGCGCACCTGGTCCATCTCTTCCTGGTGCTTTCCCGACTCTTCCTCCGTCTGTATCATCGTTCCTTGAGAAGCTCTCAACAGCGCCTCAGACTCTGCTAGTTGCGCCTTGAGCGACTCAATTTGCTCCGACTGCGACTTGGTTTCCAAGTGATGCATGTCCCGAAGTTCCTCGAGACGGTCGTCGTGAGCTGCATTGGAAGTCAGTGATATACTCTGTCAAGTCGACGGTGGTAGCATACTGGCAATCTTTCTCAACAACCGCGATATTTCGTCTCTGGACGCCTAAGGGCTGTGTTATGAGGATGGAATATGCGAATTAAGCTGGACGCACTGCTTCTTGAGCAGCCAAGCCTCCGAGGTAGTTGCGCAAAGCTGCTTGGTCGCTGATATTGGGAACTGGCGTTAGTTCTTGTAAGACGGTATCTGAGGCAAGCTTTTCAGCCTGTAAGCGCTTGTAGGACGTAGATACATCTCGGATACGCAATCAGCCTGATTGAAGATTCAATACTGCACAACGCACCAGAGAACTTCTGCTCGAGAAGTTTAAGACGCTCTTGCAGTGCTTCAACATTGATGGACGCGCCCAATGGGTCAGAGGCGGGAGAGGGAAGGTCGATGTCACTGTCCATATCAGGCAGGTTCGCCTGTTCTGGCTCTGGCTGGCATATATTCGTGCTCAGATTCTCCCCGCTGGCATTGCTTGATGGCTCTTCGTCTTGTGTTACGAATTCCACTGCATATTTGGGCTGGGGTTGCGATATATCTGATGACGGCTCCGGGGTTGGTACAGCGGCTTCACTAGATGGGATTGGCTTGGGTGCTGGTTCGTTCAATATCACCACAGGTTCTGCCTCTGAGATTGATTCCAATGGTAATGGTGGTTGTGTGTCGAGGGGAGGAGACACAGGCAACGGTATCAGCCTTGGTGAATGAGGTTGCTCGTCCGCAGGTGGTGGTGGGAGCTCGTCCTTCTTGTGTTCTGTGGGTGAATGGGAATTATTGAACGAAGCTCGAAGTCTCTCTTCCAAACTAAGATGTCCTCTGTGGCCAGTTCTACTCGTAGATATGGATTTCCGCAAATTCGTGATGGCGGAGTCGGCCAGTTGTGAAGACGAAAGCGGGGGTGTGGACCGCGCATCGGCGGAGACTCGTCTGTTGTGCTCCTCTGGTGTGCCTGCACGCTCGGGCGATGGAGAGACCGAAACTGGGGCGAAGGTTTCCACTGCCTGTCGCAGTTGAGAAAACATGGCAGGCCGTGGGTGATGGAAGTGTTTGGCGAAGCACGCGCCGAACGATCGACACAGTATTACTTCGCAGCACGCTCTTAGCGAAATACACTAAACTTAACATTACACGGTCTGTACCTAACTAATTACGATGAACCTCCGGCCACAGGCGTGCGGTCTACCTCCTTGCCCTTGCCATTGCCAACGGGCGGTGTAGTGCTTAAAGGGACCGGAGTGGTGCTACTGGCCTCCGGCGCGCCAGCAAGCTGCCATGCAGGTATTGAAGGGCGGAAGCTTGGGGCCGGCAGAGGCGAAGACGGGTTAGACGGTGTTGTTGGTCCTCGGCTAAGCAACAGCGCCTTCAACGACTTGAGCTCCTGCTGAAGGTCGCCCAGTGACTGTGTCTGTGCTTCCTTCGTCTTGTCAATCATCTAGAAACTCAATGATTATAGCAATGGAATAAATAACCTATTCACATACCTTGGGAAGCATGTCCCGAATAGAGTTGATTTCATCGCGTATTTCGCGCATCTCGTCCCGAGTCTTCAGCTCACTGCTCCTCATCTCCGTCACCACAGAGTCTATTTCCTTTGTGGTCTTGTCGACGCGTTCCTTCTGTTCCTCGACGGCAGACCGGACTTGTGCAGTCTCAGCCTGTATATCCTTCAGGATGGCCTCTGCAGCGTCGAATTGGGCAGCAAGAGCGTCACGGTCCTGCTCATATGCGGTCGAGCTTGGAGGTTGCAGATGGGGGCTGAGATGTTTCTACACGGCATAAGGGAGATGAAGGAATAAAGTCACTGATTCTGACCTTGAACATTGTTACAGCACCATAAGTCAGAGTCCCAGAGACAACAGCGGTAATCTGCGTTGGTGAGCACACTAACCGGAAACGCGGGGTCGACACGTACAAAATAGTCGCGCCAGTCCCACCGAGATGGCTGGGGATATTGAAACCCAGGAGGAGGATAAGATGCCCCGTAAGAAGGTCCAGCAGGCGGGGAAGGGGATGCCTGGCGGAAAGCCATGTCGATTTCTGGGGGAGTTAACCCTTTCGACTCGAGAAATTGAACCTTTTGCGAGAAGGTAGATCCTTGGGACTGCAAGAGGGTAAATAAAGGGTACTTTGAGGGATAAACAATCGCACCTGTGGGTCGGAAAGAAACGCAGTTGCGTTGCGAATGAGATCTTGGCGGTCCGAAGCCATGCTCTGGAAATCACGAGCTGAAGCAGCATACTATTGACTCCGTCCATAAACTGGGTTCCGGTCGGTGATCGGACCGAGCCGCCGGAGCCGGAAGCGGCGCATTTTTGAGCGATTTTGGAGTGACCGTCAGACTTGCCTTCTCACCATGTTCCAATTTGCAACTGCCCGGGGCGCATGCCGCGCGCTGCTGGCCGCGCGAGGTGCGTTGCCTGCAGCCTTCGTCGCTTTGCTCTTATAATCCACAGTCGTTGTTGCTCCCGCGTCGCGCTTCGCTCCGAAAACAATGACCTGTGCGTTCGCGCACTGCGACGCGTAGCAGTGGCTCATCCTACTTCATAGTTGTCCGCGGCTATGCCGTATTCGACCGGTCCAAGCCGCACGTCAACATTGGTACAATTGGTGCGTCTCCATCGACGACTCTGGTACACTCACTCATCCCAGACTTCTAGGCCACGTCGACCACGGAAAGACCACCCTCACTGCCGCCATCACCAAGACTCTTGCCGAGAGTGGTGGTGCTACGTTTATGTCGTATGACAACATTGACCGTGCTCCCGAGGAGCGCGCTCGTGGTATCACCATCAACGCGGCACACATTGAATACGAAACGGAAAGCAGGCATTACGGTCACATTGATTGTCCCGGGCACGCTGATTGTACGTCCTTGCCATTGCTCCTACTTCTGTATTAACAATCTCCACAGACATCAAGAACATGATCACTGGCGCGGCTCAAATGGACGGTGCTATCATTGTTGTTTCGGCTACGGATGGACAAATGCCCCAGACCCGCGAGCACTTGCTGCTCGCGCGTCAGGTCGGTGTCAAGAAGCTCGTCGTCTTCATCAACAAGGTTGATCAAGTCGCTGACCCTGAAATGCTGGAACTTGTGGACATGGAAATGCGTGACCTGCTCTCGACCTACAACTTTGACGGAGAAAACACCCCCATCATTATGGGCTCTGCGCTCGCTGCTCTCGAAGGCCGTAACCCGGAGATAGGTGCTAGCAAGGTTCTCGAACTGATGGCAAGCTGCGACAGTTGGCTCGAGGTCCCTGCCCGTAAGCACTCCACTCCCTCGCATTTTTTTCCTTTCTCAACTATTATAGGTGACCTGGACAAGCCTTTCCTTCTCGCTGTTGAGGATGTCTTCTCTATCTCAGGCCGTGGAACCGTTGTCACAGGACGTGTATGTCGCCGCTCATCTCCAATGACATAATCTGACTGTATTCAGGTCGAGCGTGGTATCGCCAACAAGGGCACAGAAATTGAAATCATTGGCTGGGGCGAAACCAAGAAGACCACCATCACCGGTATTGGTGCGTGCGCTCATGCTCACCAAAAGTTCAATACTGAACTATTCATTCAGAGACCTTCCACAAGGAGCTTGACCGCGCCGAGGCTGGCGACAACACTGGACTCCTGCTCCGTGGCATGAAGCGCGACGAGATCCGCCGTGGCCAAGTCATCGCTCTCCCCGGCAGCATCAAGCAAGTGGCCAAGTTCGAAGCTCAGGTTTATGTACGTCATGTCCGCCCCAATGGAATTACTCAGTACTCAGGCAGCTTCCACATAGGTCCTCACCAAGGATGAGGGTGGCCGCTACACTCCCTTCGCATCTGGATACAAGCCTCAGTTGTTCTTCCGTACCGCCGATGTCAACGCTCAGCTCGTGTTGAAGGAGGAGGAAGACGGCAGGATGATCATGCCGGGAGACAACTGCGAATTCGTCGTTACTCTTCACGCTGCGCTCGCCGTCGAGGTCGGCAACCGCTTCACACTCCGTGAGGGCACCAGGACTAGTGAGTCTGATTCAACCTGTTCGAACAATTTTTAATGAAATCCCTTTAGTTGCTACTGGTGTCGTCACCAAGACCCTTGAGTAAAGGTCGTGAACTTCGGAAGGATATTTAGAGGCAACTGCTAGTGCTCGAATCTATCGTCGTCGATGCTCGCCCTCCCCACTCGTTGCCTACGTACTGTAAAAGACCGACGCTGACAGCCGGCGCAAGCACTGTTCGTTGTACCTAATCATTTTGCCTACCGTATCGCGACACAGGGATGTGTTTTGGAAATTAATACCTCTCAAAAGTATTTGCTTTGAAGTTCTTCGGGGTGATAAATCTGGAATAGTTCAGCTCGAGTGTGAAGCTAAATTGAGTTCAGCCACCCGTTCATAGGTCATGTTGAATTTTCCTTCAGATGGGTCACAGGAAGACAAGACATTCAGGCCTCAGGCTTAATTCGAGTGGTCAAAGGGCTTTTGACAATCACCTTATATATATGGCCGTGTTTTAACTAGGCTAAGCATTCACGTTCAAGTTCAACGGCCGGCAGACTGCGTCGGCGATGTACCGTGAGTACAGCGCGTCACCACTGTTGCGTACCAAGCTTCAAGACGTGAATTGAATCGCTCGCTCCCTCGCTGGAAGACTTGAACAAATAAATCACCCAGTACTAATGAACACCCTCGAAGGACATACCCGCATCGATTTGAACGAGGCGAAGGCCGTTTGTGAATTCGCATCGCTTGATCCCTTGTCCGTGAAGTTAGTTCACTAAGATGGCAAGCTTCGCGATGCACTCCAATGAAAGGCGCAAGTAGGTGTTTCGAGGGATCCAACGCCCCTACAAATACATTTCACTGTCAGACTACACACCCTAATTATCGCTGTCAAATAGTAACGGTAGAGGTATGCGCAAGCCAGCAAGACTATATACCTTGGTATGTATGGTAAGCTGGAAAATAAGTATAGACACGCAGACAGAATCCGTTTTTCGGGAAAAGTCAAGGAAAGTGCAGGGTTGGATGAGGCAGGCGCGGGGAAAAATGATATAAAATAAGTAAAAAAAAGCAAGATATGGCTCCTCGCCACCTGGGCAGAGACCGTCCCATGTACTTTGATGTGGATTCTAAACGAGTGTGGTTGCGTTTGCGTTGTGTGTGTGGTAGTTGCGGCGGGAATGTGTGCAGTGGGTGGGAATGAGTGACGTGCGAGAAGAGAGCAACAGCAGTGGGACGTGATAATAACAACAGAAGATGCGAGGAGAATGTGCGTGTGTACAGGGGGAGGTCGATAGATAACGCATGCGCAGAGACGGAAACGAACGTCGACGGGTCGGCACCCTCAATAATATCTAGTTCCCCAGGAGGCCATGGTTATGGGTCATCGGGCTCGGAGAAAGCCATGGGAGAAAGTGGTGGGTATTCGTACCCTCCGTTTCCGGCGACGGCGTCAAGTTCCGAGAACGGCGGCAAGGAGGTCGGGGAGTCTGCCATTTCCGGTGGCGGGTGCGGCGGTGGGAGGGTCGAGGGCTTGCATAAGCTATCAGGATCGACCTTCCACAGCCCGTCGTGTTGAGCACTCACTACCTGGAAAACGGGGTTGATGTCCGCCTTATTTATGTGTCCTGCCGTTGAAGGGATAGTGACACCCAGGTCAAATGCCGCGTAGCCAGCCTTGCCTTGATGTGACCGGGGCAAAGGGACGAAGGTGCTCTGAGCGCTCCCCCGCATCTGCTCGCTTCTTGGGGGAACTTGCATCCACTGATTCGAGTGCACAACGCCTGGAGGGGGTGTTCCCGCATCGACATTTGCTCGAGCCCGGAAATCCTGCGCCAGCTGGCCGTCCAACGAGAACGAGTTACTCGAGCGAGCGCTGGTGACATCACTGTTGATAGAGAAGGAGTTGCTTGACCGGGCGCTTTGTGGGAAATCGTCGAAGGAGGTTCTCAACGAAGAGGCGCTCGTCATGCGGTTGATGCCATATGCACTCGGTCTTGCGCGCAATCGCGAAGGCCCAGGATCGCTGTCCACCGTCGAGTAAGATTGCCGAGGCTGGTCGAAAGAGTGATCTTGGCTGGATTCCCGCCGTCGTGACTTGGACTGCCGGTCACTGCGCCATGAACGTTCGCTCCCATTCGACTCTTCCCTCCAAAGCGTCGCATTGGTGACCCCTCCATCAGACGCAAACCGGCCAGATGCCGCGTTGACAGTTCCAGGACTGACGCCGCCGCCATGTGGACCTTGGCGTATAGGACCAGTGGCTGCCTTGCGGATCTGGTTGCCTCCAATCCACTCCACTTCCTCGGCCGCCTTCTGAATCTGGTTGCGTTTCTGCATGACGGCTCTTGCCTGCTCCCTGTGCATCTTCTCCGCAAGCGCGCGACGCTGCTTTTCCGCCTCCCGCTGCAGCTTCTCGGCCTCCTTCTTGTTCATCTTCTTCGTATCCGCCAAGTTCTCCTCGCTGGTGAGCGACTGACCATTCTTGATCCCACTGGGCACTTCTTGCACCGGGGGAAGGCTAGTGCCATTTGCCTTGTCGCCACCGAACATATTCCACTTACTGTGTTTCTTCATGCCGAAGCTGCCCAGAAGCTTGCTTTTCTGAGGCTGCTGCGGCTGCGGCTGTTCGACAATAATGACAGGATTTGGCACGGGGCTGACGTCCATAAACTCGTCCGCTTGCACGTCTTGCATATTGTAGTCCCCGCGCGTCTCTTCCTGAATACCAGACCCATTGTGCATACGAACATCGATAGTGGAAGAGGAGCTTGTCTGGTATGCCGGGCGAAGGAGACCGCTGCGCGGCGGCGGTGGAGGGTAGATACTGGCTGGTAGAGGAATATTGTTGCGCGGAATGGTTTCAGCCAAATACGGATGTCGCAGACATTGCTCGCTCGTGAGTCGTATTCGCGGATCGAAAACAAGGAGACCCTTAATTAGGTGTACCAACGAAGGGGGCACGCTAGCGTCGAACAAGTCGAAAAAACGCTGGGGCTGCACCTAAAAGGTAGATCAGTCTCGTGCATAATCCAAGAGGCAGATGTCACATACTTTCGGGAATTGAAAGCCGACGTGTTTAGCCATCTTGAGTCCCTCAAGCCATGGGCCACCGCCCGAGTGGCGGCCCGGGGCCTCGGGGGATGGATACGCGTCGGATGGGTCACCCAATACCTCGCATATCTTATCCAGTTGATCAATATGGTTTGCACCAGGAAACAATGGCCGAAGGTTGACGAGCTCGGCCATTATAGTGCCAAGAGCCCACATATCCACCGGGTTGGAATATATGCGCGAGAGCAAAAGAACCTCTGGTGCGCGATACCAGCGAGTAGACACGTATTCGGTATATGGCGGGCTCGAATTCGTTTCGCGTGCGAGACCAAAATCGGCCAATTTGATAATCGAAACGACATCCTTCTCTGGCGGCGCGTTGGGAGGCGCAACAGGCGAGACAGATTTGTAGTCGTGGAGGCCCGTAGTGGTGACAAGTACGTTTTCGGGCTTCATGTCGCGGTGAAAGTAGCCGGACGCATGTATGTGTTCGAGACCGGCGGTGATTTGTAGGAATATTGAGGCGACCAGGCCGCCGGCGAGTGGGCGGCCTTTGCGTGCTTTGATGAGGTGATAGAGGTTGCCTTCCATGGATTCGAAGACGAAGTAGAGCTCCTTGCTTGCGGGTAGCATGAAGAAATCATAGAGCGGAATGATATTTGGGTGGAAGGGGATAGCCCGCAGTGACTGGATTTGGTGTGAGTGATGCGAACGAGTGAGACGAGGGACCACGCACCTGAAGCTCCTTAAGATTTTGACATTCCTCCCAGCCTCCCTCCCATTTCTTCTTCATACGCTTGACCGCCACCAGTCGCTTTCCTGCCCATTCGGGGCGCGCTCCAGCTCCACACTGCATCGCGGGAGCCGCGGTATTGGGGGATAACGTCCCATGCCAATCGCACAACCAGACAGTACCAAAACTTCCATCTCCAAGTACTAGATTTATATAAGTAAGCTGCAGCGCCATTTTCACAGGGAATAGAGGAAATAAAAAGTACCTTTGAGGGCCGTCCAACTCCGGGAGGAGCTACTCTGGGCGCTTCCGACAACGAGGTTACCATCGTTTGGGCTGATAGACACGGAAGGTATGCCGACAACGTGTGTCGTTTGCTTTGGTTGTTGGGCGTGGGCCGGCTGGCGCGAAGGCGCGGCGACATGACCTGGTGATTGGGACTGGGGGTGTTGTTGCACGGTAGAGGAGGCAGAGTCATACATGACCCGGTTTGCATTGCCAGGTGCGACGACGGTGATAGAGGCGGACACAGCGGAGACTAGGAGACAGTGGACATGGAAGCCCAGAGGCCAAAATGAGCCTTCTCAACCAAAGCCGACAAGATCGCCAAGGCTCGGGCCGAAAGTGCGTATTATTATCGTTCAGATTGCGTATTTTGAGTTTCTGTAGTCTATTTCATCCGGATTGGGCGACCGCTCCATTTACCGATGGTAATACGAATAATAAATACCACGACGAACCGGCGCGCCGCCGAGCTACCACCAAAACATCCCAGAGTTCAGAAGGCTCAGCCTATAACGTGCCCAACCAGCTTGCTGGGCCAGCTTCTTTTTAGACTCTGAATCAGGTATAGTCTCCCTGCAACCCTGTACTCTGCTGATTTTCTGTGGCGGCGCTTCCAATCATCTTGCACACTCCCTCTTCCCCATGCATATCACTGCGGCTACAGTTAATAACTTTGTTATTTTTGCAACCCCGCCACAACGCGCCTGGCCCGACGCGAGTTTAGGCAATTCGGCGTCAGTCGCTTCGACTGGGCTCCAAAGCCCTCCACAACAAAACTACCACTAGATATCGTTTATGCGCCATTGGGGGGGGCGGTTCTCGCTCCGACCTCGAGAAGTACTTCTTCCTGGCCTGGTACCGACTCGCATGCGGCCTACCTCTTCGCCTTCAAGCTTCCAACGATACGCCCCAATTGCCGTTTCAGATCCCACGCTTCTATTGATTGATGAACTTGAACTTTCGAATTTCGGTCCGGTCCACTGTAACTGCTACGTTCAGACTGTCAACCTTTTGGTCCACCCACCCGAGGCGGGTCGTTTGCGATTACGCACAGAAATAAGACTCAGCCTGGTAGGCAGCCTGCAAGCAACAACAGAGGCGAATGTCGCAAATTGGATCGGTAAGAATCGCCGTTTTTTTTGACATGCCGGATCATCCAACTCGCGCCCAGAACGACAGTAGCACGTGAGCCATACGTGAGCGTGGGAGCCACACGGGCATCTTCATACCCGCCCCGAAGCACACACATCCGAAGAAAATCCGACAACTGACAGGCAAGACGGTAGAGACAGACGGTAGAAAACCAAAGTCCAACGTTGAATAAAGAATAATACAGCGCCTGTAACTATCATATACCAGTTGTATCGTAAACTCCTACAGTACCATTTGTTTATCATAAATAACCGCGTCGTATGCACGGTGAATGCAGCGCTGCAATGATGAGCGCCGCTGAGTTGAGGTGGAGAGAGAGCGAGGAAATACACCAAGTACGGTCTGGTTGGCCACGCATAGTGAGGTGGGTGTCGTACAGGGCAAAAAAGAGAGTAAAACGGAACCGTATAGAAAAGAGGAGAGTAGGGGACAGTCATTTGGGTTTATGTGTTCGTACAATGAGACGAGTTATGCAGATTCAAATACCACTTGAAAACACGGATAGCAAGAGGGAAAAGACGCCGGGAAAGAGGAGGGTGAGGAGAGTACGTGTGCTGAGTGGTGGTCGAAGTATGTTACTGTAGGATGGAACGGAGGTGCGCACAAAAGGATAGGCGAGGAGCAACGTCCTTGGTTAAGCAAGAAGTTTGTAGTATGCCCAACTATGCTGGATAGTACGAACGCATCGGTGCGGGCGGCTGGCGATTCAAAATCGAAAGGAGTGTGGGCGCCGCAGGGTTGGGAGTCGCACGGGGCATAGACGGCGAATACGAGGCTTGGGGCGGTAACTGTGGGGGAGGGAGCGTCGCCGGATCCATCATGCCCATTGCCATCATTGGAGGCGGTGGTTGGATGGGAATCGGTGCATGGTATGGCGCGGGCACGTATCCGCCCATCACTCCATTCGAAGGCACACCAGAATGCATTGGGATCGGTGGCTGCATGCCATACATTGACTGAGGAGGCGGAGGAGGAGGTTGTGACATCTGTTGCGAGTGCATCATGGCTGCTAGCTGTCCAGAGCTCATACTGCCTGTCCCTGCACTGTGGTAGTTCATCCCTGTGTATGGCCGTGACTGTGGGGCCATGCCCAAGCTTGTCCGCGGACGCTGATTGAACGGATCGCTCTGGAAATTGGGAGTGGCGTACGCGCGCGTCATGTCCGCGACGCTTTGGCGGCCTGATGCATAGAGAAGGTCGGCGGCGGCGGATGAGGGCAACAAGGAGGCATTTGGTGAGACAACCGGTGGTGCAGGGGTCGACTGTAGCAATTGTCTCTCCGCAGCATCGATCCTCGGTGTCATCCTCATTGATTCATTGGCAATGCCTTCGAGCAATGCCAAGCGCCTCAAATGCGCAGGGGTCGTCGTCGCAGGCACTGCCTTGCGAAGGTATGGCGAAATGTCCGCAACACTGCTTGTCCTGCGCGTGGCTGTCGGTGACCGTGGGATAGCAGGCGTCGATGATGCAGGTGTAGACAAATGCGAGTCGCTGGGGGAGGCACTTGCACTGAGCTGAGAATCTGCTGGGGCAGCCACAGGCTCTGAGACTTGGGCCATTGGCGACATGGTGGGAATTGGCCGAGCCCGGGGCGTAATGTTGGGTTGAGACTGGGCTGGTTGCGCTGGCTGAGATTCGGGGGAGGTCTCGGGAGTTGGGGTATCCGGAACTGACATCGGTGCAGTGATGGTCATTGTGCTTTTGATTGAACCTGAGCTTTCCAGGGATGAGAGTAGGCGGGCAAAGTGAGGATCAAGAGCGTCTAGATTGGCGCCATTGTTCGCGACTTCAGCCTTTCGTGACTGAGGAGATGGGGTCGCAGGGCCGCCGTTATCCGCAGACGAAGTTTGGGAGCTTGAATCATGTCCGTTTTCGTCAGCTTCGGATATGGGGGCGTAGAATGGGTTGTTCGTTTTACGCTTGGACTTGCGAGTATATTGAGGCCGATGTTCGTTGATAAAGGCCTTGAGGGGGCTGTAGGGTATTAGACATGGAATTACTAGGATGGCGGTTGCACCGACACAATGAATGGGGATATCAAGTAGAATTTCCCCGGAGAGCCCTGGTGTTTCTTCCACGTAGGCAGGTCAGAGAGCTTGAACCACTCAATTTTCTGCAAGCGATGAGTTTGAGTGGAACGATACTGGGCACCACATACACTGATCTCCTTGCGAGTCTTGGTCTTGAATTGGTAGTCCTCAGGTATATTTGGCACAATGTAGAGGAAGATGCGCTGCTCCTTGATGGTCATCTCAATGACATGGTCTGGATTTATTCTCCCATTGAGGTTGAAGCCAGTTTCTTCGAGCACCTGCAGGGACGGATGAGAACGAGTCACCGGTGCGATGACGGAATGGGGTCGGTGTACCTCTCTGGCCGCACAGGCTGCTGGAGCTTCTTGCTCGTTGATCTTTCCTTTTGGGAATCCCCATCCCGACGATGCTTTCCATCCTTTCACAAGCACACACTGCGTCGATTCAGTACGATAAAGAAGGGAAGCAGAGTGTGGCGGTACCTTTTCCCATGCATCGTTGAGCATGATAGCGCCGCATACGGGTACACGAGTCTTGTATGTCATAAAGTGGTTGAATGCTTGTTCGTGGTCGTCACTCCAATGGTGTAGAAGCGGGCAGGCCTTGAACAACATCGCAGAGAACCTCTTGAGCGGCAAGGAGGGTAACTTGTGGTTTTGTTCCCGAATGAAGTCCTCGTAATACCAATGCCTGAATTAATTTCCGTCAGCGACGAATGTACATGGCCGCTGGTGAACTCACGCTTGTTCAACTTGGAATGATATACGCTCGAGCGATGCGAGCTCTTCGTCCGGCAAGTTGAGAATGAAGCGACTGTGGCGGGGCGTTACAGAAGCATATAGCCTCCTAGGGCACTAGTACACACCTTGAAAGGTCTTCAAGTACTTCGTCGTGCGTTGCGTCCTTATACGAGAAGTCGGGCATGATATCTGGACCCATGTTGGGTAGTGTGTGAGCCATTTCGGGTGATGACTGTGACGACGAGGACATTGCAAGCGTCGTGTGGAGGCGAATTGAGGTATATGGCGGCCACGGTACGGAAAGAATCGATGTGTAGGCGCGGTTCGAGTGGAGTGAGTGGTGGTACAAAAGAAGAATGATCGACTTTCGCAGGACCGCCTTCCGACCGTCCGGACCACGACTCCGAACTTTATTACTGGGACCGCCTCAAGTTCAAACGATGCGACCACAGCTTGCTCTACTTCATAGCTACGCGAAATGCTTGCTCCCCATTACATGTCAATGGGTACATGCACCTATACTTTACTTGATATATTCAAGTTAATCGTGCGTTGAGAGTAAATTATCTACTATTGCTGGGCAAGGCTTCAGAGCACAAGCTGTACGTGGCATCAGTCCGATGGCACAAGGCCTAGGATCTCTGTGGTCCTACTAACTTTCCGCTCTCATAAAAAACAGCGGTCGCTCTCCATACTACAAAACCGGACCCCTCAGTGCCAGCGCTCTGACGTAGTTTGGGCCAGAGGGCCATGAAGCCTGGTCCATCCAATGATCCAGCTTCCAAGCGCTGACCATGTCACTCAGGTCTGGAAAATAATCTCCGAGATCATCTAGGGTGCGCTGAGATTGGGATACTTGTACTTGTACTTATGTACACCTCGTACGCGCAGTTTGAACAGTCATCCGGCCACCGGGCACATCTGCAACGTAACATCCCTCCGCATTCAGACACTCGCGAATATGCGCGAACTTGTTTTGAAGAGCCTTAGCCATGCCTGTATCGACGGCCTCATTTGCGTTCGACCCGCCAATTGACTGGAACGTTCCCAAACTAATTCGGCTCAGTGACAGCGCCACTCTTTCCCTCTTGCTTCCACCAATTCCACCCATTATTCCGCATTAGATGGTCACCCAGACAGAAGGTTATTTGCTCACACCAGGCGACACACTTCGCTTCGCTGTAGCCCTGGCGGCATTGCAGCACAAGCCTCCCGAACAGGCCGTAGAATGTAGGACCTCCAGACTTTGTTTTCTCCTAGAGTGAAAGCAAACAGTTGTCTAGCATATGCTTTGGATCTCCGCCGCGCAGGCGCGTCCACCCTCGACTGGCGTACACTTGCGTTGAATCTGGAAAAGCAACTCCGCATTGCTCAAGTCAACAGTCTTACGACGGAGAACGCCTCCGCTACCTCGTCAAAAAAGAGCACAAAGCGCAAGAACGCGCACGACGCACTGCCGTCAGTGATCTCCCATTCATCGACCCTTCCGCAAATTCTTTCCTCTGCGCTCCGAACGGACGCATCGTCGGACAAATACCAAATCCTGCGTGGAAGACTTGTTCCCGACATGGCTTGGGCATTCAAAGAAGGCATCCTCTTTCCTGCCGTGGACATGATATTCGAGCTGAGTTGGAAGCTGTACAAGCTTTCTTCATCGGCAAAGCCCAGCGCGACTCTCGACGATCCCCGTCCAGGACTTCTCCAGGTGATCACTCATGCACTTGAGTTGCTCCCTTCGCGAGAAGAGCGAAGACTAGTCGGAAGAAGAGCTGTGGAATGGTTAGAAGGGGTCGTTCAGCCGGATGTTAAACTGACCGATACAGGTGATCCACAGGATGTGCGTATCGTACGAAAAGATGCCTTGTGGTATTGGTGTGCAATCATTGTTGTCGCGGGACTTGAACAGAAGGACGCAGACAGGCTTGTCCGCCAACTCTCTCGTAGGAGTACGGGCCTGGTGCAAATGGACGAGGTTGTACGAGATCTGGTCGAAGGGACGATGGAGAGTGCTTGGTTAGAACTTGACAAATGAACATTACAATAGTAACGCAAACTGTGGGTATGATCGTATTTGCAGCCATACTCGACTTTCTGTAGCGATGGGAATTCCAAAAACCGTCCATCTGGGTGTATGTACCATGCAAGATCATAGCTCATGCACGACCATCCCTTGCCGCGCGCATGTTCAACGCTCCTACTTCCTCCACCATTGCATTGAAATCGTTCCGATGTTGAATCATGGAAACTCTTCGTCTTATGCCTGCAGCATTGACCATGGTCCGCGCGCGCCAGTGACTTTGGAGACGACTCTGAGGACCGTCGTTCACCTGCACATCATCGGCTGCAGCACCGTCTTCGTCATCATTCCGAACAATGTCAGGTCCCACCAGTCGGTTCTGCGCCCGTCGAACATTGTCTTCCTCGTCCGGGCCCCAGTGGCACTCTTCAAGATGGCGTGCGACTCTTTTCAACCACTCTGCCTTGAGAGGGTAAAATGGGATATGCCAATTGGGATCTGTGTTGATGGCAACCAAATTAATCGAGGCGTCAGTCGGCGCAACGGCTGGCACTACACAAAAAATGAGAATATACACACAAGGGATTGTTGAAGACTCGTACTGCGCTGGGCGCCCGAGAAATTAACGTGGCTCCCGCTTGGTGCAGCAAGGCGCGTCAGGTGCAGATATCGCGCACTACCCATCTGGTCCGCCGTCCTGTCAGTCGCAGATTGAACCACCGCCGGTGCCCCAGCACGGGGAACGTGAGATGTGCTCACATCCAATGCGAAGCTGTCGATGTTCAATTCCCGTGCGAGAGCAATCATATCGATAGTGAACATGCAGGGGACAACGACCCCTTGCCGCCCCCGCTCCCAATTCGTATTACATTGCCATGTCCTGATGACTGGCCCACGCTGCGCGTCCCAGAGGACGGACTCGAGGTTGTTCAAAAGACCAGGATGCTCTTCCCTATACGTCCGAGGCCGTGGTGCCATTTCGGAAGGCTCATCGAGATGGTCGTCGTCTTCGTCTGAATCATGCTCGGCCTCCATTCTCACCCTCTCCGCGAGATTCCTTGCCGTCTCCTTCTTCATCCCAGTGTCATCGAGTTTAACATTCAGCTTGAATCTGGCTATCATATTCTCCAGATAGGCATTATCCACCAAGACAGTATTGCCTCGGCCATGGTAACTCTTCGTGAATATGAACTCCTTGAGGGCCACCAAGTTGAGAACGCGCAAGTCCCGCCGTTTCACAAGCTGCTCGAGAAGCAGCCAGGGAGCTTCTTTGGCGAGCAGGTTGGAAACTTCGGTACGGCTGACAGGTCGGTCCCGTCTGAACCCCGGCACTTCGTCCGCAATGTCGCGAGCAATCAGACGACGCCCCTTCCATCGTTGGGCATGTTGTTGACGAAGCTGGTCCACAAACCAAGCAGGCGTGCAGTCTACCTGCCGAGGACAGTTGGGCTTTTTGCGACATTCGTCGAGCGCAGCCACTAGCCGGTAACGCTGGAAAAACCGACGGCTCATGCAATAGGTGTCCACCTTCATGCCTTCCACGCGCCAGTGTCGATGTGTGTTTGTCTGCTTCTCGTGGGATATGAGAATAAGATCTTCTTTGTATCGGTCGTCTGTTAGAAATGTAGCCGTTTGTGTCTTTCGACAGAGAATGGTGAAGCCGATCTCGTCGTCGTCTTGAGCTGCGAGGCGTCGAACACGTTCTAAGGCGCGAGGTGTCAATAGCTTCTGCAAGGATTTAGATTTTTCTTTGTAAGTCAGCCAGAGTATCCCTTGAAAGTAAATCCCATCGGTAGTGCAAGAGTTGATGAACTCAGTTTTGGTGAGACTGAGAGGTGCATGATATAAGTAACAGGGCTAATATTTGGACGGAATATCGGATCGCACCCAGTAGGTTTAAGGACACCATCCTTCTTTTCCAGCATTTCGACATCCTGAAGTGGATACCATCTGTCCGCTGCAGTATATTGAATGATATCCCCCACAGGAAGAGGAAGGAAAGGGCGATGTTTCGTTGGCATGTTGAACCAAACCGGTGTGTGTAGAAAATATGGCCCAGTGTGGAGTAAGGTGTAGATTCTCGAGGTGAGAGCGGTTCAGTTCGTTGCACTAGTCAGCAACATATCTAGTCAAAGTGACAATCTGAGGATGAGCGAAGTGCTCAAGTAGTCGAATGAAGCCGATCAAAAGCGGTCACACGTGCTCTATAATTGTTCAGTAACACAGTTCGTGAGATATCGCGATTCATCTTCTAGAATTGTGCTCAGCTCACCACCGAAGCTACAAACATATTACCATAATGACTATATTATTAGTATTCAGTGAAGGTCGTTTCCGATCGGTGCGCCCCGCATCAATCTGATGCGCTCTCAAACCTCGGTCTGATCATCCGTTGTGACCAACCGCCATGTCGCTATTTGCCCGTGCGCTCCAGCGCGCTACGCCTGCTGTCTCCCGCCGCCTCAGTAGCACCTACGTACCCACGCGTGGAGTCCTTCCTCCGACCCCAGCCGATACAGAGTTCCCCTCTGCTTGTGCGTCGACCTTCGTCCACATCCGGCCGACACTCACATTGCCGCAGCTATAGCCCAATCCGATGCCCTCGTCTCTACAGAAGGGAAAACCGCTGCCCCGGCAACAGCGTCGCAGGCCCCGAACTATGCTGCGCCTTGGTCCGCCAACCAACGTCCGCGTCCTGGCCCTCAGTCCGGCCCTCGTTTCGAGCAGACAGAATGGGCAACGCAGCCGAACCCTCTGAGTGCCATGCAACTGGTGGATAATGAGCCGATTAGGATTGTGCACGGAAGAAAGGCTGTCTGTGACGGAGGTGCGTTTCGCTTGGACGCTCTTATGCTCCCATACCTGAACGTTAAACCATAGGCAACGGCGCTCTTGGGCACCCGAAAGTGTTCATTAACCTTGACAAGCCAGGGCCAAGAGCTTGCGGGTAAGTTAAGTTTTTGTGCATCAGTATAGAAGTTGACAGTCTACAGATACTGTGGACTTCGTTTTGAGCAGGCCCCGCACCACCACGATCATGCGCACTAGATACAGTCTGTGATTCTTGCTCAAATCCAAAGCATTCGCACGATCTTGTTGTTTGTCCACGTTTCCGCAAAACTCAGCTTCAGTATGCATACACAACATGAGCTTGAGATAGCGCTAGCACGTCGATACTCGAGGAAGAGATCCCCGCTATAAGCTGATTCATGTGCTTTCCACAAAACCTCGTTGTGCTATTCGACAACCGTACCCAATTTGAACACGGACTTCATCGTCATACATTCAGACTACTGTACACGAAACAAGCGAAAAAGGAGTGTATGTACCCTACTGTGATGTACAGGATGGCAGGGCAGCGCCAGTAGAAAGAAACGAATCAAGGCCCATATGGGCAAAAAAGAAAAAGGTGATGAACATGTGGTTTTTACTGTAAAAACATCTCCATAGTCCACCAGAACTCAAGCTCGACGAACCGCATCGAATAAATAAAAGACTCGACCAAACTACCTCCTTCAAGTGTATGCTATATTGTTCAGAACACTGACACTACCTCGCGACGCTCCCTTGCACCCATGAGCATGCCAAGGCCTCCAATGGCCTGGCGCCGGATGCGGCTTGCAAAGTTCTTAGGGCCGAGCTCGTCTGCACCGCCGGGCGGCCCACGGGGCTGCCTCTTCGGCTGGCTGCTAGCCATCCTGTAGCCAATCGCAGCAGATTCCTCGTTTCCAGTTCGAGGGCGGCCGAGTCCAAGGCCTTCGTATAGTTTCTTGCTAGCCTCCTCGCGCGGCGAAAGAGGCGTGCTTGCAGTGCTAGCAGCGCTGGTCGGAGAGCCACTGCCAACACTGGACTTGGCAGACGATCCCGTCGACTCAGCATCGTCGTCGTTTCCTTCGCTCGTATCGATAGTGACCGCCGGAGTGAGATCAGCCGCAGCCGGGCTAAAACGCAGTGGCTGTGGGCGGGTGCGGCCCGCGGTGGGGCTTGCAAAAGCAGCAGCCGCAGCCGCAGATTCGTCGCTCGGTGGTGGGGTCACTTTGACACTAACGTTAGGCGGGCTCGGACGCTGGCGAAGGACAGAAGTATTCTTGTCGGCGCGGCGCCAGGACGAAGCGGACTCGCTTTTGCTGACGGCCGTACCCAGCGACGTTCCACCGCTAATGACAGTGGTCGAGCTGGGGGTCGGAGGGATAACGTTCGTATTGTCGTCACCCTCTTCATAGATCGTATGCTTAGGAAGCTGCTGTGTTTGAATGCCGGACGGAATACGACTTCCAAACCGTCCACCAAGGGCGGCAGTCATGGGCTCTTCACCGACTTGCTGTAGGTCCTGGCGCGCACGACGCATCTGTGCACTCAGCGAGGCAGACCGAATATCAAAGCCATTCGAGGTAGGCCCAGCTGAAGCTGGGGTGAAGCCGAGACTGGCGCGGCGGCGCTGGTTGTCCTGTGCAGCTTGCTGCGCTTGCGCCTGAGCGAGTAGGTCAGCCTGAAGTTGCTGGGCCTGAAGGGCCTAGAATAACAAAGCCGTTAAATTTGCGGTAAAAAAAGTGAGACGTGGTAATACGTGCCTGAAGGCGCAACACCTCCATCTGGATCATTTGCATCTGGAGAGCCTGCGTCTGCGAGGTATTCGCTTGGGCGTTGAGATGGTTAGCGCTATAAGCGTTGGCGTTGTTGTAATTGTTGCCGCCAAAATTGTTGTTGTTGGGAGTGCTCATGGCGAAGGAGGGCGTGAACGGGGCGCTATTGGGATTCATGCCCGGACCGCGGTATTGCTGCTGCTGCTGCTGATGTTGCGCGAAACGGTTGTTTGGGCCATCCGCGGCAGACGTCAATGGAGCACGGTGGTTGCCGTAGGCATAGTGCTCCATCTCTGGGGTGTAGTCTGCCTCTTCGTCCTCGGGGTAATAGCGCTGGGAGGCGAAACGTGGAATATTAAACGTTCCGGCGGGCGCGGCGGTGTGCGGCATCGAGGTAGAAGTGGAGCGGACGCCACCGGTGCGCAGACCGGCGAGGAGAGAAGCGCGATTGTTGGACTGAGCAGTAGTCATGTTGATGGTGGTGACCAGTGATAGATTGGGATTATAAGTGTGGGTCGTCGAATAAGAAGCAAGAGATACAGCTAGGGAGGGCGAGGCGCAGTTTGGTAACGGACAATGGTAACCGTGGCAGATGACTCACTGGATGAGGAGTTGCAAGGACAGACGAGTCAACCGTATGAAGCGGACAGCTGGGTGGGCCTGATGATTGAGGAGGGTGGTTTGAAGGGTGTGTGCAGTGGGCCAAGAAGTTTGAAGATTATAGGTTTGGACAGGAAGAAAAAGGACGACTGGTCGAATGCGATATCTGGTACGAGCTGATACGTTGCGGAAGGTACAGATGAAGTTTCAATGAGCCGGAGGGGGAAGTAGAGAGAGAAAGACGGGGAGGAAAGAGGCCACCCAAAGCCAAGGTCAACGGAGAGTGGAACAAGTCGATCGACGGTCCATGAGATAACCCAGACTTCAAATTGGAAGCTGCAGCCAAGCGACACCAAACAAAGGGGCCACTTCTAAATGAAATCAACCCGCATCCGGTGCCGCAGCAAGCGCTTTCCCCTTGACTTCGACCGAACTTCGACATACAAATGCGTAGCCTTACCCGATAGCTCGCTCATGACACGCAGCACCCAAACAACATCCCCGGAGAGTGACCAACCGCTTGCTCGCCAGGGCACCATTCTCTAGACTACTGCCCTGCAAAAGTTCCATCCTATATACCATGCACGATGCTCGATAAATGTTCCACTCAGACACAATGACCAGAGCCGCGTCATTTTCTATTGTGTTCTTGCAAGAAGAATTGTGTACTATTGCTTTGTCTGCCCTAATTGGACCACTCGGGAGTCAGAGCAACTCCGGCTCGCTCGGCGCACCTCGCCACATAGTGGGGTTTCCTCGGTACAATTGGGGAATATAACTTGTCCTATGGTACGTATAGGCTTACAGCTGCTCTCGCGGGATACACAAGTAGTGGGCGCCATAATACTTGGGTGAATTTCTGCCCGATCGAAATGTGAGCTCACGGCGTTGAACGCCTTTTGTCGTTACTCCCTCATCTTGCAAAAAATCTCCGAAAGGAAGCCTTCGGGGGCTCCGGCTTCGATGCGAGTGTGAATCCACATAAGTATGAGGCTCGAGTTCGAACATTGAGCTCGCACAGCTTATGTCATCACAATGTAGAGTTATGATGCAGGGTCCGATCTTAAAACATCATTGACAATGATACGATAAAGCCGTGGTCCTCAATGGCGTGACTAGCCTTTTGTCAAACTCTTCATGCGCAAGTTAATAAATGACATGAACGAGGCACAAAGGAGAGTCATTCAGAAGTAAGCTTCAGATTTGGGCGATCAAAGCTGTCGAGAAACGCGTGCATCCTAGTTTGATAGACGGGCTACCAACAGCGCGGGAAAGGCCATTCATTTAGAAGTGAACATTTCCATCCAACAATGAGAATGATATTCGCTCGATTCAAAGTAGACTGAATGCACGTACATACTGAGTCTCATGGAGATCTCCTGCACGAACTACTCGATTGCGTGAAGACCCTTGCCTTCAGTTCCGAAGTGCTAGTACCGTACTCGGCGACGGCAAAAAGCCCGCACGCATGTCATTATCAGTTTGAGCTTGGTATGCACCTAGTGGCATGCACGCGCGGTAAGTAGTCAAGAAAGGCTATCGCATCGTGTATCGCACAATCAGTGGAATGCAGCGAGCTACTTTGAGAGTCACTGTGGATGTGAAAACGCGAGGAAGGTTCGGTGAAATCAATGTACGTGCCGATTGCCTGCCGATCAGCATTAACGCGTCCCCGCACCTCGTGGGTGGCTCAGTTCCCGCCTTCATCTTTCAGTTTTTATCTTGGCGTCTAGACAAACCATGACAGCGTATCCGGCTGGATATGCGCCCTTCGCATACGGCACACCGAACCAACATCCCGGCGCACTCTTCCAGACGCACCAGAATCCAAATTACGGCTATAACAACAATCCATCGACGCCGCGTTTTGGGGCTGGTTTTGCTCACGGAACGCCATTCACCAATCCAGTTCCCTTTCCGTCCTTCTCGCAAACCCGGTCGCCATATACTGCCCAGAATCCCGCTTTCCAGGAGGCCAGCCCACCACCATTTATCCCCCCTGCTCTCAACGGCCAGACCAGCAGTCACGGGCATGCCGCCGAGCATCAATCATCTACACGGCGCTCTCGCCATAGAAGCAACTCGTCTCCTCACAACGCACCGAATCTATCCAATCGCGCTGCAGTAAAACGCTCCGCTACCGCCAACGCCGCCGTGCCCTCACCAACACATGGATCGACGTCGAGCCATCGGCATAAACCACGCTCGAATAGCATGAACCAGGCATCGGGGACTGCACCAAACGGGATGCCTCTCACCAGAAGCCGTACAAAATCTGATGTCAAGGCGTCCATGCCTGAAGTAAAGCGTGAACACGATGACTTTGAGACTGGTGCGTCTCATCTGTGTATCACTCCGCGGAGGCTAATTTGAATTCAGAGTTCATCTACATCACTTTCCAAGGCAGTAACGAGCTCATAGTGGAGTATGCTACAGTACACGCAGCTCGAGAAATACGCGACGAAATGCAGGCCAAATGGCCGGACGGGATCGAGGACACTATAACGAAGGGCCCGCAAATGTGTATCAAATTCAAGGGCGCACCATGGAATATGTCAGGTCTTCAAAAATCTCTGTACGTGCGCTACCCTTTTTTCATCCTGTATCTTAATCATCGCCTTTAGCTCGTGGGACCTCATTCTGGGCCTGTTCAAAGTTTGTGCAGTTAGGGTAGGTGCCTCCCTCCACATACCACACGATGGATGTTGATCAAATGCAAGGGTTATGGTCTTTCGACAGTTATCAACCTCGGCTTTCCCGTACGATTTCTAGTTCCCTCATGACCCTTGCCATACTCAACCCATTTTCTACGCCAGCCACCCAAGCTAGTTTTTGTGACACAGCCTCGAGACAAGAGTACTCGTTTCTTCCTAGCATTCTTCTCTAAGAATGGCTTCCGCGTCAACATCGTCAACGCGCCGGAGGTTGTCGACCGTCTTCTATCACGCGAGATGGAAGCCGCATTCCCCGGATGCATAGAACGGAATGACATTGTTGATGGTGTGAGGTGTATAGAACTATCTCGTGATGCTGCTCAGAAAAAGAGTGCGTCGCCTCTGCTCGTGTGCGAATCGTTGCTTACTAGTAGACAGAATCCCGGATGATGCGCGATATACATATACCTTCACGAAGTAAGTCTTCCTAACGAGTTCGTGCGGCATCCCTTGATTGTTTTCAGTAAACTTTGCCGTTGACGCGGGTTATTTCCTATTGCGAATTATCAACTCCTTCGCCCGAGATCCGTACCCATTCAGGCTGGAGTGTACTTTACCTCTGGGTGGTACGTCGAGTTGGGCTCCGGTGCGAACGTCGGAGATTGGCACACAGAAGGAAATCTATGTGTTTTCGGGGATGGAGCCTATCTAGGGCGGCATTCTTCTTCCCTGTACTTTACGATTTTCACGACACTCTTGTAGCTCACTGCTCTCCAACTCTGTATTATCTATGGTTTCCTGTATTTACTGTTATTTTGCTATCAAATTGAACAACGACGAGTAGAGTCCGCGAGATTTAGTGCGAGTCAGGGTCGATCAATAATAACCCGTTTTCTCTTACGCCCATCTTGACATCGACCGAGCGCCGAATACGCACACGCCATGGCCACCTTCATGAACTGGATCAAGTCGCCCGCAGCGAGGGAATATTTCTTCAGTGCGTCCGGTTTCCGAGCGTGTCGTGTGCGCGAACGCTGGCTGATTTGAACGAACCGTTTAGGCACGCACTTTTGGGGCCCCGTAAGTCTGCCCCATTGCCCCATCATAATAGTCCAGGCCGACCTATCGTGTCCACGCAGGTAGCAAACTGGGGCTTGCCGTTGGCTGCATTGGCCGACCTTGCCAAGGATGAGGAGTACATTTCCGGGTCGATGACTTCGACGTTGATGGTCTACTCGTGCGTGTGCATTTGAATTGATTTTTATGTCTTACTAACCTATGTGTAGTATGGTGTTCATGCGCTTTGGTATCTTACATCCTCCAGTCCTACATTCCCGGTCACTCACCACAGAAATTCAGCTTGGCGCGTGCAGCCTCGCAACTACCTACTTTTCGCATGTCATACGACAAACGCCCTTGCGCAAGGTGTTCAAGACGTGCGCTTTGCAAACTACTGGTACAACGGGGGTCGAGAAAAGAAGTTGGGTCTCACTGGAGAGGTCAAGGGCAAGGTCACCGAAGCCATCGAGGCCGCGAAGGATGCCGCGAAGAAGGCCCCGTAGACGGTCGCTGGCTTTCCTTCCCAACTTCATTTACCCATTGCTTGAAATTGATACTGCCGTACACCTTCTGCTCCAAACCTCCGCGAATTGTCTTTGCAAGGCTCTGTCCCGAGTCAAGTAACCATCCGGTACTATTTGCAGTCACCCTTCCGTTGTTCGGCAGCCTACGGGACTCGACGACAGCTAGGACAGTGATTCCTCAGTTGGTGCCAGCGAATGCATCGTGTACAGCGAGCGGAATTGGGAATCAATCTCAGCAAGCCTTCCAGGTCTTCTGGATGCCGTGAGCATTGATGACACCGCCGGGCTCAGCAGCACGACACTTCGAACGGAGGGTACGGCATTACTCGACGACGCTATCGGCATGATGACTAGTTTCTTCGACCTGTATTGATTCGGACTGGAAGACCGAAGAGAGAAAGGCTGGAGAAAGGTCCAAGTAGTGAAGTCAAAATCTCCAATTGGATTTATGAGTGACCGAAGTGATTGCCAACAAGAACATCATGGCCTACGAGCTGAGACTAGAGTTTTAACCTGCTACATATTGATTTGCCTTGTCAATGACGAGACATGCTGCCTCCGCTGGCTGTTACTCACGACGAAACCCAGCAGGCCACAGAGGACTGGCAGAGGATACGGTACTCATGTACTTCACTGACATGCCAATATTCTCACCAGGCTTATATAACCTTAAGAATAAGAAAAGCTAACTGCAAGATATGTAAAATGTTTGCAGTGGTACATATGTATGAAGGCGAATGGTTCGTAGAAAATACATGCGTGGGCCTCAAAATGAAGCAACCAGCAAAAGAGTAAGTGGTGTACATGTCCGCCGAAACTCAATACAAGGTCACTGACCAACTACCGGCGCTCGTCGTGGACGCTCGTATGCGTCGTCATCTAATTCTCCTGGTGCAAGGGTCGGCCCTCCAATGACAGCCCCCTTCAATTTAGGACGGTATGTCCCCGACATTTGTACGGCCATCCGTCCTGGCATCGTTGGTCGTGGACCTAGAGGACTACTGCGCGCAATGTATGGACCACCACCTGATGACATCGTGGCCTTTGCCAGTGTCGACGGGACCATGGTCGTTGACGTGACATTGCCCAGTAAGAATGGCCGCAAGCGATCTATAGAGGGTCGTCGCTGGACACTTTCGTCTCCCGGCTCAGATTGCCTCGAGTCCGCTGTCGACACAATGGCGCTTTCGTCCACCGATTCAACATCACTCAGCTCTGGAACCTTGGTTGGAGGTCTAAAAGCACTTCCTCTCTGATTCTGCGATGGTTCTGTGAGATCTACACAGCGAAAGAAGTGAGCAGAAGAGTTGAGCAACTAGAACGAAGAAACAAACCATCGATGAAGGATGTCACGTCGTACTGTGTCCCCACAGAATCCGTCGAACGCACATGGGAAGGTTTCGGACGACCCGGCGACACTGGAATCGGCGACACGACAGGACTACTGCCAAACGAATCCTTGCGCCCCTCGTCGCTAGCAAAGACAGGCTTTGGGAGCTCGATGCTTGGCTTTGGGCGTAGGATCATCGGTGGAGTAGCTTTGGGTGGAGAGAGCGGCACAACGGGGCTCGGGGGACGCGTTGATTGTATGTCCGCCTCGTCCTTCTCGTCAACTTCAACAAGCGGCACGTTGCTGGTCACAGGAGGCTCTGGGAATACACTCAATGAGAAAACACTGCGCGACGACCCCGGAGTGGTCGTGCCGGGCCTACCACCACCACTGGAAGAGCTAGGTGTCCTTACGAACCCAAGTTGCTTTTTGTTTGGTGGAGGCGATGTAGGGGGCGCGAATGTCGTATAGGCAGAGTCTCGTGGGGTGAAAAGCTTCAGCGCAGCAATACTTCTATCAAGCTCGCTTTGTTGGCGCAAAAGCTCCTCGAATGAGCTATCGCTTACGCGCTCTGGAGTCTTCATGTTTATGCGAGGAGATGGCGCACTGTCGAGCGACACGGGTCGAGGAGACTTCAGAGGCGGGGGAACTGGCGAAGGGCCGTATGCAGTGTATGTGGACGCAGCATCGTACCCAGAGATTGTAGACATGCCACGGGTAGGCGACGACTTTCGTGTTGCAAAAGATAGACCACGAGTTGGAGACGAGCGTCGAGGGAGAGGATATTCCAATTCTCTTGACGGCGAGGATCTGCGTGTTGGAAGCGTCCCAAAGGAGACCCCCGAGTCTCGTCTTGTAGCGTTGACGATACCTTCTAGTCCATACACAGGAGAATCGTTCCCTGGGCGGGAGAATGAGGGAGGAACGGGCACAAACGACTCTTGACTGTCGCCCATGTTGTAGTACGATGGTATGGAAATGTTGGTGTTGCGAGACGGGGCCGCCATAGGTTCAGCGACGAACCGAGAGTCAAGGGGAGCTTCATAAGGGTTGAAAACGACTGTATCCTCCTGTGCGATAACATTGTCGCCCTCGCGTTGTGAACGGTAGCCGTCTTGAGATTCGCTATTTATGCTGGGCGTCCTTCCACTATCTTGTTCCCGACGAATAGGTCGGTCAGACCGTTCGTCAGGTTGGTAGAATATCATCCCTCCGCCACCACTCTCTAGATCTGGTTCGCGCTTGCGACTGGATGGGGCGTACATGGCCGCTGTCGATATGGGAGTAAATGCAATTGGGGCAGGTTGCAATGCAGCATTTGGTTGTCTGTAAGGGTGGTCCTGTATCACCTGGAAAGAGAGACGCCGGGGAGATAGCATCTTGGGTGCCGATATTTCGACGGGTTGCTGCTTCTCATCGTACCGCAGAGTTGGTCGATTTTCGATAGGCAGACTTCGGATACGTTCGAGCTGGTCGTCCTCGGGTAGGTACGACATGGCGAGGAGGTATACAATCAGAATGTACAGCTCAGCCGCCCGCAAAAATCGGCCGAGAACCGTATCCTCGAGATCGACTGTAAGGGGTATCAGAACGTACGCTCACAAGGACAATAGGGAGAATGCACGGACAGAAGAGGAGGTTGCCGACACCGAGGCCAATGCTAAGAAACACCGTTAGCATCACCAAAAGTATGCAAGTCAATATCCCAACCTAATCAAAAGGGAGGTGATAGGAAAGAGGTAGAGCCCAAATGTCGTCCACCGGGGAACTGTGTTGCACAAGTAAACATTGAGTAGGAGTTTGCAGACAAACAGCCCGCTTGTTGCCAGTTCCATGGTACTTGCGGAGATGTACAAGGTTCCGAAATTGTGCTGGATCAATCTCCATAGGATCTGGAGAACGGCAATGGCAATGCACAAACCCAACAGGAGCCACCTGATAACGAATCCGAGGTATCCCCAGCGATTCCAGCTGCTGCTATGGGCATAGTAGAACGGGTGATAGGCTTCGCCTGGACCGGGAGTTCGTCGCTGCTCTCCGCGGGGACGCTTCGCGACAAAGAACCAATAGAACATCAAGCGGAATCCGTGGGATAGGGAGAGCATGACTTCGCGAGTGTTGACAAGGCCAGTGACAGTTTGCAGACCTGTGCCTGCTGCGACTTCCTGTTGACCTCGTTCGAGGAGTTGGCTGAGATCGAAGACTGAAGCACCGAAAGCGAGGAGAGCAGACATGTACAGTGAAAGCGTTGTTCTACGTGTGACGTTAGCGACGGGGAAACGAAGGCGGGATTGGACGCACAAGTCGATTTTCCTAACGACGAACATAAAGGTGGCAACTCCAAAGGTCATCACACCGACGCAAAAGAAAGGGATATTCTGCAATGTGATGGATTAATGTCTGTCTTATGGTGTTGATACTCTTGCCCACCAGAAGGATAGATTCAATCTATCAAAGCTGGTCAGTCTGATCACATTTCAATAAAACCATGGGATGGTACGCACAGCGCTGTCATCGCTGAGCGTAAGGCTGGCCCGACGGCTCAGGTCCATAGATATCGCTGTCACTTCCACAAGCCACTCCAGCGTTGCGCCTGAGAGATGGTTCTGTGCGCCTTCGCTGGCTGGTGTTATCCTAAGGGGTACGGCGGGGTTCAAACGAGTGACGGGGTGCAACCATCCGCGAAGAATGGTGAAATAGGGCGCAAAGACCAGCGGTGCGAACTCTCCAGCCTGAACCGGCCAGGGATTTCACGACCGTGCAACCGTGGTGATAGACGTCGAAAGAAAAGGCGGAGAAACGAAAAGCTCCGCGTGGACCAGCACTTGCTCGTTGGAACAGAAAGACAATTGGGCCTCCAGGGCGCACGCACAAGCTCACCGTGGTTAGAATCTCTGTAGAACGTCCGCTTGACAACGCCATCCGGGCCCAGCGCCAATGATCCCATCAACCTGAACTTAATTCGATTGGCCATCCACTTGCCGTCTGCCGCTATGACCGATATGTGCGAAATGCTGCCTACACTTTCGGGGCAAGCTGAGATACCTATGTACAACATATCTACGTGTAACTAACATTCTTGAGTGGTCATAAAGTCCATTAGATGGTGCATATCAAGCGGTCATTGTCCTTCCTTAACTATCTTGGCTCTTCCCGCCCGTCATCTGCCTAACCAAGAACATTCCCCGACCAGCATCCATGCTCTTGGGCCTGCTCATCCCGTGCCCTCCAATTACACTCCGCGGGCGAGGACGCACGCCCATCTGCTTCGTCGGGCTTAAACTCCTAGGCGGCGCCGCTGCTGAGGCACCACCAGTCATCTGGCGAAGAAGGGAACCTTCATTGCTGCCCATCCCAGTGAAATGACGAGCCAGAGTAGTCGTTCCCGAGAGCTGTGTCGGAACCTGGGGGCCAGTATTGGAGGGAACAACGGGACGAGTAGGAGACGGTCCTCGTGAAGTAGCCAAGAGGAGCTATATGAAAAGTGAGTATCTCTGGCTGCAAACAGAGGAGATACACGCACAAGACAGTCACGACACCACACATTGTTATCCTCATCGGTCTTTGCTGAGCTATCCAGACGTTTCCCGCATCCTGCTTCTCCTTTCCTCTTACCCTGCCGCGCGCGCTCATACGCAGGCGTGCCAGGATTGGTTGGCTTCCCGCCGCAGAGCAAGCAGCCAGAATGCCAACGTGTTCCCTGTGGTCCCGGAACGACTCCACGCTCCATGACTGACACAGGCTTTTGGCAGCCAGGACAGTAGGATGAACCTCCAAAGCGAGGCGCAGCACTGCTGACAACAGGTGTTGTCGGGCGCATGTACCGAGCCGATTCGCGCCGCGGCGATGGCGGCGTCGACAACGACGCTTTGGGAGACGGGGGTGCAGCCAATGTGTTCGACCTTGGCTTGACCGTCGCGGTGGCAGGAGTTGTCCTCGGATTATAATTGCCAGAGTTAGAGCTGGTCATCGTCGTGGTCGTGGTTGTGGTTGTAGTCGTGATCGTTCCGCCAGGTGTCAGCTGGGACATAGGCTTGCGTACGGGTGATAATTTCGGAGATGGAGAATCAATGCTATATCGTGTTGAACGTTGTGGCGGGGAGCACTGAAGCGAAAGTTAGTCATTCATGTATCAAAACAAATGGAATGAACGAACTTCGAGATGCGATGGACCTTTGGGGCCACGCACAAACATTGCCTGCCCTTGAACACCCTCTTTGAACGGAAGTTCGCAGACATGGCATTTGAAGCAATTCTGATGATAAGTTTCCATGTGTCCAATCTCGTCGGGGACTGTAACATATCTCCCGGCCGACGCAACAGAGAACAATTTCCTGTGGCACTTGGCGCAATTCATGCTTGCGTTCTCGACCACGGAGGAAGACGCAGGAGGAGGAGAGCGCGCGCTTGCAGCAGGCGGCCTGGCTTCTGGGGTAGGCTGCTTGACTGGCTCTGAAAACAAGTTGGGTCGGGGTGAGCTGCGTCGGTCGTCGTCACTGTTACTGCTACTGTCGAAGCTAAACACACGGGTTGAGTTTTGAACCTGACTGGGAGAGTCAAAGCCGTGGAGGTAAGGAGAGTCGAGGTTGAGAGAAGACATTGTCGAAGCATCGTCCATAGAAATGTCGGAGACCAGCGATGGGGTAGAAGTAGACATGGGGGACGAAATGGGTGAATTCTTTGAGTAAAGTGAGGGTGATGTTATCGCAGTGTGTGGCAACTTCTTGTCGTCAGTCTTCTTGGGCGTCGAGGGAGGACTTGGCACTGGGGTAGGAAGCGAGGGTGCAGGCTCCTTCACGGGCGAAGATGGAGTAGATTTGAACTCCATGCTCCTCCTTGCATCGGGCCTGTTCGAGAGTTTAAACCTGTCATAACGCCCCTTGGACGTGGGACTCGTGAGTTCGTTTGAGTCCTGGGGAGTCTGTGACTTTGTCGACCCCGAAGTGGGGGACGAAATCGAATACCGCGACGCTGCGCTGATGGAGTTTCGTGCCAGGGACTCGCGAGAAGAGGTCGAAACGGAGTTGCGCACAGGCGAGCTGATCGAGTTACGCGAAGGTGAGCTAATTGACGTTCGTGAAGGCGAACTGATGGATTCGCGAACGGGGGAGCTGAATGAGTTTCGCGTGGGCGAGCGGGGAGAACCGCGCACAGGCGAACTGAACGATTCATGCGAGGAAACTCGAGCCGGCTCTCGAGAAGGAAATGAGATGGGTGTCGAAGGAGAGGAGGTAGAAGCGGACGTGGATTTTCGTGACGGTGAGCTCAGCGTTGCACGGGCTGAAACGAGGGACATAGGCGTAATGGACGCGCGCGACGCTGAATCTGACGGTCTTGGGGCAGGAACAGTGGGTCGCGGAGAGTCCATTGTTGGGCTAGAAGGACGACTTTTGACAATACCCAATCGCTGTTCTAGCTCTTGGATATGGAAGCTCTCCTTGCGCTCGCGTTGATATCCTCCGGTCATGGGCGTACTCGGGCTGCCAGGTGTTCCGGCTAGACTGGCAATATTCACGCTAGATCGCTTCTTCTTGGGTGTTGAGTCGCGCCTGAGGCAGCTGTCGAAGCAGGCCTGGCATGATGGGCGGCCCAGGAGATCGACCATGGGATTGTCGCCTATCCATTTGTCGCACCCATTGCAATTGAAGCACTTTTTGTGCCAGAACTGGGAGATAATAAGGTGAGTGCTCCACAAAGAATTCTTAGTGGCACGCACCTGGTCCGCCACTTCAACAAATCCACCTGCCGATTTCAGAGTCATAACATCCTTCCCGCAACTAGCACACGGGCCTTTCGAGCCTCCGTTTTTTGTGAAGCAAGGCAGACAGTAAAAGGATCCCTCCTCGGAGGAGGGATATATAGTTGCATCAGGAGGGAAGACATCCGCACAACCTGTAGCCCATTTAGTAATTACGTTAGACGCTGGACTAGGATCGCTTGGTTCGGGGCGCACACATCCCCCACAAAAAGTCTCAAAGGATATCATCTTGGTGGGTAGTCCATGGTCGCACAACCACCGGATTTACCGATGATCCATAGTCCAATCCTTGTAAAGAAAAGAGACGCACCGGTGCAAGCATGAGTCGCTAAGCTCTCTTGTGTCTGGAGAACAGATCCATACACCTTTGAAAGGGACTTGTCATACAGGGAGGGAAGAATGCCAGCCTCCGGGGTGACGACGGATTGCTTGAGCGTCGACGCTGTCCGGTTGATCTGGGAGGTTGTTGATGTTATGTGTGCGGTGACCCTCTGCCCTAATTCAACGGGGGCACTATTGCCAGTTGGCGTCTTGGATATTGGTCGTGGAAATCGTCGAGAGGTCGTGCCGCCAGTGGCGGTGGGCGTAATCGCGGTTGCCGAGGGCGCTGTCGGCCGAGTCGGTGAGGGGTCGCGAGATACATAGGTGCGGGACCAAGCGTCTGACACGCTGCCTTTGTCACCGGTGTTGTTCCAGGATACAACGGGCGCTGGACGGAATCAGAATTCATTGATAATGTTAGCAGGTATAGAGACGCACCGACAGCTGTCCCACCACACTTGCACCTTTGGCCAGTCACAATATCACCGCATCTACGACAGAAACCCATTTAAGTCTTGTCCGTGCCCGAATGAAAGGGGGATTAGTGGTATGTTCTTGATTTGGTGCCCGCGGATGATGGCCTTGTGGTGGAAGCCTTCAAGAATCAAGTCGAAACTGAACCGAACGATCACGTGTCACATGCGTTGCATTTGGCACTAGATTCATGCCACTCAAAAAGACTCATACGTGAGATACTCGGATTTGTATTTGGAAAAAGGCGCGTCGCTGGTACTACATAAGCGCGCAATGTTATTTAAGAAACCCATCTACGGTCAATAGACTTGGATATTTCCTGTGCTCACTACAGCTTCGCTTGCCAGTCAACGCGCTCGACCTACGCAATAATGAAAAATAACCTCGGACTACTAAAGAGTGTACACACCATCTCTGGAACAAGGTCTTCGATCTTGGCTGCACCCAGAAACTTCATCGCTTTTACAATTTCAGAATCCAGGATGCTAATGGCTTTGGCCACGCCATCTGCCCCGTAGCACTGTTTTCATCCATTAAACCCATACGGCGGACAAAAAAAGAACGTACACTTTGTGCATACAAGAACGGACGGCCCATGCCAACTGCTTTGGCACCAAGGCAAATGGCTTTAACAACATCGGTACCCCGACGCGCACCGCCGTCAATATAAACTGGAAGCAATATGAGTAGCCGTAACCTAGCTAGAAACCCTTGAAATACGCACTTTCCATTTTGTCAAACAAGTCTGGACGCCGCTTTCGAATCCTGTATAAGGTCTCCAATGGTGGCATTGAACTGGCCATTCAACATTATTAGTCTGAGGTCGACTCTGGCCTGTCGAAAACGTACTAATCAAGCTGGCGACCTGTCGGATATAAGAATGAGAGCTTTATACCACTGACGCAGACCTACCACCGTGGTTTGAGATCAATATACCGTCGCAACCAGCTTCAGCAGCAAGCACGGCGTCTTCGAGACATTGGACGCCTAGATGTTACTTTCAACGCTCTCTCCTCATAAATGCAACAATTGCCTTACCCTTGATGACCAAGGGGAGTTTAGTGATGCTTCTTAGCCATGGTATAGTCTATGGGACGTCAGTACGAGGATAGGACATGTGCACTGGCCTACCTTCTCCCATGTCATGTTCTGATCATCCGCACCGACGAGCGCACCAGCTGTCCCCCCATCATCCGCAATATCAGCTGGGCCACCTTCGACGTGGTAAGCAGGTCCATTCTCCATATCTTCCAGCACCCAGGGCGCCCGGACATCGCATTCACGTTTGCCAGCAGTCAAGGCATCAACGGTAAGGAAAATGGCCTTGTACCCAAGCGACTCGATTTCCCTAACACGTTTCACAGCAAGGGAATCGTCAGTATGCTTATAAAGCTGGAAGAAAAGTGTTTGTCCTGGTTCGGCGGCTGCGGCTACCTCTGCAAAGGAGAGGGATGCATTTGAAGACACCATTTGGATGATGCCGCCTTTATGCGCGCCCCGCGTGATGTTGGCCTCGCCTGGTAGACCGTAACTCTGAGTTAAGCACGGCCTATATGGAAGGAGAGACTAACCTAGTGGATGTCCAAGTTTGGCAAGAGCAGCGCCAGAGACAAACAGAGGGAGTGAGGAATCGAAGCCAAGAATCTTCGTGGCCGGACTGCAGTCGCGCACTGGCCGCATTACACGAGGATTGAAGAAGAAGCGTGAAAATGCCCGGGCATTCTCAACGTTGGCTAACAGGGTGTGAGGTGCTGATGTGGGAGGGCCATGGGGCGACATACCAGATGTTGTGTCTGCACTACTTGAGTAGTATGCCCAAGCTTTATGCGAAAGGACGAGCTGTGCCAGGCTCTATACACTTTGAAGTTAGCTGATGATAGCTAGAGCAATGGTCAATATTGATCGGCCTACTTCGAAGTCCGCAAGGCTAAGTATACGCCCAAGAGGCGGGCGTTTTTTGTACTGCTCTTCCACACGGAGTTCATCCTTGGTCTTGACCCTATTCTGCTGAGCAATATGCAATTGCTGTGCATCTGCAGAGTCCAGAGGTCCCAAATGCTTCGAAAGATCGAGGGTCTTGAGGGCATCCGGCGGATGGATAGGCAAATACGCCTGTGTAGCGTCGCGGCCAGCATACTTCAAGATAACCTTAGAGCCTCCAGGATGTTCCTAGACTGAATCAGAGCCAGAGCTGAGGAAAGTGCCATTTCTTACGGCCAGAAAGTCGGTCACATCGTACACTTTATCCTGAATGATAACCCAGCAGGACCTATTGGCTAGTGTTAAACACAGGGTTGATTGGAGGTAATAGGCAAGCGCTACTTGTTGGTGGAGTGCTTGGCAACATCTACAAGTGACAAGGTCATGGTGTGCAAGCGTTAAGAATCCGGAAACAATATGGAGTTCATATTTCCTCGAAAGTATTTATATTTCTGGGGAACCAGACTCCAGCTGACCGATAGCGGGCCGGGAGCCGAAAATATTCCACTGGGCACGTGAGAAGTCGAACCAGGGTCCCACGTGGTGATTCGAACCTTGTAACTTACCATCACGAGAAGCGCCCTTTTTACTCGGACATGGTTTCCAAACCTCCATCAACGAGCATCCCACCTCGGAATGAACTGGAACACATGAAGCGGTCTGACTTGCAGCATTTGTGCAAGGTGCGTGCCGAACAAAAAGAATGCTTCAGCAACTGATGCATCTTCAGGATATCGGCGTCAGAGCCAATCTCAAGACTCAGGAGTTGATTGAGCAACTACTTGTGTATGATAGCGCAGTCCCTGCATCCCAAGCGGCACAGCCTGCGCCCCAAGTCCCACCCCAGCAACCAGCACCACGACGGAGCAGTCGAGCGGCGCCGCGGACCACATCCATCATTGTTCACGACAGCAATAGCGACGCACCCACCGCCGATCTATCCCTTCCGTCAACCCACCATCCGACTGCAAGTACTGTTCCCGTCGATGCCCAGCCAGCATCGGGCGCGCGCACCCGCAAGTCATACACCGCACAAACTCGTCTAGGCGTTGGAAGGCCGAAGGCAGCCGGTGGAACGGGAGCACGAGCAATAACGAAGAAAGCCCCGAGCATTGCAAAACCTGGAAAGTCTACGAAAGCATTACCCGCGCCAATGCCGGATACCATCGCTGAAGGTACGTTGACGTCATGCTCAAGTTCACCCGCCGATTGCTTATACTGCCACCAGAAGTAGAACCATCTTCTGCCTCCAACCAGGTTATTCCTCGTGCGTGTGCTGATCGCTCAATGGCCGACATCTTACCATCTCCAGTTGGCTCAAAGGACGACCAGGACCAGGATCAGCCAGAGGCCGGACCATCCAACTCTCGTCGGGTTGTCTCGAACCCCCGTCTGCGCCAGCAGTCCCCACCTCTGGATCAGCGCATTGCCGATGCTGTATGGAATTTATCTGCTCTCCTCATTCCAAACTTATGCCATTACAGGTTGCGCCGCTGCAGCGCCAGCTTAACGACCTAAAGATCGAACTAGAACAATATCGCACTCTCCAACGTGATTACGCGCATCTCAAGAAAGAGGCCACATCTTGGGGTGCTCTCCGCGCGGACTACGTATCTCTATCGGCACAAATGGAAGAGATGAGACGCCAGTTTTCTGCCCAACACCAGGCCCATGCCATCCGACATTCCTCTGGCTCGACCGTTGTCCCGGATGTGCCCACCCACCTTGGCAAGCATGGCCGCGACTCTCCGGAACAGGAGGAGGACGAAGAGACACCAACTCGGGGTATTCTTCCACCCGAGAAGAAACGACCGCGAACATCGTCATTCGTGTCCCCCAGAACGCCGCCCAATCAAGCATCTGGTTCATCGCGAGCAGCTACCCCTCCGCCAATGGAGCACCTTCCTTCATTCTACACTACACCTGCGCCCCGCCCGGACAAGCCAGACGATGGAAACACGAATCCTATTGGGACTGGGTATCCGTTCCACTTTAACTTTACGGTTCCCGTCCCTCCTACGCCCGATCCTGCATTCAGCATGCCCTTTTCATATCCCGAGCCACCCGAGTCGCCCACGCCCGTCACAATGACTGCACACACTGGAGGGCGGGTGCGTTCATTGGGCATGCGACAACAGTCCGACTTTCTTATTCAAAGTTTGCGTGCTGCTGCCGAGGATAGCAATGGAAGCCACGAAATGTTGGGACCTTTCCTCAATGAGCAGACGGGATCTACGTCTTCGAGCAGCTCGCGTCCTGCGAGGCAGGAGAACGCTGACGGCGCCAAGCGAACTATGTATGGCACGGAACTCGAGAACGATACTCGGTTTGGTGACTTTGGGTTCGACGGTGTTGATCCCAATTATTGGTTTGCAAGGACATGAGCACCGAGCGGGCACAGTCGATTTATGAAATGACGATTTATTATGGTTATTATCTAGTTCAGTGATGTTACCGTGCTTCATCTATATGCTTAACGTTGTTACTCTTTTTGCCCGGAAACCAGAATGTCGTTGTCGGTGTGCTATAATGTACATAAATACTGCGCTGCTTGGTTTTTTGCTTGTGTACATAGCCTTAATTCGAAACAACCTTCCACTGACCTCGTCGCGTGAATCATCAGAGGCAGTGTTAGTGTTGAAGCAACCAGCGTGAGTCCTTCGTAACGACTCATGGAGACAGTCACTGAATTTACAGCGTATTTGGGATCTTAGACCAACCTGAAGCTGCTGCATCAAGGTTGGATGCGATCTGGTTTATTGACGTCAGTCACGATCACTGCGTTGTGCGCCTCAGGCTCCGCTTTGTGTTCCTCCTACTTACCACCACACTCAGTCCAACATGTCGCAATTTCCTGACTATTACAAACTCTTGAACGTTGAGCAAAGTGCGACGCAGGATGATATCAGAGCTGCGTACAAGCGGGAGTCTTTGAGGTGCGTATCTATGCGCCTTGCGCTTGAGCTCGCCCTCATTGCTGTCTTACCCAGGACGCATCCCGACCGGGTTGCCAATGCCACCCCAGCGGAGAAGAAAGAAGCAACAGAGAAGTTCCAGGTCATTATGCTTCCACGTCGTCCTCAACATTCGAATGCATTTCTCACGGGTGACCACAGGCCATGGCAGATGCGTACTACGTGCTTTCGGACGCCACCAGGAGACGTGAATACGACGCACTCTATGCATCCAAGTCATCCAAATCTGCAGACGCCGGGGCGTCCGCCGACTTCTTCTCTACGTTCAGCAACTTCTTTACCGGTGCAGGTGCTGGCACGCAGCAACAGCCACCTCGACCGGACCCAGAGGGTACGTTCACTGATGTTTTCGAGGAGGTCAGTATTTTCTCAAAACGGTATACTCTTTCTCATCTCAACATAGCTCCTGAGACCTGAGGTCGAGAAGCGTGTGCCATTTTGGACGTATGCTGGTGCAATGTCCGGCGGTGGTCTTGGTTTCATCGTGGCCAATCTCCCAGGCATGTTCCTCGGTGGATTCGCTGGCAGTAAACTCGGTGCTATCCGTGATGCGAAGGGCAAGAGTGTTGCTGCTGTCTTCAACGACCTCGGTGGTGCCCAGAAAGCAGAGGTCCGTGAACACATCGCCATTGTCAAACTGAACCCTAACGCCATCTCCAGATTCTTCGCGCCCTTGCTATGAAAGTCCTTGGTTCAGCTCTGTAATGGTATTATGATTATTTACGACGTTCTGTAGTCTATCTCTCTGTACATCCCCCACACCGAATACACGGACCCCATTGGATATTTACAACAAGCAAAGGACAGCATGTGCGATAAGAAATAAATCATACAATCAAACTATTATCATATCTATCATGTCAAAAAGTCATAGGCATAAGTAAAAAGCAATCGTTTATTCACCTACAGCAGCGCCCCCGCGACCGCGGCCACGACCGCGTCCTCGACCTCGTCCCCTGGTCGATCCTCGGGCCTTCTTGCCGCCCCGAGTGGTGGTGCTGGCGGGAACAGTTGTCCCGAGCTCAGCGCCCATCGCGTCGTCGTCCAATTCAGGCGCATTATTCACAGGACCGCTGTGGCCGAAAAAGTCGTCTCCATCATCGTCCCAGTTAAGGCTATCCCCCAGGACTGCCTTCTCAGCGGTAGACACCGGCTGTGGGTTCTGTGCCGCCTGCTTGATTTCCTCGTCGTCCAGTAGCATTTGCATGATCTCCGCAGGCTTGCCAATGTCCATGAGTGTCTTGCTGCCCACAACGAGATCTTGGACCTGTAGAACTACATTAGCACCAGGATTTCACTGTACAGTGAACAAAGACGAACATCTTTCTTGTGTCGAGCAAGTGTGACAATTCGTTCATCGACCGTCCCTTGAGTAATCAACCGATAGACAGTCACCTGGCGCGTCTGCCCCAGCCGATGAGCTCGGTCCATGGCTTGCGCGTCATTTGACGGGTTCCAGTCGTGGTCGTAGAAGATGACCGTGTCCGCAGCCGTTAAGTTGATTCCCAATCCACCAGCCTTTGTACTGAGCAAAAACACAAAATATTCATTCCTATGAAAGGCCATCAGGTTCCTTCAGTCGCTCACAATTGATGGACTCACTTTGACTGCCAATCATTGACCATGTCTCTGCGGTTCTCCAGCTTGGATGACCCATCCAACCGCAAGTACTTGTACTGACGGTATATGAGATACTCCTCCATGAGATCCATCATGCGTGTCATTTGGGAATAGATCAGTACACGATGGTCGCCCGCCTTGAGTTCTTGCAACAAGAGGTCCATGCGCGCTAGCTTCGCCGAATCGTATATGAGCCGCTTCGGGTCTGGAGGCTGCATGGGTGGAGGGTGGACTTGGTCCCCTGGAGAGCTCTCCAGTAAACCGTGAGGAGATATCCCAGGGTACCTTGTCTGGTATTCACGAATGCACGCTTCGTTGTTGCGCATATAAGGCAATGGACCGAAGAGTGCAAGTGACTCCCATGGGCTTTCCAAACCAGTTGTGTGCGACCAAAGAAAAGATCGGCTGCTGGAGGTGATGCTAACTGGTGGGGCCATGACAAGGGGCATATACCACTGCATTGGCGGTCGCGACAGGTAAGTTTCTTGCCACGAGTTGGCGGAAATGGACCGAAGTGATGGTTGCTGGTCGGCAACAAGGAGTCGGGAAAGGGGTGAGGAGACGTCGAATTCCCAAGTTCGACGAGATGCGCTCGCAGCAAAATGAGGATCGCTACAGTAGTTATTAGAGAGGATCCAAGAGATAGAAATGAGACAACATACAAAGAAATGGCACCGTTCTCGTGTAGCTCGTGTTCCTCGGCTACCGCAAGGAGACGTCGCTTAAGGAGCGGGGAGATGGCTAATGAGTGGACTTCCTGCGGCGATTTGTTGATGAATGGCAAGAACGAAAAGGCTCCTTGAGATGCGGCATGAGCAACGGCTAATCAGGCGTGGATGCCGACTCACCATCCTCCACAGAGGACCTTTGTATCCACTCTGACGGCCAGATGTTCAATTTTTTGCTAAAAACGTCGCTCCGTTCAAATCTCGAGTGATAAGGAAACTCTTCAGCCTCGACAAGCAGTTTGGGGAGTGTCAGCTCGATGGGATTCCGGGTCGAATAGGGCATGAGCACGAAGTCTCCCTCGCGACTGAGAGAACGAGGATCTCGGCCAAACACAGCAAATGATAGCGGCGAGCGCACATCTGCACGGTCGAACAACTCAGGATGATTGCAGACCTACAGGCTGTGAGTAAGTGTGGGTGCCTCGACGCATCGGCATACCTTTCTGAATTGCATGACGAGGTTCATGAGTGTCCTGACAGACTCTGAGTCCTTTCCGAGATTCCCGGCCTTCGAGAGCAGATCCGGGATGGATATCTTTGACAACAGCGCCCTGTACAACGCGCGCTGGCGTGCACTCAACGAGACCATGATATCGTGCTCAATCTGCACGCTCTTCTTAGTGCAGTTACTGAAAAAAATGGGAGGTGACCAACCTTCTCGCTCAACTCGTTCTGAACATGCTTCTTCACCCGACGAAGCATAAACGGCTTGAGGATCATATGCAGACGACGAAGCTGATGTTCGCTGAGGTTGCTCCCACCCTTGCTGTCGCCCACATTCTCGATGTCCTTCGAAAACCACTCATTGAACTCATCGTGCGAGTCGAACAAACTCGGCATGATGAAATGTAGAAGGGCCCATAGCTCTTTAACATCGTCAATACTGATTGCAAAACACAAAACAATAGCAGCCACCTTGCATTGAATTTTGAATTGGAGTACCGGTCAGAAGTAACCTGTTCCGACATTGTAGCCCAAGCAGCGTCTTCCATCGTGCACTATTTGCATTCTTGATATTTTGCGCTTCGTCGAGAATCATGTACTGCCACTTTACACCGCGGAAATGGGCTACATCCTGTGTGATCTAGAATACAGATCAGCATTGCACCCTCTTTATGGACTGGCCGACATACGAGCTGATAACTGGTGATAAGAACGTGAAAGGGCGCATCCTTGTTGAAGATGATGTCTTTCTTCGTCCAGAATTTGCGCAGTGTTGCGCGGTCCTTCAGTGTCCCCCAATATGGCAAAGTTTTCATATTTGGTACAAAGCGGGTAACCTCCTGCTGCCAGTTGAAGAGAGTCGACGCAGGTGCAACAACGAGGAATGGTCCCCAAATGTCGTGCTTCTCGGCCAAGTATGCAAGCAAGGATATAGATTGCACCGTCTGGGAAGAATGAGATAGGTGAACTGGGCTCGAAGAACGTGGGCTGACCTTTCCAAGACCCATCTCGTCCGCAAGGATACCATTGATACCCTGCTCGTAGAGATTTCCAAGCCAATTCAATCCTTTCAGTTGGTACTCTTTCAAAGTAGCATCCAACATAGCAGGCTGCTCAATGGAAAGATTGCCGCTTAAGGATGTCGGATTCTGGAAGTTCAATTCGTCGGCGTCTGAAAATAACCATGTAAGATTCAAAAACGGTTGTGAATACCCAGGACCCGAACCATTGAGTAAAGGTGCAGCCGCACCCTCCGTACCGTCGATTTCTGGCTCCATGTCCGCATCCGCATCAGCGTCGGCGTCGGCGTCTTCAAGAGGTGGTCGGGCCCTGTCCTCGTTGAGTTTCCGCTCCAGGGCTACTTGCTGATCAAAGTCCAGAGCAGTTTGCCGAGCAACAGCAATAGCTTCCTGCGCATTATGCCGGGCGTGTCGATACAAATTTGACTTGTCCTCTGCGAAAATAAGTCAATCACATAACAGGGCAGAATGTACGCATCATAAACATACCATCGTCGAAGTTGATGTCGGTCAACGACTGGGCATCCGGTGCATCCTCAATCTGAGCACCAGCTGGTAAGTCCTTCGGTGCTTCCTCGCCTTCGATCTCGGACGCTACACAATAGATTAGTGGGTACACTTGCTTGAGAGAAATGCTCACTCTTCAGCTTGTTCCCAATGAAATGGCTATAGAGTTCCGTTTGGCTGATCAAGAACTCCAGCTTGCGGGCCTGCCTCGCTGCCTCGCGTTTCTCGTCCTCTGCCTTTGCCCTGTCTTGTGCCTCCTTCTGCTCCTTCTTACGCATCGTCTGCTCCTCCTTCTCATTCTTCTTCCAGAACGCCTGCATATCCTTCGCGAGCCTCCGAGTCTTTGCCTGCAGGTCCTTCGTCGCTTTGGGAAGCTTGGTATAAGGCTTGCGCGCCTGCACCGAAGCTGCCTCGGCCACACGTTTGCAATGTCCCACCTTGGCGTTATAGCTCTGAATCTGCAGCTTGTACACCTGGACATCCATTAGAGTGCAGTATGATAATCTACAATAGTGAACTTACCTTCGGCATTTCCTGGCGCGCGATCTTTGTCCAAACCTTCTTCTGGGCCTCCTCCAATGTCTGTATTCTTTTGACCATGGTGGGGTCATCAACCTTCTTGGCCTTCTTCAAAGGAGTGACCTCCTCATCCAGCTCAAAGATGCCGTTCGAACCATTGGTGGGTGTAGGAGATGTTGCTCTAGACGCAGGTGCCATAGACGGGGTAGCATCTCCAGCAGTCTTAGAAAGGTATCCAGGGTGAAGTAAGAGCGAGGGATCTCCTTCGTCATCCTGCATCCCACGACGAGGATAATGCGTGTGGTCGGGAAGTCCAGCTGGATTCAAGGCAGCGCGCGTTTTGGACTGAGGCGACAACTCCTCATACGGTTTCGGCTTCAGAGTCTGCCAGTTTCCTCTCGAATTATCTAGCAACTCCTCTGCTGGATCATAGCTTATTGGCGTTTCAGTCTTCCTCTTGGGACCGGGCTTCTTGCGTGCTGCACTGGTCGCATCTCCGGTATCCGCTGCTGTCGGCTGCTTAGGCTTCCTACCCCGCTTTGCTGGCTGGACTGCGGGCGACGGGGCGCTGTCCACGATGACAGAGATGGGCGTCGCGGTTGTGCCCAATTGAGAGATGGAAATCCTGTCCTCATCCATCCTGCGCTTTTTCAATCCGCGTTTTTGCGTCCCGGTTTGGCCATCTTCGCTACCGTTTTCAGAGACACTGTCGGCTGGACGCTTTCCTTTGCCATTGGCGCGGCTGGCACCTTGTGGGGGCGGCGGAGGAGCGGGGAATTGGCGCGAAGAAGAGCCAACAAGTTCAATGTCATCGTCCATGGGCTGGGGCATGAAATCTGGGCTATTGTCGTCCGCGTTCGCTGGCACAACGGGATACTGGTAGCCATTGAAGACGGGAGGTGCTGGCGGAGAAATAATGGGTGATGGGGGAGCAACATGAATATTGGCTATTCTTTTGTTGTAGTGGTGGGAAAGCCGCAATGCTGTATCCCTCGCTTTCTCCTACAAGTATTGTTCAATTCAGTGAAGCAATACCATTCAAAGACACGTACCCTGTTCAATTGCTCAAACTCCTCTTCCAGTCGCCGGTATCGCCTCCTGGTTTCCGCCGCATACACATCCATTTCTTGCCTCCACACCTCCTCGCAGTCATCCAAGTCTGACGATGCCAGCCTCTCCTCCTCAGACTTGAAATTGGCATTATAGTTGATCGGACGAAAGGGAATGCCGCCCCTCCCAGACGCGTCCTGCGGAGACATCGTTGACTGTGTTCGCCGCCGTTTGGAAGGATGTCCATTGTCTATGTAGCCCTGTATCGATGGAGGCTGTTCGTCGAGTCGCATAGCTCCGGGCCCGCGCAGGCCGCTTATGGGTGCCGACATGGTCGCTGGGTATTCGTCCCAGTTGGACATACTTCGCGGGTCCCTCTGATCCCGCATACTGGCTCCGTCTCCAGGAAAGTGCTCGTTGGATCGCGATGTCGACTCGGTGGTCAGCCGCGCTGGAGATGGTACATCGCGTGCCGCCATGTCAGCGGGCACGCTGCGTGAAGGGGTAGCATAAGACTGGGATTGTGGGGGCGGCGCGTCGTTGAGAATCTTGTTCAAAAACGACATGTCGAACGAGAGTCGGTGCGGGGGCGCGCCACAGAAGAGATGCTCGTCTCCTGAGAAATTGAAAGAACAGAGTCAACACGCAACGGCCTAGCCTCGTGGTTGTGCCCACGTACTATTAGTTCAAGCCTCGTTCCGGAAATATCCCCAGATAACAATGTCTAACCGGAACAATGTTCTTTGCGTGAATGGCCGTGGTGGTAGAATGCCAAAAAGGACGATGAGGATTTGGTACACAAGGGCACACAGCGCCGGTTCTCGGATTCACTCAGCCACTACGTATACGACAGGATGCCTGATCTCAAGTGTGTTATCCCCTTTTGCTCTCTGCGATTCCGAACCCACGATCGGTATCTAGACATTGCGGACACAACTCGAGCACACCAACGCGCCAGTTTATCCCACTTTTTCCACCTTTCTCTCTATGCATTTCAAGCTAACTTTTCTTGCATTCCCCCGGAGCTCCATACTTTGCCATCTAGGTAGCGAGTCCCCCAACCCAGCCTCCGGGGGCTGTAATCCCGTGCTCATCAATTACTCCGTTGAAACTTGAAAACGACGCTATTCGTCGTATTTCAACAGGTATTCCATCACAATCACTTGTATCACCATACGATAGACGGCCACGGTCAGCTGGCATACACATCAATTGATTATTTGAAGACTACACTCTCTACTACTCTAGTTCTCGGGGTCAGGATACAGCATTAGCTCAGGGCGAACCTAAAATCAACAGGTCAGTATTTCATCTTGCCCCAAAATTGCACACACGAACCTTCTCATCAAACTCTTCCGATGTCAAGAAGCCGAGTTCAATTGTTGCCTCCTTGAGGGTTTTACCCTCCTTGTGAGCCTTCTTCGCACACTTGGCGACATCTGGTATGCGTTGGTAAGCACCACGAGGATGATGGCTCCAGTAAACAAACACTCACTATCGTAGCCCAAGTGCTTGTTCAAGATAGTCGCCAACATGAGCGACTCGTGGAGAAGGGTGTGGATGCGCTTCTCATTTGCCTCGATGCCAACAACACAGTTCTTGGTGAACGAGCGCGAACCTGTGCAACATGAGTGACCACAGTTAACCCTTGCTGTTTTAGCGTACCGTCAGCAAGAAGGCGAATGCTCTGCAACACGTTCTTGATCATGACAGGTTTGAAAACGTTGAGCTGAGGATGGGTCAATATCAACCCAAATGAATGCAACATACAACTTGCCTCGAAGTGGCCGTTTGAACCTGCAACGCTGACCGCGACCTGGTTGCCCATAACCTGAGCAGCGACCATCGTGATCGCCTCACATTGAGTGGGGTTGACCTTGCCAGGCATAATACTGCTGCCAGGCTCGTTCTCCGGCAGAGAAAGCTCGCCCAAACCGCAGCGGGGACCGGAACCAAGGAAACGAATGTCATTTGCAATCTTCATAAGCGAGCACGCTACAACGTTGAGGGCACCGTGCGCTTCAACAAGAGCATCGTGGGCAGCAAGCGCCTCGAACTGAAACGGCAAGGTCAAAGACACGAACATGGCCTTTTGGGGAATCAACGGACCTTGTTGGGTGCGGTCTTGAAGTCGAGTCCGGTGATCTTGGAGATCTCAGCGGCGACCTTCACATCGAAGCCCTTCTTCGTGTTAAGACCCTAGACGCTGGAATCAGTTCTGCGCGTTCAATCCATCCGTAGTCGACTGACAGTGCCAACTGCGGTTCCACCTTGAGCGAGAAGACTAAGCCGCGGAAGGGTCGCCTGGATGCGGTCAATGCCGTTCGACACTTGTTGGACATAGCCGCTGAATTCTTGACCCAGCGTGAGGGGCGTGGCATCCTAAATTCCAGTCAGACAAATCAACACATGACAATTGTATTGCCTAGCTAACCTGGAGGTGAGTACGGCCAATTTTGATGATGGGCTCAAATGCCTTGGCCTTGGCCTCCAGTGCGTCGCGGAGCTCAACGAGAGCGGGAATAAGGGAGTTTGTGATTTCGGTCACAGCAGCGACGTGCATCGCTGTGGGGAAGCTGTTCACATGGGGTTGAATACGGGAGCGCACGCAGAGTCAACGAATACGAACGTATCATTGCTACTCTGGCTCATGTTTACATGGTCATTGGGGTGGACGGGCTTCTTGGAACCAAGTTCCCCGCCGAGGATTTCGATGGCACGGTTGGAGATGACCTTGAGCGTGTGAGTACAGACGCTAGGGTACGTGAGAACTAAACACACCTCGTTGACATTCATGTTGCTCTGGGTACCACTGCCGGTTTGGAAGACAACGAGCGGGAAGTGGTCGATGAGTTTGCCAGAGATGACCTGCTCCAATGTAAGTTGTGCACTCGCTCGTATTGATGAATCACGCACCTCATCAGCAGCCTGCTGGATCGCCTCTCCAACTTTGGCGTCCATGCCATAGCTCACGTTCACGATGGAAGCAGCCTTCTTGAGAACACCGAATGCTTTGATGAGAGGTGGGGGCAAGCGTTCAGTTGGTCCTCCAATGTCGAAGTTTTGGAGAGATCTGGGTATTCAGATCAGTGCCATCTCCTCGTCCACCTATCGACCTTGAACGCACCGCTGCGTTTGGGCACCCCAATAACGGTCGGAAGGAACCTGCAGGTCACCAAAAGTATCCTTCTCGGTACGGAAACTGGACTGGGGAAAGGGTCGGTGTGATTCCCCGCATACATCATAATTTCGTACCATGATAGAAGCGCTGGAAGAGAACAGTCTTGCTGATCTCAGCTTTGGCGTCCCGAGGGATAACTGTGGTATCACGTGTGAGCAGAGCAATTGTACCGGGCGGAGCAATGAGACAAACTCTAGCGTAGCGTGTGGCAGACATGTCTAGAATTAGCGTGTTTTTATGGGCCAAAGGTCGCTAGGACGCAGAGGGAGTAGAGAGAGAAAATGCAGGCTACGAGAGTGATGGAACGGAAACAAGAGCTTCTTTATGGACGGAGCCGGGATTTTCCGCTCCGCTCCGAGTTGCCCCCCACGCGATACAGGGCGCCCGCCTCGTCGGAGGGCGGCGTACGGACTAGAAAGACAGATTTACAGGCATTTGCATTCCATCCCTTTGTCTTTGAATTTGCTCCAGACTTGCTCTAATTCGCACATTCGGAATGCGTGATTTCAAGCGATCCCGAAGTCCGATGACACTGCATGTGATTAAAGCAGTTAAGAACGCGGGGTACCGGTCGACCTCCATTTCACCTCTGACCACCACCACCTCCAATCCCTCTAACCTCAACGTAAACAATGGCTGAAATCGTACTCCATCCCACTATCACCAACGCGCTGCAATACGGAAACACCACACTTGGAAGAGACAAAGCGTACAGAGGAATCCAGTACTTTGCTCGTTTCTATGCCTGGTTTCTGCTTTCCCGCGGCGACAAAGATGCTGCAGCCCCATGGATTGCTGTCAAGGTGAGAGTCTTGCACTATCTTGCGACTCCGCCTCTCACTCCGTTCATAGGGTCACTTGGGGACTGCTCGCAAGTGTGCGTGCAAACGATTGACATCCTTGAATACCGGCTGATACAACCCAGTGCTCCGCCTCGGAAAGCCTCTCGAGCACCTCCAGGCCGCTCTGAAGGCGGTTCTCGCCGCTGGGTCTACCCCAGAGAAGGTTACTGCCATCGCTCGGCAGCTAGCGTACTTCGGGTACCTCGCGCTCGACGCGTTCGTCTGGGTCCGTCAAACTTCGACTCCTACCTACTTTCAAGCTCATGCTCTCCTTAGTCGAACTCGGTCAAGTTTACCAGATTCTCACCAGACACTGCTGCGTGGATTCAGAAGCTCTCCAACCGTTTCTGGCTTGTGGGCATCCTTTGCGGTTTGCTTAACGGTGTGGCCAAGGTAAGTCCCAAATCTTACCTTTCCGACGCGTTGTAACAGTAATTTCCAGACTGTCCGCATTAACAAGCAGCTTGCATCCCTCAAGTCCACCTCTGAGAAGGGTCTTGGTTCTGAGACAGACGTCAAGGTCAAAGCAGCAAGTCTGAAGGCGTATGTTTTGTGGCTCGAAATAGTAGACGCGTACTGACCGTCTTTTGCAGCGCTCAGAAGGCGACAGCCAACCAGCTTGTTATCGACTCACTCGATGTCTGGATTCCTGCGACCGGCCTGGGTTTGACCAACCTAAACGATGGTGTGCTTGGTATATTTGGGTGGGTAGACTCCAGTGTATCGCTGCAGTACAAGGCTGATATCTGTTTAGTCTCATCACATCCATTATTGCTGCGCAGAAGCAGTGGCAGACTGTCACAGCAAAGTAAAGACGAGGTCACTAGCATACCCATTATTTCATGTATATTCGCACGTAAAATCAGAGTGTATTTCCCATCATGAGGATTCAGCTTGTGTCGCTTCAAATGCCTGCATCTTTTCGTCCCGCTTAGCGTTGCGCATCTTGAGATATTCTTCCCGGATGGCTTCCATGGACTCTGGCCCTGTACTGCAAGGCAAGCGCTGTGAAGGAGGGAGACGTGGGAAGTGAACGGACAACGCACTATTGAATCATGCACTTCTCCACTACTCTTAGCTTGTCCTTGCATGCCCATGCCACAGAAATAAAACGGCCGTCCATGCAGTTGGCGAATTCTTGAGACGTATTGAGAACCGCGACCTACGCAGGCGGCGGAAACGCACCTTGAACGACCGGTTCACATTTCTTCAACGCAAAGGACTTGGTGGCCTTCAGTAAATTGTCCTCTTCTCGACGGGAAAGCGCGTTCATAGTGGGATATGGTGGTCGGTGTCGGAGTGCCGTAGAGTGCCGGCTCGCGATCATTCCATTTCCAGCTCGGCTCACTGGAGGTTCCAATTGATCGCCTACGCACTTGTCTGCTAGCCACCATGTCACTTGCCATGCTCTCACGAACCTCTCGTCTGCGGCTGTTGAGCCATGTCCGTTGTCTGGCAACTCCATCCAGTACAACACCACAGCCTCGGTTCGCAGAGAAATTGGACGCAGGGCCTTCATTCGACGATTTTGTTTCTGGAGAGCAACCAGATCGCGTTGTTCTAGGAAATACCAAAGCGTGCGTTAAATCACCTACTCTGATATGTCTTTCTGACCATTTGCAGTGAACGCCTGCCATCGTTCCTCAAGACAACTATTCCCACCAGCGAGTCATACAAGAAGATAAAGCGTGACTTGCGTGGGCTCGGTCTACACACTGTCTGTGAGGAGGCTAGATGTCCGAATATCGGTGACTGCTGGGGTGGAAAGGAGGGCATGACGGACGCCGAGGGGCGCAGTGCAGCGACTGCAACCATTATGGTGCGTCTCGGTGCTTATAAATTTATTCGGTCACTGGTCTAACACTACCCGAGCTTATGGGCGATACCTGCACGCGTGGATGCCGCTTTTGCTCTGTGAAAACATCGCGGACGCCTCCTCCACTAGATCCACACGAACCAGAGAACACCGCCGAAGCCATTAGCCGCTGGGGTTTGGGGTACATTGTGCTGACAACAGTCGATCGAGACGGTACGTGTGGATCCCCAGTCCCCGTCTCACATTCTCATCGAGCGCGTCAGACCTCGTCGATGGTGGTGCGCACCACTTTGCCGAGACTATCATGAAGATAAAGTCAAAGTGCGTGTCATCTCGCCCCCGATTGCACACAGTCTTACCTCTCTTAGAGCGCCTCAAATTCTCGTCGAGGCGTTGACTGGCGATTTCCAAGGTGATCTGCAGCACGTTTCGTTGTTGGCAAAGTCAGGCTTGGACGTGTATGCCCACAATGTGGAGACCGTCGAAGAGTTGACACCGTTCGTGCGCGACCGTCGAGCCACTTTCCGCCAGAGCTTAAAAGTCCTGGAGCATGCAAAGAAGGAGGGTGCCCGTGTGACAAAGACAAGTATTATGCTGGGCGTCGGGGAGACGAAGGAACAGTTGATGAACACTTTGCGAGGTATGGCGGCTCGTCCTCCTTATACTGTCTTGTTCTGACACAGTATCCAGAGCTGCGCAAAGTGAATGTTGATGTCGTTACGTTTGGGCAATACATGCGCCCTACGAAGCGACACATGAAAGTCGACCGTTATGTTGAGCCCGCTGAATTCGACGAATGGAAGCGAGTTGCTGAGGATATGGGATTCCTATATGTGGCGAGTGGGCCTCTGGTACGCAGCAGCTACAAGGTGATTCCTATTTCTGTATGGATTGGTGTGTCAAAATTAACGTTGTCGACCAGGCCGGTGAATATTTCATCGAGAACGTGTTGCGAGGAAAGAGCGGCGAGAACAAAGCCAAGCGCCTTGTGAGCTCTGGCGCAACCTCCAGCGACCTCGAGTCTACTATTTAGATTTTTGGCCTTGCTGTTTTCTACTTTCATTGCTGTCTACTTATAACTCTGCAATGCTGCCACCATAATTGACCAAACTAATAGAGCATCACTTGAGCATCGCCGGACGATTTGGCATATCGGTGTTCGCCGTGGCCGCTATCTCGATCTCGATCTCAATCACCACTTCATCATGCTCATCACGATATGCCATGGCGCTGTTGAGCTTGTATAAAAGGCGTTACAAAACACCCACGCTTGCCTTGCTTCCGCTCTTCCCTTGACAGCCATAATGGTAAAAGCGGCCTGGGTTTCTCTGCTCTCAAAGGACGAATATCTCGCCGGCCTCCTCGTCGTTGAATATGGCCTCCGCTCCGTCAAATCGCAGTATCCGCTCATCGTGATGGTGACCGAGAGTGTGCCCGAGTTGACTCGCGATATCCTGCGCAAACGTGGTCTCAAGCTCGTCGAAGTGTCCCGTCTCGCACCCACTGCAGGAAGGGAGAAATTCGGAGAGTTTGACGCGCGCTTCGGGGAGACTTGGTCGAAAGTCAGGTGCGCACCTGGCAATGCTCATTTCCCACCGAATGTTGAATCCATGTTATCCGCAGGACGTGGGAGATGACAGACTACGACGTGAGTGTGCTGGCTAGTGATCTACTCAATATTCAAATTCTGTAGCGCGTTGTCTTGCTCGACGCCGACATGGTTGTCAAGAGGAACATGGATGAGCTCATGGATATCGAACTTCAGGAAGGTCACATTGCTGCTGCCCACGTCTGCGCATGTAATCCCAGGAAGCTCGCGCATTACCCCGCAGACTGGTGCACACCTACCCTCCCCTCCAATCACCGAGATATGCTTACACCCAATTAGGATTCCAGAGAACTGTGGTCACACTGCGGTCAAGACGCCGACGTCTCCACCCCCGTCATGGACCGAAGGCGCACCGCGGCCATACGGCCAGTTCAACTCTGGCCTCGTCGTGTTGAACCCATCCGACGACACTGCGCGCGCCATCGTCGAGCGCCTTGCCACGTCTGATCAAGTGGAGAACTTTACATTCGGAGATCAGGACCTGCTCATCGAGCACTTTTTCGGGAAATGGAAGGCGCTCCCGTGGTACTACAACGCTCTGCGGACACTCAAAGTCGTGCATGAACCGCTGTGGTCCAACGATGAAGTCCGTTGCATTCACTATATCCTCGGCGACAAGCCATGGATGTCCCGTGTGCCACCCGAGGGAACCGGTAGCCCGTACGACGACGTAAACAGGTGGTGGTGGGAGCACTACCACGCTGTGGAACAAGAGTTGCTCAAGTCCGACCCTGTTGGACGGGACTTCGTAGATTCGACAGTGGCCCACTAGATACGTTTTTTGTGACCGAGATAGAACAATGTGATATATGTACTTCCTCTTAAGCACGCCAGCTGACGAGCACTTGGTCTGTACGGAATCTGTAAGGCGGCTTAGCCTGGTCACTTGTTTGGATAACAAGAAAATTATACCGCTGCGTGCATGTGCTCTGCTCAAGGGGCGTTACTTGTCCCATACGATGAGCAAGAAGACCTGCTTGCGCGATCATTATTCCATTGTCGATGCAGAATCTACAAACATATTGAGAGGCACAATCACGCGAAAGTAAGGATGACAAACCTTTCGTCTGTCGCGAATATGCGTCCTCCCCGTTCCTCAGCCATTATGCCCATCATCTCCTGCAATCTCTCGTTACACCCCACGCCGCCGACGATGAGAATTTCCTTGCTGCCTATATGCGCCATCGCGCGCTCGGTGATTTCGACAAGCATTGCGTACACGGTTTCTTGCAGTGAGAAGCATAGGTCCGCCGGTGTAATGGCCTCTGGGTCTCCAGTGTTTTCGTCCGTCGTGAAGTGCTTGTCCGTGGTGTATTGCTCTATCGAAGTCAATATTCCGGAAAGGCTGACATCCATGCCCTTTGTGGCATATGGCAGAGGCATCAAGCGTTTCCCACTTGATTTGGAATGAGGTGTGTGAAGTGGAAGTGGATGTTTTGAGGCGCACCGTTTTGCGAACTGTTCAATATTGTACCCCGGTGCGGGGTCGTTGGGGAGGTTGATTATGCGCGCGAACCTATCTAAGCAGTTTCCTACCGCAATGTCGAGCGTCTCGCCGAATATGCGGTAGCATTGTCGCGAGTATGCGATCACCTGGGTGTTCCCTCCAGAAACATACAGCACCACGGGATTCTGTGCACCGGTAATTTCACGGCCCATTTCAATATCTGAGGCCGAAATGTGGATGAGATAGCTCGAAGTGAGCAATGGAGGAGCAACGTACGGCCTACACAATGGTTCACACCAACCAGCGGCTTGTTGTACAATTGGGCGAGGGTTCGAGCAACCAGTGCTACAGATTGCAGTGGTGCGCCCATCCCCGGTCCTCGAGGTGTCCATATGAGCATGCGACGGTATAGGCGACGGCATACACACCTTTCGTATAGCAGATGCAATCAATATCACGCATTGCGATTTTAGCAGTCTTCATACAGTCTTCTATGACCTGGTGGATCCAATGCCGATGGTGCAACGCTGTATCCCGAGGTTGAAATCCCTCTCCTGGCGGTGTGACATAGGTGTGCCGTATGTTGGACAGAACAGTAGCTGTGCCGTCGACAGCATGCTTAATCACCCCAGCGCCTAGCTTGTTGGCAGAGCCCTCAAGCCCAAGGGCAAGATATGGTCGGTCTTGAGCACATATAAGCACCAGTACAAGGTATTCAAACTTCCATTATTACCTGGAGGTGGTAAAGGTGACTTGAGCGGTTTGTGGATCATTGTGATAGTTCGGATGAAGTGCCAATTGATGGGATCGAGTTAGAAGATAACGCGATCGACACGACGCGTCGCGTCGGGCGTCGTACTGTATGTAGTTCGTAAGACGTGTATTACGTTACGCAACGTGGGGACAAGTAAATGAGAAAGCATCAGGAGAATGAAAAACAGTAGCAACGAATATACAAGCAAAGGTCAACAAGGATGTACAATACTAGAAGGTTGAGGATCGTAACGAAAGCGTGCGGATTACTGCGGCATTGTGAGCGTTCTCCTGCGGCGAGCTTGTCCTTCCTCTTCATTAGGCATTGAGCGACGGCGTTTATGGGAGGAAGAACCTGGAGCACTGATGCTTTGATCAGTGTTGGCGCTATGGAGTTCACGTTCAGCCTTCCAAGTTGTAACCAGCAACTTATGGAAGACTTCGTCAAATCCAACACACTGCAAGCGTATACAAGGCACGAAGAGTTCGCCAGAGTCGTACATGGCCTCGACAGTCTCTTTCTTTTTGCTGAGACTGTGCGTGTTATCTCGTTCGATGGTCGTTTGTACATAACGGCGTTTGAACTGCAGTAGGGTGAGTAGCCCGTCTATGGGAATAGAACAAGGACATCACCGTAGATGGCATGTCTTTCCACTCTTCAACAGACAAGCCAGGAACGCGGACAACTTTGTAGCGTCCCATGTACATGACTTTGAGGCGTCCTGACCCTTCTTTGGGAAGGCCAATGAACAGTGGCCACTCCTCCTCCTGGAGGAAAGTATGTCTCTCAGTGCCCAGCCCTACAAAGGCGTAGCCATGTTGCCCCGGTTCAGAGGGACACCAGGCATTCTGATCCCGGTTGACGCAGAGAAATCGTCCGATGTTGCACCTGAGGCCAATATCCTTTCTGTGCTGGATGCTGGACCAATTGCGTGAGGATTCGTTGAGTATGAAGCAGAACATACGCACTTGACAACGAGGGGCTGTATGCTTCCTCCAACATGTATTCTGAGGAAATCACGGTCCAACGTAACCTTGAGATCACTTTCGAGGGCATCAGGAACGACGGGCGGTAGAGCCTTGAAGTCAGCAAGCCTGTGCTCAGGAATTATGACTTTGACATCAGGAACAGGCGGTGGCGGCATTCCAAGCTTGTCTTGCAGCAGAGTGAGTGAGCGTCTTGCGCCGAGAGTCGACTGGCTACTCGTACGCTTATGCAACGTAGTCTGCGCAAACGTGAGTGCGTGGTCCATGACAACGGTTGGGACCAAATACCTTGACCGCATTGAGACTGTTCTTTGCATTTGTCTGGAAGACTTCCAGTTCGCGTCGAAGTTCAGCTTGAATCCGGCGCTCCTCGTCCAACTGCACCTGTAATTTGGCGGCCTGTTGGTCCTACTCAGTATTCCGCGTCGCAAGCAACAAGGAGGCGGTGGCATACCTCCAGGTTTTCCTCTGCATGGACATTGACATTGCGCAGAAACTCGTTCTGAAGGAGTTGAGTACATGCCAAATATCCTCCAGTGCATCACACACCTCCTTCTCCAAATGATTTCGACGCTCTCTCTCGTGGCTAAGGGCATTGCGCGCCGCGTCAAGTTCTTGGGCGAGCGCTGTGATCTGGTGTTCCCAGTGCATTTAGTCACAGTCGCGTCGATGAACGCGTGACATACGCGTATTTCAGCATCCTGGCGCAAACGGTGATGTTCGCGCGCGGCCTGTTCGTAAGCAGAGAGGCGTGTACTCTCGCGTTGCAGCTCGGCGATCGTGGATTCCATGGTCGCTATGCGGGCCCTAGCAGCTTGTAGCTGCTCAACGGCAACTTAGTACAAAATGGTGGGAGAGGCACGCTACGCACCTCCGTCTCCTGTTTATGGTACTCTTCTCGCGCCTTCACGAATGCCGACTCCATCTCCGTAGGAGAGAGCTGCTGGCTCGATGTTTCCCCTTGGCTTCCAGACTGTACTGCTGGGCCGTGCAACACATATTTGGCGGCGGCTATTGCGCGTGCTTGGTTATGCCTCTCGGTTTGAGCAGCTTCAAGGAATTCAATCTTCTCGTATGCGTCCGCGAGGTGGCGTAACAAAGTAGGAATTTGGAGACGGTCGTGGCCCGCATCCTGGAGTACAACGCTTGACGGGGCGGAGGCCATGTTGGGCGCTATAGACACCGCGATACTGAGCCGTCAGAAAAGAAGCACTTGTGAGCCAGCAGGAAGTTCTAATCCACGGTAATTAACAAGCTTGATACACGTTCGATCGTCTCCAGGTCGGCTAACGGCACGATGTGCCGAGCAATCAAGTTGCACAGAACCTAGAGGTTTGCACAAACAACGCGCTCAGAGCACATGTAAACGAAGATTCTTGCTGAAAGCTGAAGGTACTGAAGTATTGAAGCGTGAAGATTTGTGGCTCCAGAAGTTTATTGCTGAGGCTAATTTTTCGAATCTGTGTTACGGCTGACCCAATCGCTGTGCGCTCATACTTTTTTACTTGCTGCATACACGTACCTATACACACTCTCTTGCAGCCAAAGGCCATATGTCAGAGTGGCAGGATACCACGACTTGTAGGTAGTATATACAGACTTCGACTTCAACATATACGTGATCGAGAGCATTGTGATGACGTAAGTCGAGCGACTACAACGACGGTGGATGTACAACACTACAAAGCTGATAGTTGTGTTATCACCTCCAACAGGGAGCACTTCAAACTCTTTCAGGGTAGAACTCGGCACTTCTTCGCTGATGTGCTCCGTTGTGGACGTTCACGGGAGGCCACAGCGAGGAGAGCACCGCCAAAGTCATCGCAAAAAAATTGACAGACGGCAAGAAAACATCACTGCGTTTTGAAAGGGAATCAAAAGAAAAAGTCTAGTTATACGCCCATGGATCCACTATCTACACTTTACAGCATAAACGTGAGAGGGTTCTCGAGGTAACCCTTGAATGCAGACAACCATCTCGCGGCAACCGCACCATCGACGGTGCGGTGGTCAGAGCTCAAAGTGACCTTCATGACCTGCACAGTCTTGAAGCCCTTCTCCTCCTCTGGTGCAGGGACGAGAGTTGCGTTGGTCGAACCAATAGCGAGAATACATGACTGAGGTGGGTTGATGATGGCGGTGAAGTGCGACACATCGTACATGCCGAGGTTGGAGATGGTAAAGGAGCCGCCCTGACGGAGAGTTAGCGAGACTGAGAAAGAGTGGTCACACAACGTACCTGATATTCATGGGGAGCGAGTTTGCCATCACGAGCCTTCTTCGCCAGCGCTTTCGTCTCCGAAGAAATGGTTGCAAGGCCCTTACCACCAACATCCTTCACGATGGGTGTTATTAAGCCAGTGGGTGTGGCAACAGCAACAGAGATGTCAGCCTTCTTGTATCTGCAACGCGATTAGACCACAAGCGAAATGGTGCCACTACAGCGACGTACGTGCGAATGTAGTCACCCATCCATGCAGAGTTGGCCTCCGGTACATCAGCAAGCGCGCAAGAGGTAGCCTTGACAATGAAGTCATTGACGGAGAGCTTGAGGCCCTTGTCCTTGTCGGCGAGGGTCTTGTTGAACACTTCGCGAAGCTTGAGAACCTTGTCCATGTTGATGTCGACCGTCACGTAGTAGTGAGGCAGCTCGGACTTTGCCTGACTGAGGCGTTGACCGATGACACGGCGCATGTTGGACACCGGTGCATCCACATAGTCGGCAGTCTCGCCAGTGGAGGCAGGCGCGCTGGGAGCAGACGAGGACGCGGTCGCCGCGGCGGGAGCCACGTACTTCTCGACATCTTCCCGAATGATACGACCAGAAGGACCAGACCCCTTCAGCTTTCCGAGGGGAATGCCACGCTCGAGCGCAATTTTCTTTGCAATGGGGGAGGCGAAGATTCGGTCACCCTGCGCAAGCTCGGACTTGCTCTCGCTCTTCGGTGCACTGCTGGGAGGGGGTGTGGATGCCTCGGGCTTGGGAGCCTCAGCAGGCTTGTCCTCCTTCGGTGCCTCGGCGGGGGCAGCAGCAGCCTTCGAGGCTACCGCATCCGCACCGGAAAGGTCGTCGCCCTCCTCCCCAAGAACAGCGATCGCTGTCCCCACTTTTATGCCCTTCTCACCGTCCGACGACTAGAAGTGTATGAGAACAATGTGAGTAGGCGGCATGTCAACCACGCACGATGATTTTAGCCAGAATACCATCATCCTGAGCCTCAACGTCAATTGTAGCCTTGTCGGTTTCCTGAACGCGTATTCAGTCTCAGGCGACGCGTAAAAGGTTATACACGCACGACTTCGAGAAGGACGTCTCCAGCAGAAAATGAGTCGCCCTCCTTGAACTTCCAGTTGGCAATACCGCCCTCAGTCATGGTCGGACTCATTGCCGGCATGTTGAAGGGCGTCAACGCGCCCCGTTGAGAGGAAGCATGGAAGCCTGGTGAGATGCACTGTCAGAAGCTTGTCGTTATTATCCACAGCGACGACACGTACGGCGGGCGAAGAGGCGGACAGCAGAGGCCATGGGTGTACGGAGGAGATCGGCTCAGCCGCGCCGGCGGATTTTCCAATGTAGGTCGGCAAATGTCACGTGGTTTCCTCTACCCCAACCAAAAAGTCAAAGTACGCGACTTCGTGTGTTTGCGACACGCGCTGGGTGGACCGGCGTTCTAATAATTTCTTTAGAATGTCTGACGCTGACTGCCTGCTCCCCGGTCAACCTATCGTGCTGCCAACGGGCCCTGCGCCACGTCTCGGCCGCGGTGTGTACGAGAAAAATGGACAAGTACGCGCCTCGCTCGTCGGGCGCCCACATCACGATGGATCTGTCTGTTCATTTCTTCTTTCATTTCTTTTTCTCCTTTCTCTGAGCCTCTTCTACTTAGACGCTCGCTATCTCTCGGACGCGTCCTCATCCTCCAGCTCCGAATTCGATAGTTCTTGGCTCGGTAACACGCCTATCCCCAGTGCAAGCCTTGCTATCGATCTCAGTCGTCGATGGCGTTCCAACGCCCCCAGGTGAAGAATTCACTGGGGTTATCCGCGTTCAGGACGTCCGCGCAACAGAAAAAGACAAAATCAAGATCGCAGACTGCTTTCGCGGCGGCGACGTGGTAAGAGGCCAAGTTGTAAGTTGAGAAATCCTTTTCCCTAGACCTTCTTCTCACTCGAATCCAGATCTCTTTGGGCGATGCCCGAAGCTATTTTATCACCACGGCACGGAACGACCTGGGCGTCATCTTTGCAACCAGCGAAGCAGGTTTGTCTGTCTTCTTTTGGTCCAGCTCATCCCTCTGAAGGTATACCACAGGTGCAACGCTTGAGCCTGTCTCATGGGAACGTATGCGATGCAGCAAGACTGGTAGTATCGAGAAAAGGAAATGTGCGAAACCCGAAGGTTTATGAGTAATTGTGCTATGTATCCCCCATGTATCTTAGTCCGTATGACTGTATGCCTCTCCTTCCGAGTTTACCGCATCCCGCTCATCCCAGGCGTTGGCGTCCATCGCACTTGCTTCAAGTCTGTTTCCCTGGTTTGGGACGAAGCCCATCCTGACGATTTTTCCATCGCATCTGCCCTGCGAGATGCAAGCGTTCCCATCGTCGTACGATCTAGCAGCCTCTTTGCTGCAGGTGTGAGATTACCAGCCGCTTGTCTCTTGCGTGGTGTCATTGATGGTGGTGGCATGCTTCCTCTCCTTGGTGTCGTTCCAGGTGTTCGATTGAGCCCTAGCAAGTCCGCGCGCGCCTTCAAGCTCTTCGAGGCTTTGTTGGAAAGATTGTGCGAAATTTGCTCGCGTCGCGACATGCCAGCAATGCGGAAGGGTGTATTGGGCTCCCCGGCAACATCAGTCTGAGAGATGATTCTCGGAGTGGCGTTCAACTGTCCCCATGTTGAAAGTAGCTTGATAGCTTTGGGAGGCAAATCGGCAGCCGACGGTGATGGGAGGTCAGGGACAAGCTTGAATCCCTGCGGTGAATGTGGACGGTCTGAAGTCGCGTGAGTGGGCAACAAATGCAGGCAGACGAATGTGCGCACACGGTGTGCCTTGTATGGCTGCATTAATTCTGCTTCTAGTGGGGCTCGGCGGCTCAGAGAGGCTATGAGAGCCTGATGCATCATCATCTTGTTCGGGTAGGCGAGTGTTTACATGGTTCATATGCTTTAGGTCTTCTGGACGGCCTTCTGACGGCCTGTGTTTGTAGTACGGCGATTCATCAGCGGAAGGGGAGAAATAGAGAGAATTGCGAGTCTGAGAAAACCCCAATGAGCACACACATATGTATGATACGATGATTGACGCACTTTGAAATTCCAGTTATCCATACCATTGTGCCGAGGTGGCGGCGGGGGTGCCATCACATCCTGCTCCTGCTGCACAACAAGGGCAACTGCCTTTTCCTTCTCACTGACCTCCTCCGCCTGCCCTACTTCATTTTGGCGTTCTCCTCTATCCTCTATCAAACCCGCAATAGTGGGTTTTTCAGGGGGTTCAAGAAGGAACTTCTCCTTCACGCCAGGTCTTGTCGTGCTCCCCGAAGGTCCCTCTAGAAGCAGCCGCTCCCTCGCCTCTCCAATCAGTTTCTGCTTTTCCGCTGCTTTTCTCTGCGCTTCCCAGGCCCAACCCCACGTTTCCTTTCGCGCCTGATTCTCGCTCTCCAAGATGTCCGTGAAGCTTGAGTTGTCCTCGGAGGTGTATCGTGCCTGAAATGTGTCCAGCCTAAGCGAGTCGTCGAATTTCGCCTTTTTCCGCGGTGGCTCCCCGTGTAAAGGCGTGGCAGTGGGAGTATCATAGGGTGTGCGACCGAAACCAAAGGGTGTAGCGTCTGTGTCGCCGAGCTGCTCCATACGCCTGACAGAGGCACCTATAAGAGCAGGATCTGCCGTCTTGAGGGCGTCGAGATAGTCGTTTGTGGCATCCAGATGAACCAGGGATGGGAAGAAGTCTCGTGCGATGATATGGGACAGCGCGGCAGTATATTCATCTTCTTCCAACACAATCTGGCTGTTGAGCGAACGCGCCGGCGCCGGTGTATCTGAAGATGCAATCAAAGAGGACTTGTTTGTGGCCATGGTTGTTGGGTTCGGCCAGTGATGTTGGTGGTAACAGTTTGAGTTTTGAGATGACCACACAGAGTCAATAGTTCACGATCAACGTCATGCCTGATACTTATTTACACTTCCAACTTGCCTGGGCTCCTTCGACGAACCCTGGTTCGTAGATTGCTCATGATATACACGTTATAGAGATTACAGGTAAAGACTACAGAGTGAAAAACAATTAAATAAATCTCGAAAAGCAGGTAATGATATGCAGTATCAAGTAGCTATGGCTTGCTTTCCTGAGAATGTTGCACAAGGGTGTTGCGCGCATGCGTGCGAATGGCCTCGAATGGGTTTTTAGAGAACTCTGGGTTCGAAAGGACCAGCGGAATTCTCTGTCTTTCTCTTTCCCTGTGAAAATCTCAGAGTCTACCGTGCAGCACAACCTGATCACATACAACTCCTTCCTTCTCTGTGTCTCTGACAGAGTTGACTTTTTCCCCTTGCCAATCGTTCTATTCTTCTCTAGTGCACGCTTTTGTCGGAGCTTGTCCGCAGGCGATGCATCCTCTTCCTCTATCTCGGGTTGCAGAGTGTTTAAGAGCTCGCTCATGTCGTTCCCCGCCAGCTGCTCCTTGGCTTTCCTCTTGAGTCGCCGCGAGTGTGACTTGGAATAGGGCGCTGATGACTCTGAGATGCCTAGAAAAAGCTTCAGATATGTAAGTGGATATTGCGTATCGTCACGTACGTTGTTGCAGGGCGTCAAATTTGGCTCGCTTCCCCTTCTCTTCTGAACTAACGAGGCCATCGTCCAAGGCTGCGGGTACTGGCAGTACTGGTATGGGTTCTTCCGTTGACTGGGATGCATCAACGAAGGCCTTGGAGGTGGATTGTAGGACGCACGCGAATGGTGTCCAATAACTTCACAGTTTTTGGAGAAATAGCATGGCGAGCGTTAATTTTCTTGCGGGCTTCCTTGGGCTATGCAACTCTCAGAATCTGAAGTGCTCTCATGAATATCTAGGTAAATTCTGTACCATTTTATAGTCGATAAAGTCCAAATGAGGTTGACACTGATGAAGAGAGGCGGCAAGGCGATGTCGTGATCAGTGCGCCAGATGAGAGAATATGCCTCGATCAAAATTGACGTGCTTGCGGGCTTGACTGCTGCCACCACTCACACTTCCATGGCCGTTTCAACGCGTGCGGGGTCCAGAAGCCATTCGCGGAGTCGTCTGCTGCAGAAGATGGCGCCGCCAAACAACTCCGCCCTCAAGAGGGACTACATGATTGGTATCGCACTGTTGCTATCGGTCACCCTTCTCTGGAACGCCTCCAACTTCATCACCGCGGACATGTTTGGCACGTACAATAAACCATTCTTGTGCGTCGCCGTCCTTTGCGCTTATCAGTCCACTCACATCCCGTGCAGAGTCACTTATCTCAACACGAGCGCGTTCTCCTTCTATCTCATCCCGGTTGTTGTCAAGAGACTTTGGCGGAAACCTAGCAAGTATTATGCATTCTTCACGCACCAAACTCACTGAACCATCTGTGCAGCCAGCCTATATCATCCTCTACAACCTGAACCGCGACACAATCCACAACTTGTACGCCATCAGACTACCAAATTGCATTCGGCGCTCACCATTGTATAGCCGTCTACCACGCTCCCACCACTCACCCTCAAAGAAACCGCGAGACTTGCCGCCTCGTTTTGCGGCCTCTGGTCAGTGTCAACCCTAATGGTCTCATCGGGAAGCTAATGCTATGATAGGTTTCTAGCAAATTGGGCTGTGAATGCATCTTTAGCTTTCACCAGCGTTCCTAGTGCCACCATTCTTTCAAGTATGAGTGGATTCTTCACACTAGGGATAGGCAGGTATGTGGGTGCTTTGAATCTCGACAATAGGTTAACCAGGTTTCAAGGTACTTCAAGGTCGAGACCTTATCCTCAGTGAAGCTTGTAGCTGTCCTAATTAGTTTCGGCGGCGTTATCCTTGTCTCTTTGTCAGACTCAAACGCAACGCCGGATCTTGTTGCAGAAGACGCTGTTGTGCGCCCGCTGTTAGGCGACATGATGGCACTCATATCTGCCATCTTCTATGCTCTCTACGTGATCCTGCTTAAGGTCAAGATCAAATCAGAGGAACGCATAGACATGCAGCTATTCTTTGGATTTGTTGGCTTCTTCAACATCGTCGCACTATGGCCTGTTGCACTTGTTCTTAATTGGACAGGCGTGGAGGCATTGGAATGGCCTGGCTCGGGCAAGGTAGTGATGGCACTTGTGGTCAATGTGAGCACTTATGCTTTGCACCAAGTCATGCAGCTCATGAATGTAGATGTTCATAACTTGGTCCTCCGATTACCTTTATGTGATTTCCATGCTCAAGACCACACCACTCGTCGTGACAATAGGCCTCAGCCTAACCATACCGCTGGCCGTCATCGGCGATTTCATCTTGGGCAATACTGTGCACTCCAAGGTCATAGTAGGCGCCTTTTTCGTGTTTCTGGGTTTTGTCGTTGTGGGGTCGGAAGGTTCGGAAAGCGTAGAAGCAGAAGAGCGGGATTCAACCCCAAGAGATTCCTTAGACGTTCCTTCCTATTCGTAGACATGACTGTGACTTGTACATTATAATGACCGCATGCAACAACTGTTCAACACATCCACCCTAAGCATCCCAATCCTCGAGCGTAAATGCAATTACACCAAACGTAGGTGCAGCATCGTCCGTTCCGCCTGATAACGCCTCTACATTGCGTCTCACAAACTTGACGAGCACATCCAATTCAGAGGATATCCTGTCAAGGTTGTCGAGGTCATCCCCGGGTGCTGCTTCCTCGCGGTCCACGGTGGAAGAGGTTTTGGGCTCTGGCATTACTTCCTCGTCTTCATCTTCGGAATCGTCATTGGAGTCGCTGTCAACTTCAATGCTCATAGTGTTTCGTCGTTGTCTGCGTTGGGTTCGTGTTCGCCGCTTCGTTGTGAGGATGGATGCCCGAGAAATGTCCAGCGTGTTGGCACTGCCGGCGAAGGATACGAAAATATCGCTGAACGAGAGCGCCATGTCCAGGATAGATAAAATAGACCGGTGAATCGGGGAAGCCTATGACAAACTATCAGAGAGTGGGACTGATAAGGAGGAAGCCATACATCATCCTTTAAGAGACAGCGTTCGTACAACGAGTCAACCCTAGAGTCCGATGAGTATAGAGGATGAAATAAAGTTCGGATGTAACAAGACTCACTGTATCTCGTGTAGTTGAATAATTTCGTCCAGCGACGAAGCATTGCGCAGAGCTTGGTGGAACTCCAGAACGCGCGTTTCGATTGCCTAGAACTATTTGTCAACGAAGTTCACAGCGAGCTGCACCAATAACTACATAGGTCGTGATAAAGTCCAATAGCCCGCTTGATAACCATTAGAGTAACTATAAACATCAAATGTAAAACTTACTTGATGAACCAGCTCAAACGACTCCTCACTGCATAAAATGTTTTCATTTCATCCATCCGCCTCCGGTCACCCCTCATCAATATCCTGTCCAATATCCCCTTTGCCCGTCGTATCTGTACCATGAAAACGAAAATTTCGCCATACATTTGAATCGTGCGCGGTGTGAAGATGTAGACAAGAGGAAACGGTACGGCATAGTCCATTGCCATGCCGTCGAAGCTTCGTACGCTGCGATTCGGCTTCCTACCTCTGTATGAGAGACGCACAAGTGAAGGTTGAATCCAGCCCTGCGCACCAGGCCGCAGCCCTGCGACTACAGCGTCTCGGAATGTCGTGTTGAGAAAATGGAAATCCGTCCAGGATTTCCCGCTATCGATCTTCATTTGTATGAGGAGCAGTGCAATTCAGTTTGGGGAAAACGCACCTTGACAAAGAGAGAATCACAAAAATGACTGAGACTGTCTCCCTTGCGCATGAGGTACAGGTTCTCGATGGCATGGAGCGTGGGCCAGAAATTACATTCGTCTAACAGCGCGCTGGAAAGTGCGCGCGCCGTTCGTTGGCAGTAGGGTGCAAGTTCGTCGTGGATCAAGCCCGAAAGGGTATCGACCGACACAGAAAACAACCCGCCAGCTTCATCTACTTCTTTCGTAGCATGGGACACAAGCTGTGCGAGTGACGACTTCTTCCAGCCTATAAAGTCCGTGGGCATGGGTATGCTAAGAGCCTTCAAGAGCCCAATTGCTTTTCCAGAAGCAAGTACCGACTCAGCAACTGGCCGGAAGAACGCGGGGAGGCCTTTGCTCCTGCCATCATCGTCTTCAAGGCGGAGTGTATACCCTTCAGACCAGTAGTCCGCATCGAGAAGCCCGACACCAAACATCCCGGCCCCGAGACCGTTGCTCTCGATGAAAAATTCGTCTTCTAGGTCATCAGCATCACCCACTCCCATGCCATCCTTGAGCCATTGCCCTACCATGCCCCAGAGCGGCTCCGAGCTTCGTACGAAGACGCGCATCAAGACACCCGCAGTTTTGGTCTCCCCCCGCTCGAGGTTCTGCTGAATCGCATGAAACAATTCGTCCAACAGCGCCGCTGTAGTTGCAGCCGGAGACATCCTTAGAGGGTGCGTCAAGTCACCGAACACTGCTTGTACCACCCGGCGCAGAACGACAAATGACTCTTCAAAGACATTCCGCAATTGGATCTCTAGCGAAAGAAGGCTGACCACCCGAGAAGCCCCAGAAATCCCGGCGCCCGCGCGAATGATGTCTTCCTCCATCTTGCCACACCAGGTATCAAGCAAGCCAATTTCTTGGTCTACGGCGTCAGCGAAAGCCTCAAGGGTCCGTGTGCGTGATTTGGAGCTATTGGGGGCGTTGAAGACCCTTGAGACGAAATGGCGCAAGTCCTGGAGAGAGGTGCATTTCTCCGCCAACGAATTGAAGATAGACATCTGGGAAGCGAGGGACAGGTGCAATAGACGCGGAGTTGTAACGGTCACTCGAAAAGCATCGTCTTGCCAGTGGAAGACCACATTTTTCCGACCTTGCAGAGCAAACAGGATCTCACGCACTGCGTCGTGCTCGTAGATGTATTTCTAGAGAATGCTTGTTTGAGTAACATCGTCGCCTAGCGAAGGTAGCACGTTGACCACCTCACTCAAATGCACGAGGTCTGTCGACACGTTGAGGCGTTCGCGCGTGAGCACTCTTTGGATAGTGGGTCCTTTGTAGATATTAACAAACCTGTTTTCGGATGCGACTGCACACTAACCAAGGGTACTGGCATCACCGAAATCGAATTTAGAACCATCATGGTCAATCGGTATTTTCCATTCCTGTCGCCAGTACTGCTTAGATTGCAAATCCTCAACTTCCTTGCGATTCGAAATGGATAGTTGAACATCGGGGACGGAGGCGCTATGCGGAAGCCTTGGCTCTAAGAACGGTGGAGGTGTCGTAGGGGGACTGGGTAGAGCATCAGAGTCATCTACCTCCAAGTCCTCCGAGCTCAAAGTCCACACGGAGAGCTCGTCGTCGCTATCCGAAGGGACGTCGTCTCTACCATTGCCTGAGATTCCATCCCAATGGTCGCCTTCGAATGGCTCTTCCTGCAGGATTTTCTCCCAGGTAAGCTTTTCATTTTCCCGACCCGTGGTAGCAATGTCTGTGAGATAGAAGGAAGCAAAGGAAAGTGTGCTCTGCCCTGGAGGGCTTGATAATGCCAGCTTGTCGCGTGTGAGCAAGAGAAAAGGCATGGTGATGCACGCTTACAAGAAATTGAAGGTGTTGCGGGATCAGGTCAGTCTATGACGGGGTTACCAGGATGACCGCGTAGAGAATGACCCTTACGCACCTTGATTTCCTCGTCCAAGTCGTGGGCTTGGCCACTGTGCTCCTTCAAACTTTGGTGTGCCTTCTCAAGTGCTTCAGCTAGCTCGTCGTGTGACTGAATCCGGGCTTTTTGGGCGTGTCTGTTGCATATTATGGTAATCCTACCTGAGAACCTTACGGAGACACTCACCCGCGTAGTCTTGCATCAACCTGCGTGCGGTCTTGCACAACGCCGTACTTATTGAGCATCATGCCTTCGAGACTCAGAGTGCGCACGGAATAGTCTATGGCAGCATGGTATTCATCCTCATTTTCGTCGCCTTGAATGCCTCGTACTAGCTGTTCGCATAGGTTTGTGAGTTTGAGCCGATTTGCTTGCATCAAACGCGACTGGGGCCGCTGAGCAGCACGGGACCCGGGGCGCACAGACGCGCTTGATCCAGGCCGGGGATAAGTCCCTTGGCTAGGGGCATTGGATTGCGTTTGATTGTGACCACGAAAGCCGGTGCTAGACGACGGACGTGCTGCTGTCCTGGAAGGGGGCCGTGTTCCGCTGGGAGAAGGTCGCACGCCCTGGCTGGATGAGGGCCGACTGACATGCCCGGGAGGGGGCTGAATGACAGCAGAGCGCGGACGACGCGTCGATGAAGGCGGTTTCTCGGATTCTGTCCGTTTCATGGTGGTCTATGCCAACATCTACAACGCGATCTCGATCAACTCACTACTGTCTACTTCTGCACACCATGCCGCTTGATGGACTTTTCATCCTCGATGCCAGCCGACGCCCAATCCTACAATCAACGACCGCGCTTCTCTATGACCAAGTCAGCGTGCCTTATAATGACATCCATTTGGTCTGTGGAATATCCCCACCAACGGACCCACTACTGGGGATCGCATTTTTGAACGCATTTATCGACATCCTCAAGACCTATTTCGGAGAAGGAGTCAACGCAATCGCACTCCAAGATCACTTTGACACCGTCTACCAACTCATTGCGGAAAGCCTCGACGCGGGACACCCTCTCACCACATCACCGAACGCGTTACGCGAGAGCATCACACCTCCGTCCCTGCTCAACTCGTTGCTAGGAAGCAACCTCACCGCCGCCAATGCCCCAAAACCGTTCTCTAGCCCAATACCATGGCGTCGGGCTGGGGTCCGTCATACGAACAACGAAATTTACTTTGACATCGTCGAGAACCTCAAATGCCTCGTCTCCCGCAATGGGACCACTCTATCCAGCATTGTCATTGGCAGAATAGATGTGGACTCCCGGCTTTCAGGCGTGCCGGATTGCCTGCTTATGTTCGGAAATCCTGCCGTTATTGCGCAACCTGCCTTCCATCCGTGCATTCGTCTGGCTCGCTGGGCATCTCAGAAGAGTCTTTCCTTCGTTCCGCCAGATGGAAAATTCGTCCTCGCAGATTATGAGACCACACAAGCCCCGCCTGTACCCATCACTCTCAAAGTTGACGCAAACAGTGGGCAGCTTTCCCTGACACTCACCTCGCGAATGACAACACATTCAATGGAGAAGGTCCTGGTAGAGATACCTTTCGGTGGACCTGTGAACGGTCTGAGAGGATCTGGCTCACCATGGACATGGGATGCGAAATCCAGTGTCTTGCGGTTCGAGATAGCACAGCTCTCACCAAGCGCAAGATACAACCTGAAAGCAGAGTGGAATCCGGATTCAAGGTATGTGAAAGCCAAGTAATAGTCTTCTTCTACTAACACAAACCAGCCCTTCTCTCACCCACGTCGTACTTATCCGCTTTTCAATACCATCGCACACTTACTCCTCATTGCGAGTGTCCAAATTCACCGTGAGCGAAGAGTACACACCATTTAAAGGTGTACGGGGTAGAAGTCAAGGTTCGGTCGAATGGAGATGGTGAAATATCAATTGTACCGTTACATGGATTTGTACCCCCACACTCCGGCCATTTTCAACCCCCCACACGGGTGCCGTTCTGGTCTGTGCATTGCCACCAAACGCTACACTGAGGATACAAATCTTCCGGCTCGTTGCCATCATCTTGGAGCAAGAGAGCAACTACGCCATGGGGACGAACGTCCGCGACCGTGATGTTGCGTACCGCCGTGCCGTTATTTGTGTGCGTCCAGAGATCCTATGCATACAATTCAGTCTGGGATGGGCGTGGTACAAAAGAATCGCACATGCACGGCATATTGACGCCCAGCACGTATCCAAGGCGACTCGGTCAAGTTGAATGAGAGCGTGTCCGGGACATCCAGTGTGTTGATCTACACATAAGTTACCATCTGACTGGATAATATTTCTGTCCAAGTGAGTGGTATTACCAGCATGAAGACGACTCCGCCTTGACCATCAGGTTCCGATGTCGGACCCGACCAGTATTGTGCTGGATGAGTGCTGTTGCTAACATAGTCAGGCTTTCGCATTGGTTAATACAAGTTCACTGCAATACACAATACACTTACGTTAATTCCCCAACGGAAAGGTGAGACAGAGGCCCCTTCAACTGGATCCTGGTTGATTTTGATGATTTCTTCGTTCTTTAAGATAGACAGAGTTTCTTCTGTAATTTTGGAAAGCTGCGCTGGTCAGCTGGAGGCCTGCTCTGTGTCTGACTGGGGCACATACATCGGTGCCAATCTTTGCAAAACAGTGAGACAAAATCACGCGAAAGCATATATAAAACGCACGAAAAGTGGCGACTTCAGGAGAGCCCATGCTGTGAAGTGTGTCTTTGACTCCTCGTATGTGAGGTTGCCATTGCCCAGTTGAAGCTAGATACATTCTCATCAGTATTGGCGTCCAATGGCTTGCTATGTCCTAACCATATCCAAATCATTTCGCCCATAGAAATCCGTGGCTTGCGTGAGGAACGAATTACTGTGCAGCCATCAGAGTGGTTTCGGGCGATCGCGAGTGGCACTAACAAGTTGATAATACTTGCGAGGGAGTTCCACTGCGGGGAGATGTCGCCCGTTGTCTGCGAAAAACTATTAGATCACAATTAGTGATGGGGGAAAGTCCTGGCATACCCTCCAGCTCTGTCCAAACTGCTTTCCCCATCTGTCATTGTATTTTATGAGCAAATTTTGGGCAATGTTTTACCGAACGGCGCGTACATCCAGACTTGGTTCTAGGAAAAAGCTTAGTTCGTCGAAGTTTCTGACAGCACAATCACGTACCCAACCCCATGCACACAGAGAAAGGATGACCGGGTCCCCATTGGTTGTCCCCAGTTTAGCTACAGCGTCGGCCATGCGCTGGTACCCTATATAGCGCCATTAGTAAGCAATCCTAGATTCAAGGGAGTAAATGCTCCTACGACCGACAATTCCAGTCCTAGTGAGTTCGTCGTATGGAACTATGAACATAGTCAAGCGGTAAGAAAGCGGTGTTTCCGTTTCCAGGTCTCAATAGGCGGACATACTGGCGCAGTTATCGTACCTTTAGGAAGATGGTCAGCAATCACTTGAAAGAGATTGCAATAGAGAAGGACGGAAGCCCCTTACTTGAGATAGTCAAAACCCCAGTCGATAAAGGTCTTGAGATCCTTCTCTTCGTTCGACCATGAGCCAGGGTATCCTCCACAGGTAAACCATCCAGCATCGCTGTACTGAACAAGGTATTCTAAGTAGGCGGAAAGTTTTGGGAGGCTGCACACTCACAATGCCTGCTTTGCTACGAGAGCCAATTGTGAAGACGATGCGTAGTCCGGGGGAAAACTCGACACGTACAATCCTAGGTCGTGGATTTGGTCCGTCAAGTTCCTCATTCCTCCGCTGAATTTATCGGGATCTTTATGAAATTTGTGTCCTGTCGAACTATGCATCGCACAAACGTACCCTCGATAATAAGTCCGTCCGCACTCCGGTTCTTCATCGCGTAGCAGTCATCGATATTCACAAAATTATATCCAGCATCCTATGACTTTGGAGTTAGACTCCGCACTGTCCTTGTTCGTCCTCGTCGCACCTGAAGACCAAGTTCTTGCATAAGTTGTGCTGTCTCCAACACAATGCTTTCGTTGATGTTACATTGATATGCATTCCATGCTGGAAATGTCACGTCAGTCCACCTTTGCCAGGTGACGTAAATGGGCAAATCCTACTGTTATATCCCAAAGTAGGCAATCGCGCGACACCATTGTCCAGTGCATCGACGCGAGCCATAATACTAACCAGCAGACTCGCCAGAGCCATCTGCCATGCCATACTTGCAAACACCTATTCTTGACTTCTTGAGATGAACCGCTTGCAGAGGGAATGTCTTGGACGGAGGGGATGAGCTCAGAAGCCACCTTTGCGCTCCAGTATTTATGGCAGTCCTTTCTAGGGTCGGACCTGAGTGCTGCGTGCGTCAGTGCAGCAAGCTCTTAGCTGACGGCTGACCGTGAGCTGTGTGATTATAGCTCGTGGCTCGGTGCATCGAAACACTCGTATCTGAGAGTGTATGGCCCCGTGAACGTCGAGTTTCGCCGAGATCATCCGACGCATATAGTCCAGGTAGTAGGACGACGGTGATCGCGGGACACCAGAGTCTCTCGAGCGTAGGCAATCCGGCCCGTAGCGTACGCGTGAGCCGCGAGTTCGTTGTTCAAGCGAGAGCTACTCACGAGTCATGAATTTCGAGCAGGATGGTGGATGCATTAGTAGTGCAGTAAAATAATGTGACTATTATAAGAGGGTAGATTGTGCGGATGTCTGCTGTGTGGCAGGTCGAGTTAACTCATCGCATGTCTGTACAAAGCCTTGCCAGCTCGCCGGCGATGTTGCATTCACACACGAAATCTGTAATGCGCATTAGCATTTGTAGTCGGTATGTCGCCACTGTCATCGACGCACCGTGCAAGATCCTGATTTTTGATTGCTCTCCAGATCCAGGACACTTTCGATCCGCAAATCAAGATGAATGTCTTCCCGGTTGGCAGTGTTTTTATGCTGGCGCACGCTCGTATTCGATGCGAGAATATAACGGTCACCATTGTAGTCAAACGACAGTGGTGGCTGGGGTTGGGAAATGGCTGTACTTTCGTCTCGTAAGCTATTATGTCGTTAGAATAGACAATTTGATTTCAAAATGGGACTGACAAGCTTTCCAAATCGCCAACGTACCCGACGAGAGCTTCGGGTAAGTCACTCTCGGGTAAGGGTGACATGTTGTTTACCGACAATTGAAGATCAACAGGTCTGCAGACGAGTTAAATTTCGCTGGTCATGATGAAGGTGCTGCATACCTGTCAGGCAGCAGCATCACAAGGGAGGAAGAGACCCCTGCAGAGCATTGCGGTTCTAACGCTCCAACACTGTCAGGATCCTCTGCCCCGAAGCCATGCAAGTTCACATCGAAGTGGATCTGCTTCCATGGTCGAACACCATCAACGACAGCATTTGGCATATCACCAATCGCTCTATAGCATACACGATGTAGTACGCGACAGACTTCGGATGCACGGTCCAAGACAGGTGTTGGGACGCTGGTGACAATTAGGAAGGGTAGAAAATGTCTCGGTAAAAAAAAACTAACCTAGCGAGGAAAGCTCTCTGAATAGAGTTTCGTTTCAACCAGTCGAAGATATCTGCAGCACTTGAACTACTTTGGTATGGAGGTACAAGTCGATTTCGTGGCCCAGAAGTCGTGAAAACTGAGTGCCCGATGCTGCAATTGTGTAAGCCTGAAGAATCATGCAGACCCAAAGTTTACTCACGAGGCAGATACCGTGTTACCTTTAGTAAAGGCTCCCAGCGATTCCATGATACTTTGGATGTTGCATGTTCCCCTACATCAAAAGTCAGATGCATTTACGAGGCGTAGTCGTGATACCGACGTTGAGAGCGACAGCGTCTCGCCTTGGTCCAAGAAGGCTCCTGTGGGTTCCTTCCTCTGACTGGAGCTATACTCGCCCACACGTCGAAGACGGAACGCACAGTCGGTAGACAATGCCCACGGTGTTCCATGAGATGCTAGGAAAGGGTACATAGCGTATCTCGGTTCAATGTCCAGTTCGGATGGCGTTTGTATGTAGGCTGTAAGATTATTGAATAGTTGTCTGCCATCCTATGGGCAATGGTGAGTGATGTGCGTAGGTCAATAGAAGATAGACGAGTCGTACTTGAGCTGACACTTGTGTTATTACTCGCGACGCCCTTCGTGCACTTTCAGGCTGGTCTGCACGATGGCTGATGCGTAGCTAAATAACATTGGCACGAGTTTGATGAGAAGTGCCAACAAGCTACTCACCCTGCCATCGGACAATGTCTCAATAAAGGCCCCACACATGCGCGAAGCTTTCTGGAGTAGGGAGGGTGACACTGTCGTGTTGATGGGTAGGTCGTAGATGTCTTCCCTGATATTGTTCTTGAAGGCGGTAACATGCTGCTCAAATGCCCTCAGCGAACCACGCAGTGCTTCTGCCTTCAGCGCAAGGGGGTTAGATGCAAGCGCAATCTTCACACGGTGTTTGGATGTGAGTCCATGCAAGTCCATCCCGTCTATAGCCAAGTCAAAATAGGAAGCGTTCATGCAAAAAGGGCAGACCTTTGCCCATGAGGAGAAAGCACTCTTGGGGAGTGAGCTGAATGCCTACGCTTCCAATGAGTTTGGTAAATATAGAAATCGCTGATGCACGCACTTATAGTCTCCGTCTCAGTACTATCTCTTCTTGCCTCAACAATATCTGCGACGGAGGCAAATCCCCACGCTTGCTCCATGATCACTGCTGCATATGCATATCTATCCTCCTGCGCTGGAACTTTGAGACCGTAGAGACGAATGAAGCGTGCAAGTTGTTTTGGTCGGAACGCAAAAGTAATTTTGTCTTGCACAGCGCGGTATTTGGTCTGGAAATCGTCCCGGGCTGGATTTGGCGCAACCTTTGGGCGGAAGGTTTCGACCTCTTCCACCGTCACGACACGGCGCGACTTTCGGACCCCAGCAAGGTGCTGTTTGACACCGCTTTTCTCAAGAAGCGTAACGATACCGTTGTGCTCGTCGACTGCCGGCGCGACTTTGGGCACGCGTTTCCGCCGTTTAGGTGGTGAGGACGCGGGGGCGACATTGGGATTATGTGCGGTGGCGGAAGCAGCAGAAGCATAAGCGCGTACTGCAATGGGAAGCGTCCGGCATCCCACGCTACGCAGGAGGGACATGTAGCGCAAGGAAGAGAAGTATAGGCCAAGTGATCGAGCGGCATCTCCGGCATCAAGTCCGGCAACAGTGAGCGCTGGTTTTTCGAATCTTTGCCTCACACACTGCCTCTGCGCGAAAACTCCAATATGGCTAGCACTAGCACAGAGTACGATGACGATATTGACTTTTCGGACATCGAAGCAAAGTGCGCAAAAATTCGGCTCGGTCTACGCCCTTTTTAACGAGGACATCATTCCATCCAGATACGCAGTCAACTACGATGATTCACTCGAAAACACAGTAGTCGTGGATGGACTCCCCATTATCGACAATACCAAACTCGACAGGCTGCTCACAAAAGTTGCTAAGGAGTTCTCCAAGCGAGGGGCATCAATCAAGGGAGAGGACATCTACTTGCCCTGGGATGAAAAGACGGGAAAAAGCAAAGGGTGCGTGGCCGTTTCATTTTTATCGCTAATAAACTCAAAGTTACGCGCAGCTATGCTTTTGTTGAGTTCCGCTCTGGGGAGGACGCGGCTACAGCCATCGCGACGATGCACAATCACGCATTCGACTCGAAGCATACCTTCAAATTGAACCGATTCGTGGATATCGAACACTTCTCAAACTTGGATGAGACATATATTGAGCCTCCATCAGAGAAATTCACAGACAAGGAGCATCTTCGTGCATGGCTCGGCGACGCACAAGGACGCGATCAGTTTGTCACCTACCGCGGTGAAGATGTCGAAGTCTGGTGGCATGGAAAGCCTTCCCAATGCGAACTAGCAATCAAACCAGTACGTTCGTCCAAAACAAGCAGCTCTCTCTCGATACGACTCAGTTCTATAGGATTGGAAAGATTTCCTCTATGTTGCTTGGTCCCCGTTGGGCACATACATTTCCACCCTTCACCGTCAAGGTGTCCGCCTATGGGGTGGCGCGTCATTCAAAGATCAGCAACGCTTCGCCCATCCACTTGTCAAACTCATCGATTTTTCGCCTTGTGAAAACTATATCGTAACTTGGTCCAACGAACCCATCATTGTCCCAGAGGGAGCCATTCAGGGACCTCAGTACTTCAGTCCCGAGGATGAAGGAAGTAATATGGCTGTTTGGGACATCAAGTCTGGACACCTTTTGCGCACATTCTCCACGGTTCAAGACGGCGAACAAACCAGAAAATCGCAGATGCCTTGGCCTGCTGTGAAATGGAGCCCAGACGACAAGTTCGTTGCCCGCGTCACCCCAGGACAGATGATCAGTGTGTACGAATTACCTGCCATGGGTCTGTACGACAAGAAGAGCATCAAGATCGAGGGCGTTGTGGACTTCGAGTGGTGCCCGCAGGGTGACAATGACAAGGAGGATGTAGACAAAGAGGCTGCCGCCATCGCTAACGGCGGGAAGGTCACCAAGAAGCCGCGCGAAAACATGATGGCCTATTGGACACCCGAAGTCGCCAACCAGCCTGCTCGCGTCACCCTTATGGCATTCCCCAGTAGGACCATCCTTCGCCAAAAGAACTTGTTCAACGTCACTGAGGTACGATTTTTCAATACGTCCGTACAGACTCTTAACGAGTCCTCTAGTGCAAACTGTACTGGCAAAATCAGGGTGACTTCCTTTGCGTGAAAGTCGACCGCCATACGAAGACTAAAAAGTCGGTTTACTGTAACCTGGAAATTTTCCGCGTTCGCGAGAAGGACTACCCTGTCGAGGTTGTTGAGCTCAAGGGTGGGTAGCTTGTGTCACGGCGCTGGTCGTATCTGATGTTTTTCAGACACTGTGACTGAATTCTCCTGGGAACCGAAAGGCGACCGCTTCGCCATAGTATCAACGAACGACCCCAATCTTGGAAATCCCGGCCCCGGTATCACTATCAAAACCGATGTCAGCTTCTACCAGTTGGACAAGACCAAGAACGACTTCAAACTCCTTAGTACGCATCGTTTCGTCTGCTGCTGTTCTTACTAATTTTTTTACAGAGACGTTACCGAGTCGTACCAGCAATGCCATCCGCTGGTCACCGCGTGGACGCCATGTTGTGCTCGCGACTGTTGGCTCGTCTAGCAAGTCTGAGCTCGACTTCTGGGATCTGGATTTCCTGTCCGAGGAGCGCCGCGAGGGCCAGGACTGGGGCACAGGGGTACAATTGCTTGGTACCGCAGACCACTACGGTGTTACCGACGTTGAGTGGGATCCTAGTGGCCGCTATCTCGCTACCAGTGCGAGTGCTTGGACACACACGGTCCGTTTTCACCCGAAAATGTGAACGGCGGAAATGCTCATTTTTCCCTAGCTCGAGAACGGCTACGCCATTTGGGACTTCAAGGGTACCGAGCTGGTCAAGCACATCCAAGACCGCTTCAAGCAGTTCATCTGGCGTCCTCGTCCTCGTTCGCTTCTGACCAAGGCCGCGCAAAAGCAGATCCGCAAGAACCTCAAGGAGTTCAGTCGTGTGTTCGACGAGGAGGACGCAAGGGAGAGCGTGACTGTGAACGCCGAACTTGTTGCGCTGCGCAAGCGTCTCGTCGACGAGTGGAACGCATGGAGAACACGCTGTATTAAGGATATGGTGGAGTCTCGCGGCCTCAAGGGCAAGGCTCACTCCAATGGTGACGCTAATACAGCTAAGGAGGAGATTGAGGTCTGGATTGAAGAGGAGATTGAGACGACTACCGAGGAGGTCGTCGAGTAACTGTTGTATATGTAGATTGTATGGACACGATTGTACTCCTATGCCGCCGTCTGTACATCCAAGTTATTTGAGTTTCATCCGAGTTTCTAAAATGTGGCTCCCATTGTTCTGGCGGAAGACCGGCATTAAAAAGGTCCAGACCATGTCGGCCGATTGTGTTCCCGATATTTGCCGACCAGTTATCTAATCAGATTCGAAATGGGCCGATGATTAGATACCAATTTCTTTCGTCTTCCATCACCCTTGTTTACCGCTGAATCCGACGGTGTCCTACTCGCTGCCACCAACATGTCGACTTCTGCTGTGGCATCGTCATCTACGCTGTGGGCCACGCGTGCGTGCTTTTTGGCGGCCGATGTCCCGGCGCTGACTCGGTCACAGCATCTAAAGAGTGGGTGATTCCCTCCAAGCCAAAGCCTGGCCGCAAGCCCAAGAAAGACACAGCCGTCGTTGTGCCCGTTGAAGAGGACGAAGTGTGTAACATTTTTTTCGATATCCACGGTGCCCGTCTGATGGCGATGTCCAGGTGGTGAATGATAAAGGTCGGCGGGTCCAGAACAGGCAAGCCCGATTTCATGTCTTCATTTAAACCCTCATCTCATCACATCTCATTCAAGGGCCGCTCAACGCGCCTTTCGCGAGCGCAAGCAATCCCAGCTCGCCGAGCTCCAAGCTCGCGTGCAGTCGTATGAACAGGGCGAGATCGAGCGCAATGTCGCACTTCAAAATATTGCCAAGCGGCTGAAGGAGGAGAACGATGCCCTGCGCCAGGAAAACGCATCTCTCAAGGAGAAACTGTCACGCACTGAGGCCGAGCGGGATGCAGCGCTCAAGACCTCATCATCCAGTAGAAAGCGCCAGCGTGCTGAGTCGCCCCCGCCTGCGTCTGCGTCGGGCCCAGCAACACGCAAGCGCACGCGCATGTCTTCCAGTGCCCAGACCCCGACAAACACCCCGTCTGAGGCTGCAACCTCGCCCGCTGTATCGTCCCCAGAGTCGCAGGACACCCCGTACACACCCTGTTCCGCTAACGAACCAGAGGTTCCCGACACGGCAACAATCCACACTCCGTTTGCTTCTGTGCCCGACTACGCGCCAAGCATCCCAGCGTTCGATGGCTGTGGATTTTGTAGTGACATGTCGTCTTGTGTCTGCCGTGAGATTGCCATGCAGACTGTTGCGGACCCAATGCTCCTCACCCAACTCAAAAGCGACAATTTGCCTGACACCAGCACATCGGCGTCCCCCTCAGTGCTCGACAAACTTCCTCCGTACCAGCCAGCTGTACCCCTCCGACGCAGGCCAACTGGCACATCTCAGACGCGTACTATTTTCCCTGTTGCACCAGCCAAACCCCGTCCGGCAGAGTGCTCAGGCGATCCCAAGAACTGCTCGGCCTGTGCCAATGATGCCTTCGGCAAAGCCTTTTGTGAGGCTATCAGCCATTCATCCTCTTTTTCAGGCCCCTGCGAGGACTGTCCTGGCGACTGCGACCGTATGAAGAATCATGCTGTCCTTCAAAGTTTCCAGCCGCCAACGTCGTATTTCGTGGCCAATGATGGCGAGATGATGTCGACGGAGAAAGCCTGGCAGCAACTCAAATCTCATCCAAATGTTTCGTTTGCAGACTTGACACTGCTGGCGGACGTTGTTGCACGTAGGTCCAAGTGCACTGGACCCCGGGTGGTAATATCGCCCGCGCCGGGTTCCTGCACACCGGAGCGCTCAACGACGCCCCTGGACGACGGCGGTATGAGCTCACCGCCACCACCGCCGGTGAAGGAGGAGACTCGCGAGCCGCCGTTGCAGCTCGTTCCGGAAGAAGTCTTGTTGAGATGTGGCCAGCAGCAGCGATTGCGCGAGGTCCAAGCTTCCGGCGTGCGGGATGCACTTCGCCTTTTGGATGCAAAGTTTTCCTGATTACAGCCTGTCTATTTATCGTCGGGTTTTGCTCCCCTGTACTTAGTCGTCAACTCAATTTATGCTACTCACTACAATAGGAATGTATTCTCCACGCCGTAGGTCTGCCTGAGTGTAAAATAATGATAGAATGGAGTACTATTATCTATCTATCTGGTCGTCGTTGGAATTTAAGAGTACCCGCAGTTTCCACCGTCGCATTCGAGTGCACCACACCCTCAAAGATAGTCTTGAGCTCCTTCATCTTCCTATAAAACGCCTTCCGTTCCTTCTTGGACACCCGCCGCGATACATCCGGCTTGCTTCCCAGCTTCCTGAATGCGCCCATCAACTCATGCAGAGGAGCACTTGTCAAATGAGCAGGGACGGTCGAGATGTATGGCCACAAGTCAATGAGAGTCTTCCTCGCCGACTTGTACTGCCCGGCTATGAAGTGTGCACTGACCACCGCGTCAATGGCCCCAACGTCCGGCTGCAGCCCACTCGACACCATCTCTTCAAACGCATCCTCTGCCTTGTCAACCTCCGCCAGCCGAGCGTACCCTGCAATGAGAATGGTGTACATGACCACGTTCGGCTGAATCCCAACATGCTTTGCGTTCTGCAGTAAGTCGTACGCGACAGCCATGTTACCGGCACGTGCGAATCCATCCATTAGCGCACCGAAATGGTACTCGTTTGGCCGGAAGCCGCGGCGCACCATGCTGTCGAAGACGTACTGAGCACTTGTCAGCTCCTGTCGGACAGCGTCGCGCTGCAGACGAAGGGCAAATGCAGCGCTGTCGTTGGCATGACCTCGAGAGCGCAGGGAAGAGAGGATTGGGCCAAGAGATTGACTGGAGCGCGACAGACTCGGCGCCTGAATGCCAGCTGTTGGTTCCAGAGGCTTGCCTATCCTGGTGAAGTGGTTCTCGTCTGAGTCGCGCAGCACAGCGTCCCGAGTTTTCGAATGCAGCGCAGCCGCAAGGTCCCAACCACGTCCGTAGAGCTCGAGTCGTTCTTGGCGCAGGACCCGACTCAAAAGGCCGTGTAACTGCCTACGATCCGGGGTAGCGGCTTGATTCAACCATCCTAACGCCTGAGAAATCGCTGCAGCTGGGGCAGCTTCGATGCGTATGAGATGCTGGAGAATGATGGCAATCGTGCTCCTGTTTGGCTGCAAGTTCTCCTGACCTAGGACGCGTAAGATGGCCTTGACAGCCTTGAGACCATGGGAAGGGAGTAACCCGCGAAGGAGGGTGTTAAGGATGAGGGTAGAAGGAGGGATAGACGCAGGATCAAGCGGAAACTTGTGGGTAGTCTTGGACACCTTTAAGTGACGATGCAGAATGCGGCTGGATTCCTGAGTGCACATAGCACAAACGAGTTGAACGGCGCCAGCTTCATCACCAGCAACGATATACAAATGAACAAGGCCTGAGAGTATGCGCCCGTCTGGTGGGATTCCCAACCGAGCCATGTTGTGTACGAGTCCTATGCACAACGAACGGTCGGCTCGAGGGGCTAGATGGTTGAGAACCACTGCATATGTCCCGGCGTCCGGAATGCCATTGTGTGCCGTGGGAAAAGGGCTGTCAGCTGAGGGCGTGATATCCAAAAGGGCGGCAAAAATGGGCGTGGCAAGTGAGAATTGGAAGTGGGACAGGACGAGGATGGCGCCATCGATGTCGTGGGCGTCGAGGGATTGGCGAAGGAGAGAGTTGAGGACAGCAGTGGCTACGGAGACAGGCAATTGTTCTAGGGCAGCAAGCCCTTGCTCGTGTACGCTGGCATTGGCACCGAATATTTGGTGGTGCATTGCAATAATTCCTTGCGTCGAAGCGTCTGGGGGTATGCCGTCGGCCGTCATCTTGTCCAGCAGACTCTTTGTTCGGCCTAGATCTCCATTCCGAAGGAATCCCTCGAGGGCTATGTGATATGTCCTGCGTTGCGGCGTGAATTTGCTGGCGGTGAAGACGTCCAAAATGTTGGCTAGGTAGGCATAATCTCGCAACTCCAACGCAGCCCGCGCTCCCCAATTCAAAGTGCGAGTAGACAGCCTGTCGTGCTCGATGGCTAGTGCGACGACGCCGGCCGCGATTGCCCATTCCTTCTGGCTGGCAAGGTGATACAACGCTGTTTCGTAGACATTTTTCTTCAGTGGCCGGTCGGAAACGCGATGGAGAAGGCTGATGATAAGAGGTGCGCGCTCTGGGTATTTCTGCACAAGGAGAAGAGCAGCTGCTGGATCCTTCTGCAGGCACTGGAGTACGTCGGACGCGTTTTGAACATGGTCGTGAAGCGATTCGAGACTTGGATTTTGCTTCATTAATTCTCGGAAAGATTTCAACACGCTTTCCAATGGTGGAGTCTTCGTCCGGTGTGCATTTATGGGGACCAATGGCAGAGGAGGCATTCGGACCACGGAGGTTGGCGGGGACATGTCCACAAGTCGGGCTGTTGCGGCTGTCCGTCGACATGGAGGGGTGTATATGCGGAATACGACGGGAAGAATATCGAGTGCGGCTCTGTTGATGAGAGCGACAGCGCTGGGCATATAGACAGGCTTTTACGCCTATTTAGTGCAGATGCCGCACAGTTTGGAATACCTGCAATGCTGCGAATTGTCAGCCATTTTCTCCCTCTCCAGCCCTCGCAAAGTACGCACCTTCCATCCGACCATGCGGAGGCGAGATGGAGAAGGTCAGACGCGGGCGCGTGAGGAAAAGATGCCCGACAAACAGAGCGTCGGTGCGTTCTAGATTCTGCGCCGGCGTCCGGCCCGACAACTCCGCTCCTGGGCCATTCTGGGCCACGATCACGCTTGACATTTCGGTTGGTGTTGTTCGACTTCACAGCTCAGCCTCAGCTGCTGCAGTCAAATTCTGACTGAGCTACAGGGCTGCTACATATGAGTTTATCGGCGCTCGTCGTCTTCGACTCATCCATTGGTATTCATCTCGAGTGAAATCTATATTGCTCACTGTGAGTCCTCCTGGCGCTGTTGCGTTGCATATTTGACCTGAGCATTAATCCAATTTTTTTGGGCAGTGCAGATATCAGTCAAAATGCAAGGTTTTTATGGACCATAGCACAGCGCTTGTCTACCGTTTTTGAAAATGTCAACGAAGCATTTATGTCCGGTAGTGGTTAGATCATATTTGCTGAACCAGTGCTTTCATGTCGACGCATTCCCACGTCTCAACGAGGCCGACAGTGCGATCCCTAGTATGTACCCAGATCCGTACTGACACACGAACTAGTGTCAATATGCCTTTGTAGGAGAAATAGGCAAGTCAAGTCAAACGGAACAGAGTCTCCATTCAGCCATTAAAGTAAGCAACCGGTTTTGACCATTCTTAGCCGCTCCTCACGATACACGAGTGCATATTTGCGACGTTTGGCGAGTCGGCCAGTAGCAACTGTTATGATGATGATGATATTCACAGCCTCGAACTCAGTATAGACGGTCGCCACTGTCGGTCAACGTCCGGCCCTGATGCTACACATTTGAGGCCCATACCCACCGGGGCGCTCCTCCGACCATAATTTGAACGGGCACAGCCGACCCACACGTGCTCGTATCTTTTGCTTAGATGCATCTCCGTGAAGAGCGCACCTCTTTTGATCTCACGCCCCGACATCTCAGATGACCTTCTCTCCCTCTCATCGCTAAAAACCGTCCACTTAGGCTTATGCCTCAGAGTATCAGTCTTACGAATCTGCTCGGGGATTAGGTCGGACTAGTCTTGCCGTCGTACTGTTGAACGCGCACGCCAAAGGATTGATAAGTTCATACCCTGCGCTCTACACCGGCATTGCCTCGTCTGAGTCATGTACTGACTCTTTGCTGTTTTTGATCCCATCCTAACATACCTCCGGCTAAAAACGACCTGATACGTGCATGGATACGCTTGCGACGATTGAGATGTTCATACCACATCCATTATCGCCAGGAACGACTGTTTCACCGCCATTCCTTGGGAGTCAAGGCTATCCAGATCTCAGCTGCACTCAACAATACTCAGAGTCCCGCTTCCGCATCTGGTAAACCTGTTTGCTGTCCATATTCGTTGGGTGTCCGTATATAAGCATTCGGTGAGTGCTACTGGGCCCGTCATATCCTTCTCCATCCCACTTACCGATGCATAGTACCCATCTCGCCATCGTTGAGTCCAGCGCAACTCTCTACGCCAACCGTGCAGCCTTCTACGTACCCGCTGTCGACACCACCACCAACGCAGTTTTCGAGTGGAGACCAGTTAACTTCGCCCAGTTCAAGCTCGACATCGACTCGTATGCACGCTACTGGACTTCAATATTCGAATCGCGCAATATTGAGAAGAACTCTGTCATTGGGTTGTGGTAAGTGTAGCCTTGGATTCATGTAGCATCAGCAGAGTTAATCATTTTTATCAGGATTGGCGGCTTCACATATCTAGACCTACTACACGTCTATGGCCTATCCCGCGCAGGGTACATCCCGCAGCTGTTCAGCCTGCGCCTACCCAACCCCGACATTATCAGCGAATTACTCACACGCGCTGACGCCAAGGCTCTTATTTTCGATGCATCCTTCAAGGACGTCCTGGGAAACGCATCCGTACCCATCTTCCCATTCCAAACTTCCGTGGATCCCTCGTTTACGGAGGGCCCTCTCGCCCCCATAGCGGACCGCGCACTGGACGACACGGTCTTCATCTTCCACACAAGTGGCTCGACATCTGGCAGCCCAAAATTGGTACCATGCAACTATCGTTGGCTCCAGGCCAGCATCGCAAAGTCACATCAACTTTCCGTACCCAAACGTCCCGGTCAAGGGGATGTCACAACGTGGATGTAAGTTCGCCTTATTCCTTTTCTTCCTCTTTTGTCTAAAGCGTTTTACAGGGGTAGCGTGTGCCATATCGGGCAATCATTCAGTACGTGATCTTCCTGCTGCGTACCGCGACTCCGCTTTAACTCTTTCTGCAGTGCTCCTTGGCGCGCTTTACCACGGATCGTGTACTATCCAGCCCACAGTAATCACATTCGACACACCCGAACTCCTCGACATGATTACCCGCTGCGGTCTCAACAGACTCCGCCAATTTGCCGCATTCCTCGCAAAGAACATTCGGGCTGCCCAAAAGGACCCTCAGCTTCGATCAGCACTGGCCGGTCTCGACGAGGTACTATACAGTGGTATGCCATTGCCACAGGAGGAGGAAAAGTGGGCATATGCACATATGCCATTGAAGGTACGCACCCTCGTTATCTTCCAGATTGAACCAATTAACACATCTTCAGAACTTGTTCGGCAGCACGGAATGTGGTGCTACGCTTACCAGTGTCGGTGGATGCGGCAACGATGCACACCTTCTCCGCGCTCTTGAGAAAACCGACTATGCATTCCTCCCCATCGACGGCCTAGACGCAAACGGCCTTGGTCACCATTCGACTGCGCAAATGCTCGAGTTTGTTGTTCTATCTACCTCCGGTGATTGCCCGGATGCCAGTTTACGGAATGCCAACGACGGACACTTCCACACCGGTGACCTCTTCCAAGAGGTTGCACCTGGGTTGTATCTCTCCTGCGGCCGCAATGACGACTGGATAAAGTCAGAGAACAGTCTGCGATGCGACACAAAGTAAGCCATACATATCTTTCAATCGACTTGTCAAGCTAAACTTTCTACTAGAGCTATCGAGGATAATGTCCGCGAGACTTGCGGCAAATTCGTTTTGGATTGCATCGTTGTAGGGTCAGGACGCCCGTCGCCTACGCTGTTTGTAGAAGCTGTGGGGGATATGGACGAAACCAAGCTCAAGAAGGATATTATTCGCAAGACTCGAGCCTTCCACTCGCGGCGTTACCTTCACGAAAGGATCACCGACCCCAAATTCATCGTCGTCGTCCCTCGCCTAACCCTTCCCCGCACTGCGACAAAAGGAAACATTCGGCGGAAAGCTGTCGAGGACCAATTCCAATCCCAACTCGACACGATATATGGTCTTGTCCGCTAAACGTCTCATTCACGCATTCACCAACGCATTCAATCACGCCCACGTCACGTATTTATTCATACTATCAATATTTATACGCAGGACATTGTATGTTTGTTTGTAGACTACGCCTAGCACTGCACTTGGATCAAAACGGTGTACTTAATTTTGCTACTGACCCTTAGCTTCATCGGCGGGCTTCGTAGTTATCCTTATTTGGAACCCATTGTATCAATAGCGAATAGTAACTCCTATTTTCTTCATCACTGGCAAACGTGCGATCGCCGTCTGTTTGGGAGCGAGTATGAGTAGATGGTGCCCAGCAAGGTACCGAGGTGGTTTAAGCGTTGCCGATATTTCTCACCCGGCGATTCCGAGTATTCCTCAGTGCTAGTCAGTAAGTACTGCGTAGTAGCAATGCATCGCAAATGTGTAATCATTATGCTGCACTAGTAATGTCGGGCACGAACAAGGCACGAAGTCAGTTTAAAGTTTAAATGAGAAGTTAGAGTAAATTTAATAACCACTGGAATAATAGCTAAGTTACTGGTACTAATGAACATGAGTACATGTCAGTCCTGTTTGAGGTTCATTCCCGCCGGCTAGAACCAGTTCTGCAGATTAGGACACCTTGGTATGAGTGGGGTGCCAGTACGAGCTGACGATGATTGACACTCAGAAATGAACAATTTCGGGAATCTCCTGGGTGAATCGCAGCTCGAAACGTTCAGGTTCCCTCACTGCTCGATGTATCCAACAAATTGTCTGCATCGCGTTTTGTATGCCCGGTTCCACCGCTATATTTGCTTGGGCAAAGGTTATGTGGCTGGATAGCTCGAGGACCGTTGCGGGGCTAACAGACATGTCCGTTTGGGTATGCCGCTGATCCAAGGCACTGTGCAGGAGAGTAGGGAGAGGATAGAGATGCTGGCGATACAGGACTGGAGTATTTGCTGTGGTTGTCTGCATCGATTCGAGCGCCCAGTTCGTCACTACGATGAGAGGATGGAACGTAGATTTGAGGTGCTTCAGCGCAACTAGGACATTGTAAATCGGGTAAGCCGTAGGATGCACGGTATCCTTGCCCGTGTGTCTTTGCTCCATCGTGAATCGGTCCTGGCAGTGAAATGCACTCAAAGAATCAATGGCAATCATGCCAAGGGCCGTATTTGGCAGACGAGTAACAATGTAGGTTGGCAGATGGATGAGTGTTGCAGCTAATTGCGCGGTCGACGCTGGCCGAAATACGCAAAGTTGGGATAGGCCATGTTCGAGGACAGCAGCAGAGACGTGTGACGGCAAACCCAGACGTGCTATATGGCACTCCATCATTCGTTTGAACCTGGCTGCATCAAACGACAAATCTGTGTCGAAGAGCAGTGCGGCCTGATTCCAGCCTCCGATGCGATGGGCTTCGAAAGAGTCCGGCAGAACGCAGATGATGATGAGGAGGTATAGGAACGAAGACTTCCCAGTCCCTGAAGGGCCCTGAAGTTGTACAATTTGGTCGGGCAAGAATTGGCCTCCAAGCCAATCTCCTTCACCGCGAGACTTTGGACGCGCGATATCGTAGAGAAACTATTTGCTCGTGAATGGACCAACCTTCAAGATGACATTGACGCGTACCGACTGCAGAGATTCGGTCTGAATCTGATCTAAGAGGGTTGCAGCCATGAAGATCCACGTGGGTAACCTCCTTCACTCCCTGAGGTTGTTGGTGGGACGACTACTTGCTCTATTTTCCTCTGCGTTGCTTTCCCCGTATTCCGGCTATACCCCAAGCACAACACAACCCTCCACTCTTTTTGTACGATGTCCATGCCCCCTCGTGCACCACCGCCCACTATGCGACGGTCAGCAACAGTCAGTGCGGGCTCACCGTCGCCAGCAAACCCCATAACGCGAGGTGCAACAGCACGCTCAGCCGCGTCGCCTCGTATGTCGTCCTCCCTCAAGCCCACTGCCCGTCGCGGATCAATCAAAGGGCCGACACATTCACCTGCTGCGTCCGAGGGCAATATCGACAATTCCGAACTCCTCAAACAGGAAACCGAGCAAAAAGAAAATGTACGTGGTCCTTCGTATCGCTCGTGTCATTGGAGCTCACAACGCTTCCAGCTTCTCGTGCAAGTGCAGGACAAGGAGCAGATTATTACAAGCCTCACCACCGAAAACAACAATCTAACCTCTGCTCTCCACTCTGCCGAGACGCGTCTCAATGACATGTACGCTGAACAAAGTCGTTCTGAGCAGGAACTTGCTCAGCGTATCGACATCGCGGAGAAGCTCAGGGCCCAGGTTCGCGAATTGGAGAAGGAGAAACGTGACATTCATCGACGATATAACGAACAAGTGCGTAACACACTGTTCCACTTATTGCTTATCCTAATGAGTGTTTAGACCGACACTTTTGAAGCGGAACGACAAGCATTTTATGACAATGAACAACACCTCAAATCCAGAATTCAGAGCCTCACCCAAGCTAGGAGACTACCCGAGCCATCCATGTCCATAGCGTCGGACATTGGTTCTATAGCCGAGTCCGAAGCGGAATCGGAAATCACCCAGCTTTCTCGCCAGGCGTCACAGCTCGACCTCAATGATCCCGAGCAAGAGCCCGCCGAGATGACGGCCCTTCGCCTCGAGCTTTCGACACTTGCGACTTCGTATTCCTCCCTCCAGAGCACACTTGTCCTTTTACAGACGCAATTGGCCGACCTCAAGCGTGTTAACAATGAAGTTCAGGAGGAGAACGAGAGCTACATGATCCTGCTGCGCGAGAGGACTCTCAGCGGCCGGTTCGACGTGATGAAGCAAGTTGGAGGCGGATCAGACGATGAAGACGACGACGCCACAGACATGGGCAGCACTCGCAGTGGAAAGCGGAATGTCCTTGAGCCAGTTCACGAAGACCTTGAGAATGTACCTGGCTCACTCGAGCAAGAGCTCAATGGCTCTGCAGAGTTCCAGGACACCGACTCTGCTGGTGGCCGCCGCAAGCGACGTGCTCGTGGTAACTCTCGCTCAGAGTCTCCCGCTCGTGGCGAATCATTGGCGGATTTGCCTATCACCGGCCCTGGTTTGGATCTGGCCGCCGAGCTGGGACGTGCACAAAACAAGGACATTCTCGACGGCAACATGGATGCGCCAGAGTCGAAGAAGGAGTCTGGCAGAGGGCTCGACAATGGCATTGAATTCAGCCCACAAACAGGCGATCTCGAAGCCCTTCGCAGCGAAGTCAAGGCCCTCAAGGATGCCAACAAGGCGCTCTCATTATATGCGTCCAAGATCATCGACCGCATCATTTCTCAGGAAGGTTTCGAACATGTCCTGGCTGCGGATTACGAGGCTCCTCCCCCGAAAACCTCTAGGCCTAAGCCTCGCCCTCTGACGATGATGCCATCTCTAACCCGTCCAAGAGCCAACACCACCGATTTCCCTAGCGGGTCCCCAGTGACGGCTACCACGCCGAAAACTGACGGTGCCCTCGCTCCTCCGCCTGTTCGGACGCAGCGCAGGTCCATGTCATTCGACTGGCGCGGTTTTTCCCTCTTCTCCTCTGACAAAGACAAAGACAAGAAACAAGACAACCTCCGTCCCCTCAATCTGGGGTCGAGCCCTAATCCTGTTGGTCGTGCCCGCAAGCTTGATACTCAGGAGGACGAGGAGGATAGGAAGGAGCGCGAGCGGCTCAATGCAACGATGAAGCTTATGGGGATCGAGCCTCAACAAACACCGCCTATGCCACCGCAAATCCTGAAAGCCCAATCGGCACCGGTCCCCCCTTCACCTGCTAGTCGCAGATTCTCGTTCTTCGGCCGCTCGTCTGCGCCGTCAACACCAGCCGACGGAGACAGTTTGTCTGTCAATTCTCCAAGCCGCAGCCCTTCCCTCAATGGAAGTGCACCCCCACATCTCACTCGGGACGCGCTTGAGCAGGCGGAAGCTGAAAACACCATTGCTGCTCTTGAAGCTCATGAGAAGCACCTAAGTGCAGATCTTGCTCGTGGGCAAGGCAGCGGGTTTACTGAAATCGTTCCGCGCGCAGCGAGAAAGAGTCGGAGAAGCGCCGGAGGAGGTGGAAGCTCGCGGGGTAGCGGTAGCACCGTATGGAGCGCAGGTATTGCTGAGGAGGACTGAGAGAATTCGAGGCGTATATATCATTGTTATAATTGTAGGCGGCCATTGGCTGCACCTCAAGCACGGAAATACTAGGCAGGAAATGTAGATACCCTACTTACATGAATCTGATGACTTTCATGCTCTCATCTTTCCAGCATTTTTGGATTCGGACACTGCAGTCGAGCCCTTACAGATACGGTGATGAGAATTGGGGAGTGCAGGTAACGCACGTCGTATTTGTTCAGGTACTTATAGCGCTCTCACGATGCTGTTGAGAAGGAATGCGCGACCACTGAGCGCTGAGCGCTGAGCGTTGGAGACCACCTTGTACAAACAAGTTCCAAGTCTACAGCCACAGGACATGTCTGTCGTACAACAAGCAGAACAAAAGATACAACAAACATATGCATGTATGTACTACCGCTTCTTCTCGGCCTTGGCCTTGCGCTTTTTCGCTCTCAATTCTTTCTTCATACGAGAGTCGACCATGGTATAGCGACCCTTGACACCCTTTGGCCTTCCCTTTACACCCTTGTGGGCGCCCTTGGCAACGACCAAGGCAGGTTGTGCTTTTTTGTGCCCCGAGGATGCACCCTTGCGCATGAGCTTCTCGATCTGCTGTGCCTTCTCGCGCTCCGAAATGTCTGTCGTCGAGTTGACACCCTCCGCCTTCTTCATCGCCTTCTCCAGACGCTGAACAGCTTTGAATTTCTTGCGCGCTTTGGCTTCGGCGATCTTCTTTATAGGGCGCGCGTCGAGAGCGCGTTGCTTGGCACGAAGGGCAGCGACAGCCTCTTTGGTGACCGGAAGATTGGGCTTGTAATGCTTCGACTCTTCATCGAGGAACCAACTTGGCAAACCGTCCTTGGAGTTCAAAGAGTACCGCGAAAATCCGTCGTTAATCAAAGCAGTCTTCGAGGTTTCGCGGTTGACAAGCTGTTGCGCAAGCGTGACCGCCTCTGCGGTATTCAATCCAAGAGCTAAGGACGGTGTCAATCTGGTAAACACGGCGCGTAGTTTACAATCATACCTTGTATTTGTGCACGCTTGGCCTCATCCATGTCGTCGTCCTCAACGTCCCACATAGTATCATCTTCTTCATCCTGAGGCACAATCTCGAAATCATCGTTGTCACTTTCACTGTCTTCGGCGTCGGGCGTCTAAGCAATTTGTTAGCTTTCATGTACACATCTGAATCCGAGCCTGACCTCCATATCAACATCAGCATCCTCTGCGGCATCCTCCATCTCGACAGCATCATCTTCCACGTTGTCAAGCTCGTCACCCAAGCCCTTGAAGACATCCTGACTGAACCAGACCTTTGAAGCCTGGCTAGCTGGCGGTGCGGGTCCCTTCAAAGAGGTGACAAGACGGGTCCGTTTCTCCCGTCCGTTTGGTAGCGCGCTGCCCTGCCGCTTCTTGCTAGGTTGTACAGGCTCATCGTCGTCGCTTTCGTCCTCCGAAGAGTCACCATCGTCTCTCTTTCTCCTTTGCATCACATCCCAGCCACCATCCTCACTTTCCGCGTCGCTCCCATCCTCGTCCGCGTCCTCGTCATCACCTCCAGCACCAATGCCGCCCCATTCCGTGTTTTTGGCACGCTGCGCCTCCTTGACCTTGAACTTCGCATCACGCTCCTGCATCCGGGTTTGGTACATGTCATAAAGCCCATCCAGCTCTGCCTCAAGCCCTTGAAGCCGCCGCTCCCTTGCCTCGTCCTCATCATCATCGTCAAAGTTCTCCTCATCCCCTTCGCCATCTGCCTCTGAGTCTTCCGGCTCGTCGTCTACATTGGAGAAGTCGACCTGCTTGCCTGTCTTTCCCTCTGGTAATTGACGCTCGGCAGCAGCCAGATCAAAAACATCTTCTTGGCCGATGCCCAAGGAAGCGTCCTGGAACTCAAGACCGATGTCGAGCGGTGCGGTCATGGAAAGCTGCATTCGCGTGATGGTTTTGGTGCGAACCTCATTAGCTTTGCGTCGCTCCCGCTTCGTCCGCGCCGCTGCCTCAGAATTAAGACGTTCCAACTATATATGTTAAGTGAATTGATTCTCCCATGACTTAGGATAATGGTCACCTCATTCTGGATTTGGGTTTCCTCATCAACCTCCTCTGTGATCTCGACGGTCTCCGTTGCATCCTCGGTGTTACTGATTTTATTGTCCAGACCGAGCTGTGCCAAGTCAGTAAAGTAGACACCACTCAAATCAAGGCGTGTCTACCTCTTCTCGTAGAGCCAGACGCCATTTGAGAATGGCCTTGAAGTCACCCTTGCCTAGGACTTTAAGATCATCCAGGTTGGCCTTGATTTCGGGTGTGGTAACGTCGAGTTGCAGCCATCTACACAGCTATCAATAATCTGAGTAGAGCACGAACAAATCAACGTACCCCTTCTCTTCGTCCGTGTCAAAAGCAATTTTGTTGTATGTACCAAGGACAGCGATTGGGTCTGGCTCCTTGACGAACTTCTCCACAGCACACGCCTTGAACAAGGTGTAGTCGCCATCTGCGTAACCGTCACGGTGGCGACGCTTCTTCTCAGGCTGGAAAACGTTGATTTGTGCATTATGCGCGACTTCCTTGTCGGACGGGAGGGACGCAGCAAGATCCTTGAAAACGTGCTTGGGGTCAAGGAATTTTGGATCGATGAATTTTGGTGCATGGAATTCGCGACAGACGACGAAGATTTCGGCGGAGACGTTACTGTTGGGCAATGAGGAAGATACGGAAAGGAGGTGTAAGGCACATACCGAGATGAAGGAGGTTTTGTAGCTTCGACCTTGCCGAAAAGTTGGTTGAACACCCACATCAGGTTGTTGTAGTCGGCACTACGGAAAACCTTGGTTACGAATGTTCCTCCCTTGGCTAGGAATTCGACCGCGAGTTTCAAACTCATGAGAACGAGTTCTGATTGACTGTACGCATCCTGAATCCATGCAGTACCAACGTTGGGAGCACCGTCGTGAAGTACGACATCCGCTTTCCAGTCCTTCAACTCTCCTCGTAGCTGCTGGCGGCAAAGTGGGGTTGTAATGTCGGTTGCGAATGTGACAACATGAGGAATCGGTTTGATTGGCACCAAATCAACACCTAGACACCATTCAGCAAAAGACGAAACTGGCCAGAATGACCACGCACCGACGATGACACTATTCACGGGCATATATTTGCTAGCCACCTGCAGCCATCCACCGGGTGCCGCACAAAGATCTATACAACATCTTGCAGACTCCAGGAAAGAGTACTTTTTGTTAAGTTGGATGAGCTTGAACGCTGAACGGGCTCGGTAGCCCTGTTCTCTGATACAGATGTTAGTTACAACAGCAAGCAATAGAATTATCCAACGCACTTGGCAAGCTTATAATACTTATCCAAACGACCCTTTCCCGTCTTTTTTTGAGCCTTGCCCATGATTGAAAGAAATGAAAGTTCTCGATCGAATTGCTTACACTTTCCCATTTAGTCACAGCCAGTTTCGACTTCCATCCGTGCCGCGAGGCGCTCGCACACTCCGAGCTTGTCCAAAACTTGTCCATCTACTATCATGAACCGCATTATCTGGAAGACTGGCGCGGTATTCGGTAGGATTCCAAAAATATTATTGTGGTAGCATTCTCCCAATGTTATAAAGCTACGGTTGGTGTAATCGCTGGTGCATTTGGAGGCCAGTTCAGTTAGCTATGCTGGCTTGTAGTGATGGACTGAGACCCGTGTAGCTCATGGCCTGCGCTCGAAGCCTGGGATGACACCAGAAAAAATCCACGCTTGGGAGACTGCGTCCCACTATGCTGTAATTATCAGCCTTGCATTGTTGTGAAGACATTTCTCAAACGTTTTCAGATGTTCAATGGTCTTGGCTTGCTTGCCGTGTCTTTGCATCCTCGATTTGCGCTGCATCCAGTGGCTGGACCCGCTATTGCCGTTGGAGGGGCTCTCTTTTCGGGGTCCATCTTCTTGTTGACTCTCCTGTACACCAACAACACATCCACGTCTATGCGCAATCTTATTCGCCCGATCCAGGTCTCCGAATGCAAAATTCTTGGGTCCCGTCACGCCGCTGGGAGGAAGCATCCTCATTGTTGGGTAAGCTCGCGGTTCCTCAGCTCCGCATCGTTCACTGACAAACGCCTGTTAGCTACTGCTCCCTGCTATTCTAGTCTTTCAACAGTCCAGGAGCCAGATTCTTAAATACAGAAACAATCTCACTTATTGTGCGGCAAGTAAATCTTGGTTATGTATCGGGCACAAGATCAAATACAACACCTTGAGTGCAACAGAGGAACAATTGGCTGGGAAATGTCTTACATGACAAAGAAGGCAGAAAGTCACCGCGTCTCAGTATATAAAAGCCTGTCGAGGCTCCCTGAGACACCAAGTTCAACGCATTGTTGATCTGGCCGTGGGAGCGTGACCCTGACGCGTCAAGACCACGTGATTTGCTATCGTGGGAATCCAAATCCGGATCAGGGTGCAAATTTCCCTTGTCAGCGCACCATCATCATCTCCGACTGCGCCTAGCGTTGATATATTTCTTATCTTCTCAAATATCTCTATCTTCTTGTCTACTCGCGCCCAAGTCGCGTACTCTATCCCGCCGTTGCGTCCTTCGCGTTGTCGTCGCGTCTACACGTGGCCTTGACCTCATGTCTGACTCGCCCGCTTTGTCGGCCGCTCTACCGGCCATCCCGACCCCCAGCGCCTTTTCCCTCACCGCGTCCGCCATCAGAGCAACCCTCAAGCGCTCATTCACCGACCTCGATCTGCACCCCGCCGAGGACTCATTCAATCCCCGCCCATACGCTCCAGCGCGTACTTCCAGCGAATCAGCATCCCGCCTCAGAGTTTCCCATAGAGCAGGCCGCCCGGTCGCTCCCCCGACCACATCCCAGGACGTTAGCGAAGAAGACCCTGATGTCATCATCATCCATCCGCCTTTTGTCACCTTCCCCAACGCTCACCAAGCCCCCGATGGCCTCACCTATGGTGTTCTCGCCGCCAATCCCGACTGGTTTCTTGACAGCAAGGACTTCATCCTTCTTGACAACCTAAATCCAAATCCGAATGCAATTGCATACCCAGCTTTCCTTGAACCGCCCCGTGGCTGGTGCCCCACAAAGAAGAGGGACGCGAAGACCGTCAAGGCAGGCGAAGCATGCCCTGAGGGCGATGAACTCAAACTTCGTTGCACTTTTTGCCGTCGTGGATATTCCGGTGTAAACGCCAAAAGTATGTGGCGGCGACATGTCTTCGAAAAGCACAAAGTCGCCATGTCTAACAGACGCGATGGAGGTGCAGAGATCCGGCCCAGAGGCCGCGGGGCAACGAGTAAGTCTTTTTAACCATAACCATCAAACAAATCCTGACTTCTGCATCAGAGGAAAACCGCAAGCCCGCATCTCGCGCTCAGGAAGGCCGCCCTGCCTTCGCTGAAATTGCAACTCAGAGTACACTTACCAACGCGCCTATTACGTTCGAGGCCAAGTCCACTGGAAGAAAGCGAAAGGCCGACAAGTCCCCTGAACCCGAACACCTTTCGGGGCTTGAATCAGAGGAAGGGGAACTTGATGCTGAGCCAGAGCCAGTGCCGATCCTTTCCTCATCTTGCGATGTATCTTTTTCTTCGGATGCGAGCACACCCCCGCCGTCTACGCCGTTGCGAGGCGAGGTCGATTCTGTTGCTATCACGACGACTGAGTCGCCCTATGACCCCACAGCGACGCCTGCGTTCATTCATTCGTCACCCAAAGCCCCGTCCGCATGGCGTTTCCCGAGTCCAGCCTTTCCTCTTGTATCACTCCAGCGTCAACTTTCATTGGGCGCTCTCACCCGCCCATCACCTCTAGGAAAGGCGTCTCCGCTTTTTACAAGCCCGCTCAGGCGTGGCCGCTATCAGGCAACCCCACTCAAGTCAATGATGACCTCAAGCTCCCCTGTAGCCTTTTCCCCTTCCCCACTCTCTCGTCTCAGTTCAAGGGAGCAACTTGATGACTTTGATCATGGTGATATTCCTGCAAACTGGTCACTTTTCCGCTCGCCAGCATTTGCCCTCCCCATCGATGAACCCTCCGCGAAAGAGGACAGCCCAGTCATCCGGAGCCAACCATTGCCAGAGGAAAGCCCGGTCAGCTTGCTAGAACCGTTCCACCTCAATGCTATGCACTCTACGCCAGACACCAGCAGCCAATCCGACATCAACCTCATCACCTCGCATCTGCTGTCTCCGATAGCTGCCTCTCGCAAGCGCATCAGAGCCACAGATGACGATGACGCTGGCATGGATGATTGGGTGCCGTCGAGCCCGACCGCACACAAGCGTCGCAAAGTCGCTTAAGCGTCCTTTCCCCTACATATATCGTGCTATCGTTGCTCTGTGGTCCTCGCATTTGCACCACTGTTGTACAAATCACCCCTCTTACCTCCCAGCCCGGCCTGCGAACATGAACAGTTCTTTTAACGAGTCCAGTCTCGTTTCGACGATATTTAACCACTTACCTATGTTTACCTCTGGTCCTTTTCTCGTACTTGTCGTGCTTTCTGAGTCTTACTTATGTAGCTGTTGTGCGTTGTGGTTCTGTATTTTGACGGCGTCCCCGCACGAGTGTGGTCTTGTAGTTGTGTACTCCGTAAAGTACCAATTGAAGTGTGTTTTGCGGCGCGAGAGGCTCTCATTATATCTTCCCGAATTTTTGTCGTTGGTTGCCAAAATCGTGTTGCCTCGCTCTTGCGGCGCGCGATGGCGCATCTTAGTCAGCCATCATCCATCAGAAGCCCAATGATCGCACTAGGGAGCAGAGCGTCGCTCCCCTCCACCACGGTCACCCTCATCTGCTTCCCTGGCCAGGCTAGTTCCGCGCCGCAAACAGTGCGTTCTTGGATGCAGCGACGACTGGCACCGGCAGTAGGGCCGTATCTGACGATTTCTGGAAACTGTTTCAGTTCCATTGTATCCAACAACCAGCCCCCGCCCACCCGGATAAGCCCCCAGTTCCGCGGACAGTGCCCACACGTTCCTGCTCCCAATAGACGTCGCCGCCCAGCATGCAAGCCATCAAGTGTATGTAGGAATGCCGCCATATGACCGCCGCGTGCTCATCGTTCCCGCCAGGTGTCGTCGTTGGAGATGGTGCGGTCGGAAAGGCGCGTTACATGGCCTGAGCTATTGTTTACGTTCTAATGTGGTTATAGACTTGCCTGTTGATCTCTTACACGACCAATGCGTTCCCGGTATGTTGCTTTGTCGTCGCCTCGGGTGCACTACTGACCAATGGCACAGGGAGAATACATTCCGACCGGTAGCCGACACCTCCCTGGTTGATTGCACCGACGCTGACACCAAACTCATAGTTTTCGATAACTACTCTGCCAATGTCATGGTCGACGGCAAGACGATTTCACTCGGTCTTTGGGATACTGCTGGCCAAGAGGACTACGATCGCCTGCGCCCACTCTCATACCCCCAGACCGACGTTTTCTTAATCTGCTTCTCGCTTGTCAGCCCTCCGAGTTATGAGAACGTCCGCACCAAGGTAAGCGCTGCACGGTCTTGGTATGATGTACTGGTTGACTAAATACCCGACAGTGGTACCCTGAAATATCGCATCATGCTCCCCAAACGTCCATCGTGCTTGTCGGCACGAAGCTCGATCTGCGGGAAGATCCTGCCACAATAGAGAAATTGCGAGACCGGTGCGTGCGATGGCCATCGTCTGCGTTGTCTGTGGCTGATTGATTGCGTGCGTCAGTCGCATGGCGCCCATCCAGTACGCGCAAGGTGTTGCCATGGCCAAGGACATCGGCGCCGTGAAGTACTTGGAGTGTTCTGCGCTCACTCAGAAGGGCCTGAAGACCGTCTTTGACGAAGCGATTCGCGCCGTCTGTGCGTCGCCTATATATTATTTTTCTATCCAAGCATCCGCTGACGATGGTCAACAGTGAACCCCCCTGCAAGGCCTGACAGGGGCAAGTCGAAGAAAGGAGGATGCATTATTGCATGAGCTGGATATGCTGTGGGCGCACACACTGGCGCAGATAGTTGTCCGACACCTTATATCACGCCATTTATACTGAACCCTTTGACGACCTGTATGTTCCTTCTACCTACTGCTTCAAGACCTCGGAGACTGCGCTATAATTGAAGACAGAGATATCCTATTTTTTCCTCTGGTTTATTGCACCTTTCCCTTCCTTTTTTTTCTTTCTTCAAAATACGACAGCAATGAGATAAAGAGCGTGACGTGAGAGGCGCCGCTTTGGCCTGGTTCTAGACTGTTGCGACGTTCGGTGGGAAGTCGGTGCGCGTGGCAGGACCCATCGAATGATTAGACTCCCTGGACCCTGATCATCAGAGCGCCTGCTTCTGATCGGTCTTCCGAGGTTCCTTGCTTTCCACCGACTCCCACGTCGCGCAGTGGTCTACGGTCTTTGGCTGGTCTTCGCACGGCTCCTGCTTGCTCTGCGACTCTGGGTGGACCGTATGATTCGAAACTGAATCAGTGGCTTGAATTATAGTCCTGGGCACAATTTCCCCGCCTTTTACGCTCATTTGTGCGTCTGTATGCGTTCCTGGCCAGTACCGCAAGACTGACAGTAGTGCTCAGAACCCTCCAATCCTTTTCGCCGTCCCCCGATGGCCTCCAGGTCGACTGGCACACGTTCCAATTTTCACCTTCGTTCACGTTCGCGGGACACCACTTTGTCCGGCATTGCCGATAGCACTATCAGTTTCGGCGTCGAATCCCTCTCACAGTTCCCCATTCCACCGCCGTCTGTTCCTACGACTCCCGACTCGTCTCGGGGTGCATTCCGGCAGCAGGTCACGCCGCGGAGCCATTCCCGAGGCGATGTCTCTGTCCCTTCTTCACCGTTCAACTCAGAGTTTTCGCCGCACGACTGGCACGAAGGCGCATCAAGCATCTATGTAGACGACGCCGAGGACCGGCTCCTGTCGACTTCGTTTATCACTTCGCTTCTCCGGGAACAACCCAAGAGCCCGACGAAACGATCATCAGTTGGCAGTGATGCGTACAGCGGCGTCTCAGAAATGACTTACCCGCCATCTGCGTCGCGCTTTGCAGATGCCAACATTCCTCCCGTGCCTCCGCTGTCGGGGCCCCTCAGCCCACACTCTGCGTACTCCATGAGCCGGCAGCAGACCTCGCGCACCCGGTCGTCGCAGGCCTTCCCAGCCATTCCAGAATCTGCAGCCAGCCAGGACGACATCTCCGAGGTCACCTCTATTGCACACGATGAATCGGGTCCCACTGTCATTCGCTCGGCGCGTGCAGTGAGCATGCACGATGCTACCGTGTCCGGCATTGCCCCTGCAACCATACGGTCCATTCCCTCGACAGAATTCCGGCGGCCAGCTGCACCTCCTGAACCCGCTGGTCGGCCACCGTCCCGTCAATCGCAGCGATCTACAAAGAGCTTTGCCTTTTCTTTACTTTCCAAGATTTCAGAGAGGAGTCGCCGCATTATACCTCCTTGGCGGAAAGATCTCGCCAAACCTCTGCCACCTATTCCCTCCATTGCTATCAACGACAGCCAGCAGCAGGAACAACAGCAGCAGAAGAAAGCGGAAGATGCTCTCCCACTTTCCCATCTTATTCTCCGAGCGACGAGGCTGGACAAGATGCTTGGTAGAGGTCATCACCCACACGATAGCACAGTTGCGTCCGTTCGAACCATACCCGACAAGAGTATACGCTCGTCGAACCTTATGATGTTGAATCAAGATGGAGGCTATTCTGTCGCCCACGACATCCATGGCCCTCGACATTCAAAGTACAGCGACCACTGGCAACTTTCGAGCGACCCTAATGTCGATTATCATGATGATGAGAAGACCCCACCTTCGGGCTCACGGATATCAAGGAAGACCAAGAAGCTCTTGATCGCAGCGATTGTTGTCGTGATCTTGGTCGTTGCAATCGGTGTCGGTGTCGGGGTATCTCAAAGTCATAAGAACGACATGCCTACTTGTGACGAGGGACTAGCGGGATGGAAGTGTAACCTGAGTGCGTACGCCTCTCGCTCTTGATCGAATCCAAGGTTGACCTTATGTGCTCCAGATTCAACCTGTGTGTGCACATCTTCCGATACCTCTCGGTGCAATGGCCTCGCCCAGAGCATTGTCGACCTTACACCTACGATGAACTCGTTGTTCCAGGCAAACTACTCGCTGTCCGGTGTCTACTCTGCCATGTGGAATCTGCATGGGACATCCACCGGACGGGATTGCTCGGCCCAATCCAATGTTGCGGACGTGAGCAAGGTTCTTGCCGCATCCGATGTGGCCAACCGGACACAGTGGGCCTCGGCAGCATTGCTCTGGAATGCCGTACAATCGCAGGATTTGGATGCTACTACTAGTCTGCAGGCGTTCATCTATAGTGCTCCTTGGTCGAATATACAGGGCACTGACGGGCCTGTTGCGGACGACGACGACAAGTTTCTCGGCTCGGCGTCTGGCTTCAACTTTAATTTTGCCATGCAGACAATCTCTCAGGATACTGTCGATTATAAGGACAAAGGCCAACCAAGCAATAGTCAAATATCCCGTGCGGACGATGTAGCCTCTGCAGCACTTGACCGGATGTATTCTGTAGCACTGGGTAAGCTCGGTTGATTACTAGGGAACCTCTTCTTGTGCTCACTGAACGCCCCTGCAGCTGCCTCGACACAGCGTCAGACTGCTTTACAAAACTATTGGACTGGGGCCATGGGACAGAGACAATCTGATCTGTCGGTGTTCATATCGCTTATTTCGTCGAGTACCATCCTCCTGCCTTTTGATGGCGAGACTATGGACGACGTGCTCGCGTCTTCTCCGAAAGCATTCCCCCCACCCTTGTCATGCTACCCCAATCTATCGGACGACCAGGTCAAACAGATCGACGCTATAGAAAACGGGATATTTGGCCTTTCGAACGCACCCCAGCAATCCCGCTTTGACCTATCTTGTTATCCGGATCGACCCATTTACGGTGTATTGGACCCACTCCAGCTTCGGTTACCATTTATTCGCACTGAGCAGGGTGTTGCCCTGCAAGCAGTGAAGGTCAATCGCGATGTCGGCCCTCGTGTGGTCGTTCGTATGGGCGAGGTTCTGAGTCCCCTCCCGGGGAGCTCAGCCTCGTCCCTCGTTGGGAATACCCCACATCTTCGTGACTTTGGCACTCTCAACAATATGGACCATGTCATCTACTCGTGGCTTACCTCTATGGAAGTTTCGCTTGCAAACGCCATTGCGTCGTACATCCTTGCCTACAAAACCACCCCGCCAGAGGTGTCGTCACTGATAGTCCAGAAGCTCGACAATGTGCCGACGCTGGAGGTCGCGGTCTTTGGGAGTGTGTTGGCCGAGGACATAGGCGGAGCCGTGTCGTCGTTTGCTACTGCGTCGGGCTCCCTGTTCTTCGGTTCGGATGAGGGTAGCGCGTTGAGAAACTTTACCATCGGTGTATTGCAGAAGCAGGTGGTATGGGCAGAAAACAGCACATCCGAGCAAGTGGCCTACGACACGACGTTGGACGACGATGATTTCAACTCGGTGTGGGCTGCTGCCTCCGACGCTGTTGCAAACAATGTCACCGGTGTCGTGAATGAATTGGTGAACTCGTTGGCGAGCTTCGGAAAGATGGTATCACAATGATATGTTGTGTGCCTTCTGTCGAGTTCTTGGTTAGGACGTTTTGTTTATGCTCTATGTATTCTGGATCACATTTTGCCCATACACATTTACATTTTACACATCTCCCCCCATTAAATTTCGTATATATGTTGCGGCCTTGTACAGGATCGACCGGCCATTTGCATAAGCAGTACTCTGTTCCATCGAATGGTGTGGGCGTCTCGGGCCGTTTCGCGAGACTCGAACTCTGAAGTTGAACGTTTTGGAAACAAACCCTCGGAGCGCCCGCCCAGGGGAGCGTCTGATAAACGATTCGCGTGGCTTCCTCGTGACCTCGGTCACCATAGGTGATCACCGAACCCTTGTCCGTAGCGCTATCCTTGCGTCTTGCTTCCTGCCATCATCACCGTAAGGGCGGACACATACCTTTTTATGATGCCCAAGGTCGCCACCCAATCCACTTCTCCGCATACAGCAGCACTGGGCACGTTGAAACGCAATCAGGTTGGGGCATGGGTCTCTGTGCACTGAGAATAACTCACTGACCCTGTTGAACGGCTAGGCATGCCACCAGTGTAGACGGAGAAAATTGGTGAATTATCAGTTCCTCCTTTTTTCTGTTTCTCCCCTCCCAATTCCAAGCAGCTCCTCAGACGTTTAACAGAAATGGTTGGTCAGGCTCAGTTCGCCTCATTTAGACTGGTAATGATGGGATTGACTCTATGCCCGATAGCGATGCCAAACGACCCTGCTCGACGTGTGTCCGAAGCCATGCTCATGCTGTGGCCCACGCTCCGGCGGGAAATCTGCTGCCTGGGGTGCCGGATTGCACCTTCGACGACGGTGCGCTCTCTCTTGTACTCTTCCACGACGGGCCATCCTTACTTTTTCCCCTCACTCATCCCAGTGCCGCCGGAAAACGCGCCTGTTACAGAGGCACCGAGGAATAAATATGAACGTCTGGAGAATCGTATCTGTGAGCCGCATCACCTTTATTGGCTCCTCCCTCCTAAAAGGTGTGCTTCGGTTGTAGCAGAGCTTGAGGGACTCTTGCGGAACAAAGAAGCGGGGTCCTCTCATGACCGATACGCACTGGCGAATCGTAGCCCAACACTATCTCTAAGCTTGCGCTCCAGTGCGCATCCACAAGATCGCCCTTCGAGCTCCCGTGGGGCCTCAGACAGTCCAAGAGTTCTCGATGGTCAACAAGGGACAGATAACTCCGGGCGATATGATACATGGTCGGGGTGGCCGCCAGATCTCCCAGACGCAGAGTTACTGAGCCATCTGTACGTTCCAATCCCTGCTCATGATTGTAACCGCCTTTTTTTCTGGCTGATTTTCTTTTCGCCGCATAGGGTAGATGTTTTCTTCATGTTCCATCCGCATGCGGGAAGGTTACTGCACAGGACAACATTTTTGGCAAGTCTCTCCTACCCACCCACTCATCCCAAATTTCCTGCAAAGCCGCTCCTTCACGCGATATGTGCTGTCGGCAGCTTGTATACCAGTCTTGTCACCTCGCCGCCTCTGCCGGATGTTGACGAATGGGATCCAGGTGAGTGACGCGACGCACTTTGAAAACCCGAGACGCGCTTATGAACGTCGTACTAGAAGAGTTTTTCCCGCGTAGTAAGCGCGCAAAGGATGAGAGACCAATCTCTTTTGCCGAGGAGCAGATCAAACTCGCTAAGGCTGCCGCCCGGCGGTACGAAGAGGCGTGGGAAGAGCCGTTCCAGGTTCTCCAAAGTAAGCTAGACGGGTTGCCATCATCTGGTTCCTTACCTGAATTTGTCTTCAAGCCTATATTGTGTGCTCATGGTATTATTTCTGTCATTCTATGTGCGTTGGTGTCTTTGTTGCGTTCATTCGAGTATTGAAGGCCCTTCTAGGCAGGTCGAAGTAAGATGCTAGCCCCGCTCCAAGGTCCAAAGCGAATGACTAACCGGTTCGTTCAGTTCTTTACGACTAGTGCCCATGCTCTTCGGCTATCTGTACCTCTGGGCCTCAACATGTGTCCTCCGTTCACGTCGATAACAACGTCATCCGGACAGCCAGTCTCTGTCTTGGCACAAGCAAGAACTGTCGTCGAGGATGAGATGCGCCGGAATGCCTTTTGGCTAGCGTACGCCAATGAGCGCCAATGCACTGGTGCTACCCCTTGGGCATCATCTTTGGATGATCGTGATATCTCTCAGCTTATGCCGCTCCGGGGAGACCAGTTCGAGGCAGGGGTATGTCCCGGCATTCGAATCGGACGCTATTTATTGACGACTTTCGACAGCGGCTAGTGACCCCGCAGGCTCGGCAATGGGCACACTCCAACGAGCTTGTATCCTCACACAAAGAAGGGCAGGTGGATTCGTTCATCCTTTACCTCAAGGCAACAATCCTACTCTGTACGTCCGATGCTCGCCCTTTGGCGACTGGCTAATTCACCGTCTGCAGCCAGGGTACGGACGTTTAATTTACGATTTCGGATGCGACATTATTCTGGGGAAGAGATCCTTACTGAGCCATCCCCATCTTTACCCGTCAGCCCGAACGCTGCCAAAGCCGTAGACGCACGCAGTGCAGCAGGCTTCATCACGCTGGATAACGATATTTCCTCATTCCTACTCTCATTTCCTCCCCATCTACGAAATCCTGTTGTCGACAAATCTGTGGATAACCACTTGTATGTAGCTTATTTAATACCTCCGCTGTGCGTCCCCTTCATTCTGCTTACAGGCTAGTTGGATGCTGACCTATGCAGTGCAAACATTATCCTTCACGACCCTCACGCCGATGTACGACAGTCGGGATGCATCTCGGCGTTGAAAATCTTGACCTCTGCTCGTGCCATTCTCGATCCCCTGCGCATATATGCCACTGCCTTTGATATAACGTTACTCGACCCGTTTTGTGCTGTAGGCTCTCTTCTCCATTCTGCGGCACCTGCTAACGCATGGACTAGTTTTGCTGGTACACAGCAGCAAGAGTGCTTATTCGATTTTTGACCGCTGCCATCGAAAGCAACTGTATCGAGCAGGTCAATACGTTGCGCGACGAACTGCATACCGTAAAGTGAGTTCTCCGACTATAACGCCCATTCTCTGTGGGACTGAAGCTAAACGAAAAACTAGCACTTCGCTGAGGAAGCTTGGCGAACGATACCCTCTTGCGTGGCGGTATTCGTGTGCCGTTGAAGGAATGTTGAGTGGCAAGCCGCATGTCAATGTATCACCTTCGTTGTAATTTATTATTTGAAATGGCTCTGTAGAATGACCTTTTATGTTGGGGTTTTTGAGCCCCCTCATATTTGGTCATTTCCATGGCCAGGCGCTACACTGGGACTATGAGATTTAGTATTTACCAGTCACGACTGGAACTGTTCCTGCTGGTTGCTTATAAGCATACCCATATACTAGCGAGCAATGTGGATAGGCATACCGGATAGAACGGATTGAGGTCGTTTTGAGTTTCCCACCGGAATGCAACTTAGTTGGAACTAAGAATCAAGAATACAATGGGCGCGAATAGAACGGTGTTATCGACGCGTCGAACGCGTCGCACTGATCGCGATCGGTGGGTCTATATAAGAGCAGCCCTGTAGGGGGCTTGCTCATTAACCCTCATCATGGGCAGCACGGTGCTCTATCTGGGCCCTACTGGCACATACACACACCAAGTACACCATTCCTCCTAACACACCAGCTCCTTTCTGACAATCCCAGGCAGCGCACAATCTCTTTGGCGACGACGTGGTGTACACCCAAAAGTCGACTATCAGAGGTAAACAGCCCCTTGCGCGTTACTTCCACGCATTTACGGGGCAGATGTTTTTGAATCTTTGTCTCCTGGGCAAATCGGTGTCGTGCCGAAGGAGAACTCGACGTTTGGCGCGGTAGTGGAGATGTACGACTGCCTACGGGATACCAGCCGACCATATTTCGTGCGTGGAGTCACGGCGCTGTCGATACAGCACTGCTTGCTTGTCCGCAAGGGAACTAGGCTGGAGGACATTGATTGCATCATGAGCCATGAGCAGGTACGAGGACTGGTCCCGGTGGTCCTGTAAATTGACGCTGGCAGGCTCTGGGCCAATGTAGTGGCTACATTCGACAGCATTTCCCAAATGCGACTACGAAAAAGACGCGGTCCACTGCTGCTGCGGCACAGGAACTGTTACATTCGCCCCGGGCTGCAGCAATCTGCTCGAAGCTGTGTGCTACGCTTGTTGAAGACACCGTCATACTTGAAGAAGGTGTACAAGATATTAAAGGTATCGTTTTTTCATCTGGTTGATACCCAACTGCTGGCTGACCCGATGAACAGACAACTATACGCGGTTCTTCATCATTACCACGTCCGAGTGTACTGCTATCCCACCTATACCTTCGGCGGAGCAGACGATAGCGCTACTCCGACTAACCGGTCCAATATCCAAGTGCCTTGCTGCCTTGGAGCTGGACATAACAAGCATAGACCGTCGACCTTCGTTGACAGGATCACCATTTCAGGACACATATTTCTTGGAAGTTTTTCTGCCGGATGCTAAAATGGCAAGACACCAAATCGATAATGCACTCGAGCGAGTGCGGAATACAGGTGCAGAGATAGACTTGGTCGGACTCTGGACATCAGTCTAAGTAATTCACATAGTATGGACTTTGTATGGACAACTAGTACTGTGTATATCTACAAAAGTATCTTGAGTTTTTCATTTTGAGCTTCGCTGAGAGCGCAATAAACTTCGGTGTATGGAAGTGATTTAAACAAGCTACAGTAACTATAGAAATTTCTAAGTGGCACAAGTGCCTGTACTCGAAGAAGAATGGGCATGATGATCGAATCACTTGGGCTCTTACATAACACACAGTGACTTGCACACGAACTCCCATGGCCGTCTCTACCAATCCTCTTGCTAGTACTTTGAAGGATGTTGTAGCGCCTCAATTCCATCAGGTCAATTTTCCTGCGGAGGATTTTGTGAAGGAGACATTGGGTGTTAAACTGGATAAAGGTGCGTCGCATCAATATCACCACTTCCCAGGTGCTCACCATTTCGCATCAAAGACGACCAAATATGCAGACTTTCGCTTACTGCTGCATGTCCTCTCGGTCCAATACATTGTCCTTTGCGTCATACCAAACCCGGACCCCAGAATTTCCAACCGCCAAAAGCACAACCAATCCATCCACGCGACCGTGAACGGCTTCAGACTGTTTGCAAGCATTGGCTGCGCGGTTTGTGTAAGAAGGGCGATGCTTGCGAGTTTTTGCACGAGTACAACTTGCGCCGGATGCCAGAGTGTTGGTGGTATGCGAAATATGGCTATTGTACAGCAGGAGACGAATGTCTGTATACCCACCCAAAGGAGAGGAGAGTAGAATGTCCAGATTATAAAAGAGGGTTTTGCAAGCTTGGTGTGTGCCATTGCGTATGCGTTAAGGTCTCGCTCATTGAATGCCAAGGTCCTCGATGTCCTCGCAAACACGTTCGACGCGTCGTGTGTCAGATGTATCTTACCGGCATGTGTCCATTAGGTCCCGAATGTCCAAAGGGCCAGTGAGTGCATGGCCATACACACCATCTCGATGTACTAACGTAGCAAAAGTCCAAAACCAACGCTTCCTTTGCCACAGGAATATGAACTCCCTGCGCAGCCTCAGCGTGAGCTTGGACCTCCCCCGCCTGGGTTCGGTCGATACCAAGACTTTGACCGTAATGGCGGTGGAGGTGGTCCAGGCGGTCCGGGAGGATTCAGTCAACCTGGTGGGGCAAACCCGGCTGGACCTCGTAGAAATCTGGACGAAGTTCTGTGCTTCAAGGTGCGTAACGCGCCACTTTTTGCAATGTAGTGCAGTTCTGATTATCCTGTCCAGTGTGGAGAGAAAGGACATTATGCTAACCACTGCCGTAACCGTAACGTACCAGGGAGTCGAGGCGGGGTCGAGCGCCGGAAGTTTGAAGAATAGATTTGAGTACTTTGCTGTTATTTCCACCATCCTGCAGGCCCTGTTGATTGAACCAGTGCGGCGGCCAATTTTTTCATTTTGTTCAAGAATCTACACTTTGATAAGGATGCAAGTGAACTCTAATTGTGGTAATAGCAGCTCGTTCATTCGTGCGCGACGGTCGCGGGCAGGGTGAGTCCAGTGACCTATACGTCAGGTAAGTAGGCATAGACTGCTTCTCATCACGAGAACGCCGGCCCCCTGATGGACGGATCTACGAGATATAAAGAGTAAATGGCTGAGCCAAGGATGCGCATAATTGGCCTCCCAGCGCCAGCGCCCATGCTTTCCATCCTCGCCTTTTTCGCCGCCATCGTCCTGCTGGCTGGCGCATATATCAGGCATAACCGCCTCAAGAAATTGCCTCCAGGACCTCCCGCGAACTCGCTGTTGGGAAACAAACTCCCAGACGCGTTTGCCTACAGATTCTTCGAGCATTGGACACAGGAATATGGCCCAGTCTTCAGCATCAGGCAAGGTGTGTTGCTCGCCGCCATTGTTACGTCCATCAGTGTCTCATAGGCGGGGATACCAGGTTTCGACACCATCGTGGTCATTGGGCGCTACGATGCTGCCGTCGAGTTGATGGAGAAGGAAGGTTCTTCCCTGGCAGACCGGCCACGCCATATTGCAGCGGGAGACACGCTCAGCGGTGGAATGCGAATGCTCCTTACCCCGCAGGGTGAAAGGTTCAATAAGATGAGGTGTGTTATTGCCGCAGATACCCATATCCTCTCATTGACCACTACCATCAGGCGCGCGCTACGCAGCCATTTACAACCAAAGAGTGTGCAGGACTACGAGGATGTCCTCCACCGTGCCGCACTGGTCCAACTGTCAGAAATTTCGCAAAACCCAGACCGCCATCTCGAATTTGCGCGCAAATATGCGGCCTCTGTGGTGATGAGCCTCGCCTACGGACCAGACAAAATTCCACAATCATATGACGACCCCGAGGTGCAGTCGGTGAACCGCTGCTTGACGCGACTGGGACTTGCTATGCGGCCGGGGGTATGGAAAGTTGATACGTTCCCCTTTCTCAGGTGCGTTATCGTGCCCAAATAGCTCGGCTGTGAACTAATATTGAGAGTATAGATACATCCCCGGATACCTGAATCAATTGCGAGAGGGACACGCCGAAGAGCTCGGTCTCTTCAAGAGGCTTTTACAGGAAGTTAGAGATGCCCCCGTCCCCCCACCATGCTTCGGGTCTTACCTCATCGAGCAGCAAGAGCAGCTAGGTCTCAATGACTCTGAGGTGTCCTACCTGGCTGGAAGCATGTTTGGCGCCGGCAGCGATACCACCGCGTCTGCAATCAGTGTGGCCATCATGGCAGCGGCAACACATCCCGAGGCGCAAGCGGCGGTGAGAGAGGAACTACGAGCACTCGGACGTCCGCCGAAAATGTCAGACAAGGATGCGCTTCCTCGAACATCGGCTTTCGTGACAGAGTCTTTCCGTTGGCGTCCAATCACTTCGGGAGGTTTCCCGCATAGAGCAAGCAAGGACTTGTACTGGGTATGTGAAATGGATTCATCATCTTCGTGGGACTAAGGTTGTCACCAGAATGGCTATGTGATCCCAGCGGGTACCACTGTCATTGGCAACGTCTGGAGCGTTGGACGTGATCCTGCATACTTCCCAGACCCAGAAGCGTTCGATCCAAGCAGATGGCTCACAGATGTGCGTGTAATCCTCTCTTTTCATGCTTTCCTAACGTTGATACATTCTGCAGTCGGGCGAGCTTCGCACGGATCTGAAGAGTTATCCATTTGGATTTGGACGACGAGTATGCCCAGGCCAACACCTTGCGACAGCGTCGGTTTTCTTGAATACAGCTCTGATTTTGTATTATTTCAAGTTGGCGGAGGATGAGAAGAAGCCGATTGATGTGTTGGCGTTCACGGAGAGCGCGAATGCAGCGCCTCTGCCGTTTGATGTGGTGTTCACGCCGACAGAGGGAGAACACGCTTGGGATGCAACTAGGGAGGCCATCAGGCAAGAACTGGCTATGGCGGCGTAGACTGGGGTTGTGGAGGGATAGACGAATATGGCTTTCAATTGTACAATCTAAATAGGACTTTCGCATATCAAACTATCTGTGACAGGCTACAGCGCGCTTGACAAGGTATTTTCGACCATTTGACGTCTACATAATATCGACATCCATAATTGCTCGCAGCCCATTGTTGCAAGTACTAGAAAGGCAAGCCTCGATCCCATACCGATCTTAGAGACCAGCACTGAGCAGGGTTGAAATTGTGCATTTGACTTTGCCTCGTTGGGTTAGATGTCGCCTTTGTAGCCCGATGGGAAAGAATGCTGGGCCATCGCCGAAATGAAGTGGGATCTCTTCATTTCTATGTTGGGAAAGACCTAATTGTTTTGGGCCATTACATAAAACCGTATGTCTCTGGTAAGGTGGCACTGGAAAGATGAGTGTACGCCGAAATACTGTTAGATTGCTGTCAGATACTTCACTAGCAAGTGGAGCTATTTCTCGAATGAGATGGGTGGTAGCCGCCATGATCGATATGTCGAAATATGCAGCCCGGGGAGAGTTGTGATACTATCGGCGAACACCTACATGCGTGCTGCACGCTTGAATATCGGTCGATTTGGAATATGGCGTGAGGAACATCGTACGTTTGGCCAAGTTTCATTCATTCTGGCTGAAATGCGGATTGTTGGGAGGCAGCACTAACTGGCCGACGGGGCTTGACGTTGGATTGGACCTCTGGCGGCCGTCATGGAGACAAAGGGCAGACTGAAGGAGGTGGTAAACATGCAACGGTCCGAGACGAGATGAGACACACAGCTCGAGCGTCTCGGAGACAGATTCAAAACAAGCCAGCCCGCTGTCGGATGCAACCGAGGCGCTTTTGTTCTACCCGGGGTCGCGTTCAGTTCGATCATCATTTAACAAGCTGACCTGTCTGGATCGTTCGATACTTTCCAACTTTCCACCACCCTTGTCTCCGATCCATCATCATGTCCTCCACCGACAAAGCCGTCCGCCGTGCCAAATTCGAGGCTGTATGGAAAGTGGTCAAGCAGGAGCTCGTCGACCATATCAAGGAGCAGGGCATGCCCGACGATGTCGTCGACTGGTTTGAGCGCGTGCGTGTCAATGTTCATAGTATGGCGAGACGTTCCCTAACGCTCTCTCATAGAACTTGGAGTACAACACTCCCGGCGGCAAACTCAACCGCGGCATGTCTGTCGTCGACACGGCCGAGATTCTCAAGGGCCGCACCCTCACCGACGACGAATACTTCAAGGCTGCCGTCCTGGGCTGGGGTGTCGAGCTTCTTCAGGCGTTCTTCCTGGTGTCAGACGACATGATGGACTCGTCCATCACGCGTCGTGGTCAACCGTGCTACTATCGCGTCCCGCGCGTTGGTTCCATTGCAATCAACGACTCCTTCATGCTCGAGGCCGCCATCTACTTCCTCCTCAAGAAGCACTTCCGCTCCGAGTCATACTACGTCGACCTTATTGAACTCTTCATGGAGACTACCCTCCAAACCGAGATTGGTCAACTCATCGACCTGACCACTGCCCCAGAGGATTCGGTCGACCTCAACAAATTCTCTCTGGAAAAGTACGCGTCTAATTCTCGAAAAAACACGTATATTTAACGTTCCGCAGGCACCGCCTCATTGTCACCTACAAAACCGCATATTACTCCTTCTACCTCCCCGTTGCGCTTGCCTACTGGTTATGCGGCATCCCCGCAGAGTACACATTGAAAGGCAAGACTGTCAAGCCTTTCGAGCTCGCCAAGGATGTCCTCATTCCACTCGGCGAATACTTCCAAGTCCAAGACGATTTCCTCGACTATTCCGGCACACCTGAGCAAATTGGCAAGATCGGCACGGACATCCTTGACAACAAGTGCTCATGGTGTGTCAACACTGCCCTCGCGCGTGCTACACCCGAGCAGCGCAAGATTCTCGACGAGAACTATGGCCGCAAGGACAAGGAATGCGAAGCCCGTGTCAAAGCGCTCTACGCAGAGCTCGACATTGCCGGAATCTATGCGGAATACGAGGAGAACGTGTACAAGAAGCTCACTGGGATCATCTCCGATGTACCAGAGGGTGGTGAGGGTACCGTGAAGCGCGAGGTGTTCACGAGCTTCTTGAGCAAGATTTACAAGAGGCAAAAGTAATTGTAGACCTAACAAGTAGATATAGTACTTATTTAGACCTTGTCCACGGTTGCTTAATTATACCATTTCTGGAGGTAATAGGGACGACACTTTCAAGGGTTTCGGTATGGGCGTCTAAGTGTGCAGGCAGCCACGTATCGACACTTGATGGCAGTTGGCCTTGAGCTGACCAATGTCCGTGTGTAGCCAACACTCTTACCTTGTACCACCATTGACATCAGTGCGACGACGGTAGAGTAGACATGTCTGTCATTGGCGCACTCATTTCGACGGGACCGGTCGAAATATTCCGTCTCATTTTAGAGATGGCCTCGCACTCCGACCGCCGCACCGCTCTGAATTTAATCTATGTTTCCAAGATGATAAAACAATGGTAAACACCTCAACGGATAGTCTTGCGGCAGTCCCTCATAAAAGACGAATTTCAGCTGAATATACATGTCAGGACGGAGCCGCTCCTCTACAGGACCGTGATTCTCACCTCGGGGACGTTCACGGTCAAATTGTTCTACTGCTTGACACTACGCGCGAATGGCGCTGAGTTTTTCGCCCGGAACATCGAAACGTTGGTCGTGTGCAGGATGATGCCAAGTGGCTTTCGATTTTCCGACTGCATCCCGCCCGAAGGGTTCCTCGACCGCCTACAGAGCTTTGGGCAATACCTCTCAGACGATCCAGCTGGCACTGCCACCCTGATCTGCCGTGCACGCAACCTCCGCAGAGCGTATCTCTGTCCGGAGACAGAACAATACGATGTGATTCGGCCAGCGCTGAGTGCATCCTCCATCACCCACCTCGCCATTCGCGGTGACGAATGTGTCTACGACCTCGTAACATGCATGCCCAATCTCACGCATCTGGCGCTCGACTGCGAACTGGATATGGCACAACATGCTCACGCAGACGGGAACATCACTACCCCGTGTCCAGAGCTCTTCGACAAGCCACTTCGACAGTGGGAATATATTCTCATTATTGTGGGCTCGCCCATGCGTGTGGAGTTTACACCGTCAGGATCGTGCTGGGACATACTGACCAGAACTCCTGTGGATCCGAGGTTCGTGTGGGTGACGAGGGAGTTGAAGAGCGTCTTCGACAAGGTCTCGGTGACTGAGTACGTCGCTGGTGGACCGTCAGAAGGACTTCTGTATCTGAATGCGAACGACCCTACCTTCGCTCGCCATCGAGAGGACAGGGAGGACATGTGGGATGTCATTGAGAGGATCGTAGACGAAAGGCGGGCAGCGCTCACAAAGACTTAGTAATGTTGGCGCCGCGTATGTGTAGTACATGAATACAGCTAACTATGTATTTCTAATCTCCATGCAGCTAAGTCAAGGCAATGGGGGCAACTCGAAAAGAGTCTGGAAATCAATGCAATTCAAGAGCGGCGTGACATCTCAAAGGATTTGAATCACAACAAACCCTTCGGTTGCAGGTAGATACTAGGATATAGAGTATACGATGAAAGGGTATGATATTTGCACGTAAAAGAAGAAAAAAATGTTATGTAGGTAGGGAAAGTAGGTGCCTGTCCATAGCGACGAGCCAGTCCGACCAACGACAGATCAAAGGACTATAATATCCAAAAGAATGAAAAGCATTATGTATAGTCCAAACAACCCCACCGCCTTCACACTCAAACCCCTGCACGGTCAGACCCAGCGAGAAGACTGTCGTAGAGCCCGCCTGCGCTCTTCTCGTTTCGTAGCTGAATCATATACACAATACCCGTGCGTGCTCCCTTGTCGCTGAGTTCGATAGCCACACCCGTCTTTCCAACCCGTTCGACACCATCCGTCAACACAATCGTCGAAATCAGAATCGTACTTGCCTTGTCGTCTGCCTCGACAACAAGCTGCTTGATATTCGTTGGACTCTGCACATACAGCTTCAACTTCGCCGCCCCAAGCGACTTCCACTGCGCATGTTGCTGCTTCAAGAACACCTTGCACTTCATCTGTGCCGAGATAGACGAAGTGACCGGCCCATCCAACTCTCGGGGAGCCTCTTCTGGAGACCCAGGCGGGCTTTGGTCTGCGAACGACCCGCCGCCCAGGTCGAGACCAGATTTGATACGGTCGTTGTTCGCTGATGGAAGCAAGGCGCGCGCTTGTGGAGGAGCAAGACCATACGGATCCCGAGGGGGACCGCCCATAGGTCCACCGTTGTATCCCATACCCATCGGGCCTCCCATTCCCATTGGTGGGCCTCCCATGTATGGACCACCCATTGGAGGACCGCCCATTGGAGGACCACCCATCGGGGGACCACCCTGGGGAAACCCATTTTGTCCTCGACCCGGCATGGGCCCAGGTGGGGCAGACATCGGAGGACTATCATACTGCGAATGCAGTGACCGCTGCGATGATGATGCCGAATAAGTCACGTTGGAATCAGACGGCGGGCGGGGAGGAAAATCGTTTGGTGGGAACCCATTGGGATTGGGAGGGAGTCCGGGGCGGTTTTGGCCAGGACCAGAGGGCAGGCTGGGTCCGCGACCGCCAGGTGCTTGGAATGGCGCCCCAGGCTGTGGCGGCATAATTTCGCCAGGGCCTGGTGGCCGAGGAGGGCCCCCTTGATAGGAACCAGCAAGGCTTCCACTACGAGACGGAGCCATCACTTGTCCGGGCCCAAAGTTCGCGGGCATATTCGACGGGCCTCCGAGTGATGGGCCGCGCTGAAGTGGAGGCGGCGAACGATGTTCATCTATAGAGCTGGGGCTCTGTGAACGGCTGTCTATGAAGTGATTGGGTAAGGGCCCTGGTGGAGATGGCAGAGAAGAGTGAGGGCTAGCATTGTTACTCCCTGGCAAACTTTGGCCACCGTTGCGGGGATCGCCCATTGGTGGGGGCCCTCCGTTGTTTGCAAAGTTGGGTAGTGGCGGCATCGGTGGCGCTGGCTGCTTTGAGATCGTGACTGCAATATTCGTTAGCAGATTGGTGGGATGATGTCCTTCCAATAGCTCACCAGAGCTTGCAAAGTCAATGCAATCCTTGAATTCGTTATAAATGAAATCCTTCGCCTGTGGCGACTCAGCCTGTATGTAAAAGAATTCCTTCCTCATGATGGCCACCTCAACAGTGTCTGCAGACACGCGTCAATATGACTGTAGCGCCACTCAATTTGCAACCTACCAGGACCATAATCGGAGACTCGTAGAACCTTGCCAGCAAGTGGGGGATAGCACAACCACATATCCGGGCCCTCGCTTCCTCCGTCGTCTCTCTCCTCTGGAGTCATCCTCTCACAAACCAGGAAGAGGTCGGAAAGAAGGAAAATATGACCACGCCGATGCGTAACTTCTATGCCGGTTGCTCGTGGTGTCACACGAATAACCACATCCATCGACAGCCTGAGTTCGCGCTTGAACGTTAAATTCGGCGGCGTCATCTGCAACTTCACAATCTGGCACAGCGTTAACTGCGAATCGAGCTGAGCACTACATTCTGACCAACCTTGGGCTTCATCGAGAATATATCTAAAGTGCGCTCCGCTGATAGTCGGCGTTCGAGGTCGGATATTGGCATGGACATAGTGTGCGCTGAGCCCCGGCTGACCGACGTTGTTGCAGTATCTTGCGACGAACGGTCCCTGCATTTATGTTAGTCAAGGGTAGTGAAGAACCACCGCGAACTGCACTTGCCCAAGTACACTGCTGCCTGCAGCTGAGCTACTTTCACTGTGAACGGGATCCGTGTCGCTATTCCCAGGCGGCGCAAGGGGCGCACTGTCCCGCTGCTCCCGATGGTCAATAACCACTTCATCTTCGCCAAGGACTGGAGGTAATGGTTTCCTCGTGTCAATTTCTCCCACATTAATGAGCTCCCGAGCATTCAGGGTGTCCAGTAATCCATCCAGCGTTTGACATGCTCCAACCAAGAGGTTGTAATCGGTGCGGCCGGGCACGGAGCTCTTGAGAAGGCGAGTGTAGAGCTTCTTGTAGTACTTGATGCGCAGTTTGGGAAGCATGAACAGAGCGTCAAGCGTCCATATAGGCGTGTCTGGCGTAGAAATGAGAGATGTCGGAGGCGGATATTTGAGCGAAAAGTCGGCGAGAATGGGCTTGACTTTGGCATTGGATGTGACAGGCTCCCAGTAATCGAATCCGGCGCAGAACTTGCCACAGTATGTTGTGTACGGTGCTTCCAAGTCCCCAATCTGATGGAACATAAGCATCAAGTGGTCGACCGCGGCAATCTGCACGAACCCATCGCATCAAGAGGTCGCCAAGTGCTTTTGGATTCTGCCCAATCTCCTTCAATTTCTACATGCGCGTAAGTCTCCGTAGACGGGGCCAGGCACAACGTGCGCACATTCAATAGGCCTCTGTTTGCCTTGTAAACAGCCTCTACGCTTCGAAACATGGTGTCTAGTTCATGGGGTGGCAGATTGGAGCGTGACCAGGCAGAGGCAACGCGCTAAAGAAATGAGAATACCGCGACAAGATCCAGGAGAATACACACGCACCCTGATAATTCCTGCCAATTGGTCGACATAATGCTTCTCGGTGTCGATGAGATCGCTGAGTGGGTTTGACTTTTTGGGCTTTGCGTCTCCTGGTGTGCTTGGTGTTATGGGCGTCGACGGCAAGGAGGACGAAGCAGACATTAGAGCGGCTACAAGTTGATGAGATTTGGTCTACAGGTGAATAGGGACGCACCTGGATCGAGCGGCGCTACAGACGGCAGTGCGCCAAGAACGGGTGGCCCTAATGGTGACCCAGTGCGAGATCCTTGGGCAAATGCTGGCGATGGTCGGTCAAAGCTATCGGGGGAGGAAGGAGCATCCCGAAAGTCATCTGCGCCTCTATGAGGCGGGGAAAGTGGAGATCCAGGCGCAGAGTCCGGCATGTCGTCTTCGTCGGAAAAGCAGATAGCGTCGGGCGATGAGAACCGCTTTTATGGATGTCCAAGGAGTTGGCGGTCGTTCACTATTCTGGCTCGGCTGGCGGCAGCCCTGCCGAGGGTTTCGGCATGTGCCGATACACATAAATGACGGCGCGCGTCATCAGTATGGCAAAAGTTGTGCAAGCACTTTTGTTGCTGAAATTCTCCTCTGCTTGTACTGGTCAACCCAGAGGATTCTGCTGGTGGGAGGCTATCGCATGCTCCTACTTCCGATTTCTTCTAATCGTGAAACACTCGTGTCCAGCATGGCCGAGGCCCCGATGGACGGCAACGGCGATGTCGTGCCGCATTGGCTCCTTGCTCAATGTGCCCACTCACGAACGATGTTGTTCAGTGACATGAGCGAGGTGACTTATCGGAGATTGAATATTGAACTTTTGCTTTTCGTTTACTACAATATTTTCACTGTAACCCTGAATTTAGCTGTAGTTTTATAGCACACCACGGAAAGCACGGTTCCGAAGTTTGCGAAAGCATGCTCCACACATATTCCATTCTCCGTACCCAAGAGTCCTCTACGCTCGGCATGTATCCCCCAGATAAGTTGACAAGTCACTGAGCCTAGTGTAAATGTAGGTTGAGTCCGCGACAGGGTAAAGTCGATATTGTCACTGTAAAGCGTCCCGAGTCCGTTTGCGCAATTCTTGATATTGCTCCGCCTGTACTAGTACTAATCTCCTATTCTGGGCGCGTTAACATAGTAAGCAGAAAAATTGAGCCAGCCAGGCCTTCTACTATGCCTCTGTATGGAGCAAGCAGATGGCCTCCAGCTGCAGAGCGCATAGGAATTTGAACAGTAGGGGGCTGTCCAAATAGGTTCGCTACATCAAACTAGAGGTGCTACAGCCTTACCTCACTCGTAACCAATGTTTTATACAAGCAACGTTATTTTATTGCAACTATTTATCGAGACGGAATTGAAAGCCTTGGTCCAAATTCGGCATCCTCGATCACTTCATGAATGACGTCCAACCGCGTCTCGCCTCTCGTGGGCATGGGCAATTCTAGGCTCGTGACCATCCGCTTCGCCGGGCCGGGCTGCGCTTTTTCCGGTTGGCGAAGCGGCTGGGAACCTTCAGCCGTGACATCGGGGGTAACACTATGTAACGCTATGTGACGAATGACTTAGCCGTTTGAATGTCTTGAATTTAGCGATCTGGTCAAAATCCTGCGACGAAGGTCCGGCAGGCTTCCAAAATGTAGATGAGCTATGTAACATTAAAATATCATGTCTAGTCTACATCACTGTCCGATTCCGAGCCTGACTCTTCTAAATCACCCATAAGATCCATGTCAAGGCCGACATCTTCATCTGGGAGGAGAGAAAGTGTCTCATCAATGCATCACACCCAGAGGAAATTATATCTTCGTGTTCTGCTTGCGACTCGTCGTCACTCAAGTCTGATGGATTTTCGGCGGCTTCGATTGT
>KN880441.1:0-29832 GCA_000934385.1 Cylindrobasidium torrendii FP15055 ss-10
GATCAAAGGATCATCACAGAAAGTTGGCGGGGACACACTCGATGTCGAGGCCACTGTTCTCATTGACTTTTGTGCTCGACTAAATGGTTCACATATAAGATGAGGAGTATTCACTTCATATACTGGTGGAAAATCAGGCCTTTTGTGCATAATAATCACTGTATACTGGGATCTACTCAATTTTGCCACCGAATGTAATTTTCGACGTCCAAGGGCGCGAGATATCCAACGCAACATACCACCAATGTATTCAGCTACACCAGAGGACCTACAATCAATTATTACAAGGTCTTTGGTTGTGAGACGCGAGCGCAAGAGGGCGTCGATTGCGCGTGTTTCATATCCTGTCCTTGTTTCATATCCTGGGTCAGGATAGTATGTAGACCCAAACTGTCTAGTGCTACATCGTCGCACCAAAGCTTGTAGTTTGCGGCAGCTGCACGAAGTGGGGATACTTTCAAGCCATTGAACGCGTACTAGTGTGACGGCATTATGATTCTTTGATTCAACAACCTCTACCCTTACCCATACGATTATTCGTGATTGTCTTTACTCTCTGGCCTCGACGTCGGCCGCTGAGACCCTCGCGCGTTACCAGTCACAACATCACTAATTTCCGACGTACTCATTGCCACATCAGAAGTTCCTGGCGCTGCGTCCTTCTCAGCTTGGTTTTCTACCAGAGGTTAGCATTGTGCACATTCTTGGGTGCAAGGTCGACGCACTGTACACGGACGCGGGGCCTTCTTGAGTCTTCGCACTCTGTTGCATGGCAAGCATTGCTGCGCCAGAGAGGGCCACTGAACTTCCAACGGCAAGAGCCTGGGCAAAAACCGGTCAGCCCCTCCATATGAGGAAGACGTAGAACAGCTGTGGCATACAAGTCCAGATTTCATGGGTGCGGACATCTTGTGGGGTATGGCGGGGGAGATGTATGTAAGGTGTTGGTTATGTGGTGGGGGTGATTGGTGGAATATGGCCGAGCTTGGCATCGTAAGCGTATCTTATATGTGTCTGAAGGCAGCTTTGACGTCACGATCTCGGACGGTGAGGTGGCGCAACTTCGACCCCTCAAGATGAAAGGCATTGTCAATCGGTTCTGCATAGCTGTTCTCGATTGAATGGTAAGTATGACATAGCCAATGACCAACCAATAATCTGGCTGTCACTACGAGCCACCACTTCCTGGCAATTTTGCCCTTCCATTTTGCGCGCCGCATTATTATGCTTTGAACATGCTCATAGAGCTCCTGGCAGCCCCCGAATATTCCACTAACAAATTGTCTGCACAGCTAGACCCGAGACCTAGCGATGAATTCGTGAGTATCACTTCTAGGACCAACACTCCTGAACAACTTGGAAGGGTCACGTACCACCATTCCCAATCCAAGCTGGTTCCCAGTAAACAAAACCGATTCCATGCCCTCCGGAGAGACCGTTCAGGATGCTCTTAAGGCTGTTAACCTGGAGGGGGAAGTTAGTACTTTGCAGCTAAGATGAGCAGCCTGGTGCGAACCCATGATACTTGGCCGGCAACCGACTTTGGAATACTAGGCTCTGTTAGGGTAGCAGAGCACTCCACAGGCCAGTCGGTTTCGACGAGGAAGACATCCTAAGAGCATCAAATGGTGAGTAAATCACTCTTCTTCGAGCTGACCAGAGAATCCCCGGCCCTCAGTTCAAACCAACTAAACGGACCTTGTTGTACGATGAAACAAGCGTGTTGAGACTGCTCTTGAGGTTGTTCAGAGTTGCGCCAGAGTCGTAGAATGGATACATCGAAAAGGCCATCACATCGAAGTCTGAAGTGGCGAATGCACCTTGAATGAAGATTTGCTTGTAGAAGGATGTCATTGCCGAGCTTTTCCAACCATTTGCGAGGTGAACGACAATCTTTGTTGAGGACGACGCGGCACGAACGGCGGCAGACGCGGAATGCAGGAGCTGGGAAACTGGTGTGTACCCATTCTTGCTGATTTGCCCTGTTGGCCAGAGCATGCCATCGTTGATTTCGTTTCCTATCTGTGAATCGTTTGAGAATTAGAGCAGGCGACACGGGCTTCTTTGACCTGAACGAACGCGGGCGTGACGCCTGCAGCAATGAACTGCTTTACGACCCAGAGAGTATAGCTGTACCGGTGTCAGTATCGGTCTCTAGCGCTAGCGCTAGCAGAAACTCACTCGTATACCGCTTGGTTCAACCCGGACAAATCCGTGGCCCATCCGGACGGTATGCCTTGCTTCGACGGGTCCGCCCCTACGTACATCGCATTAGAAACACCGCGACGGTCGTATTATGGGTCTGAGCATGTCGCAGAAAATAACACCTACAGGTATCGCTATAATGCAGGTCGACCATAACACTCATACCCGCAGCCTTTGCACGCACGCCGAGGGCGACCATCTTGGCAAGGTTGTAGTCTGAGCTATCTGACGCCCAGACGCGGATACGCGCAAGGTTCGTGCCATGGCTCGCCAAAATTGACTCCAACGACTTTGTCGACCCGCCATCGCTGTATTTCTGACCCTTGGCTTCGAGGAGAGGAAGGGAAGAAAAATCGGCACCACGGTATGAGAGGGAGAAGGTGTGCGTGACGAGGAGCAGGATGCCCAGGAGAAAGGTTTGCAGGCGAAGCATCTTGCTAGGATTTCAGAATTGCTGGGGGTCGGGCTTCACCAACGTCGTCGTCGCTACCTGGCTACCATGTTGCGGCTTTATATGTTCTACGCGGCTGCTTCTCGCAGGAACAAAATCGTTCTGCTGCCAGGCCCAACTCGTCGCCGGAATATCCGAAGCCTTTGGACGGACCGCTCAGTGCCTCGCCATGTTGAGTCAAAATGTTAAAAAAGGATTCGGAGCTGAAGGAACAATATGCATTGTGTTGGACTCCCTGATGGGACTCTGCTGCCAGCAACTGTCGACACCGATAAACTGATCCCCATCTCAGCGTAGGATGAAAAGGAGGATTCTCGGCGTATGATACCAGTTGCCGCTCGCATAGTCGCTCGCCGAACTTCACATGTTCGTGACCACGAGCCATCCGCGAGCACAAGGTTTTATAGCCCATCCGATCTAAGAATGCGCTGGACCCGATTTCGAAGAACATGCTACAGAGCGTGGGAAATGACAACGTACGGATACTATATTGGGGAGATCTTTGTACGTCTATAGGCAAATAAGCGAGTGATTGCGTAGAATTCAGGCGCTGAACATGCTCATGGAGCTCCTTGCGGCGCCGGAGTACTCTACCAACAAGTTGTCTGCGCAACTGGATCCAAGACCTAAGAAAGCTGTGAGCATTGACACCAATCAGGTTAGTGCAGACACATCTGGCGAGTGTCTACAGGCTATAGCACAATGAAGGGATAACGTGTTCTTTGGGTCAAGGTGATGGACCCCACAGAACACTTATGTGGTAGCAAAGCCAAAGGGGGATGTCGGATTCCGAAGGACCGACGTACCACCATTGCCGATCCAAGCTGGCTCCCAATAGACGAATCCAAGACCATGTCCGCCCGCGAGATCATCCAAGATGCTTCTCAGGTCATTGACCTGTAGACATGAAGCAGGTTAAGACATTGGAAAGTTGAATAAACGTACCCATTCAACCTGACCATCGACAGATTTGGGAATATCAGGCTCGGTCAGCGTCACATCACTGCAGTCCACAGGCCAATCAGTCTCGACAAGGAAGATGTCCTGTAGACACGACAGTCTCTGTAAATATCCCTCGACGAATACCCGACACCACGTACTTTGTTATACGACGACACCAGAGTCGATAGACTTCCCTGCAGGCTAGCAAGGGTCGCGCCAGAATTGTAGAATGGGTACATGGAGAAGGCCATCACGTCAAAGTCCGAGGGATCGAATGCGCCTTGGATGAAGATCTGGTCATAGAAAGACGACATTGCGGAGCCATCCCACCCATTGGCAAGATGCACAACAATCTTTGTTGAGGATGATGCCTCTCGCACGGCGGTGGAGGCAGAGTGCAGAAGCTCTGAGAGCGCCTCATAGCCGTTCTCACTGATTTGGCCTGCTGGCCAGAGCATACCGTCGTTTATCTCGTTGCCAATCTAGACGTGTTGAACTCTCTGCACTTGGAATAAGGAGGCACGGTGCAACCAACCTGGACGAACGCGGGGGTGACACCTGCATCGACGAATTCTTGAACAGCGTACAGTGTGTAACTATAGACAATGTAAGCATTGAGCGATATTCAGCGGCGAAAGCCTTACTCGTAGATCGCACTGTCCAGCCCTGACAAATCTGTTGCCCAACCGGCCGGAGTCCCTTGTTTCCCAGGATCGGCCCCTTGATAAACATTAGCACTGGTCAAGCACAGTCAAACACAACATTTACATGTATCACTGTAGTGCAAGTCGACCATTACGTCCATGCCCGCAGCATTCGCTCGCACACCGAGAGCGACCATGTCGGCAAGGTTGTAGTCCGAATCATCTGCTGCCCACACCCGAATGCGCGCAAGGTTGGTCCCATAGTTCGCCAGAATTGTCTCGAGCGCCTGCGTTGTGCCACCATCGCTATATGATTGGCCGTCAGCTTCGAGGATGGGGAGGGACGAAAAATCGGCGCCGCGGTATGTAACTGCGAGGGCGCTTGTGGCAGGCAGGAGGGCACTGAAGACTTTTCGAAGGCGGAACATCATTAAGGTGGCTCCCGGGAGCCTGCTGAACCTTGCTTATATACCATCGACGCGCGGTCCCTTTTCGCAGAAATAGAGTTGCTATGTGGTTGTTCTGCTCCAAAAAGCCATTGGAAACGCCAAAATATCGGAAAGTTTAGGACGGGCCGTGCTGCGAGAAGAGGCCACGGGCCTCAAGAGACTGCATGGACAAAGCTGGCCGATGGTGCAGGCGGCAGGGATCTTGGTTGACGACATTCCTGCAAGTTCTAAGCTGGTCCAGGGAATAGCAACATGGTCAACACAACAGGAAATCATTTGTCCTTGAAGCACATGCCCTAGATTATTGCATTAGGATACACGTTCAGTCTCTACGCGATATCAACTTTGAGCAGTTACAGCGACCTGCCACTCATTCACCCACATATACCTGGAGGAGAGGACGTACAGCCAACGATACCACACCAATTGGCTCCAATGCTGGCGCATGGCTCGGTGGGCGATGAGGAAGTTGTCAAATCCGGATACGAAGACAGGCATTGTGCGCGCGGACACCGCTGACTTGAGGAATGGAGCATGGGATGACCGTCCTGCCATATAAAGGACCGACGCGTAGGCGTATTCTGCAAGTTCCAGCAGTGCGATGCCGTAGAGGTCTATCTTGGCTTGTAGAGGAGCGACGATGCCGAGGTACTTGGTTGGAAGGGGTACAGATATCAGTGAGTAGACTTTCACGCGAGAATCATGGCTTCTGGCGTAGTGCCGCGCGCCAAGGAAAGCAGAGCCGTGGTTAGGATGCCCAGAGACGCCTTGCGGGTCGAACGTGAGGATCTAGGGCTCCGTGAGCGCATAAGGGTAGGATGGACTAGCGCACAGACAGTTGATATGTTTTGCGCGACAATATACGGATGGAGAACGTCTGATATGACGTCTGGATCCCAGAGCTTCGTGATATCGTCTTGGAGGTCGCTGTCTATAGTGAGGGCAAAGCAAAAGCCATCGCGGGTAACGCACGGGTGTTCTATGATGAACCGTCTGCTCTCGGGTATGCTCAACACGTCCAAGCTTTGCATGTATTCAGCTTCACGCGCCTCCCCCAATCCATCTGCATTTCCGCGCGACAATGAGAGAATAGACACGGTCACGTTGGCGGCATGAAGTCCCAGTATTGTCGGCGCAAAGAACATACATTCGTCGTCCGGATGAGCAGTGACAAGGAGCACATTCTCGAGCCCATTTGTCAAGACGCTCTTGGTGCTGATTGGTTTGTATAATATTGCGGCAACTAGAGAGGTGATGAAAGCTGGAAGGAAGAGCATCACGGCAGAAGAGGAGGTTTAGTGCTGATCGCGACCGGCATGCCACAAGTCAAGTGCTTAGAGCTGCTTTCACTCCAATCTGCGGATGAAAACTGAGTAGAACAACCTTCAACGGCTCGATAAGTTGTCCGTTCTATTCGCTCTGCAATCCTCATCCACAGACGTTGACCACTGTGATCGACACACCTTGCCTTCATTCCATCATGGCTTCTCGACGACGGGCCAGTTTGCCGCCTATCCCGGATATGCGCTTCGAGTCTGCCTTCCTCGCAAAGATAAATCCCTATGTCACCGTTACAAGACTCAGACGGCAACCGTCTGAGGATTCTGATCTTGTCTATGTCGATGCGGCCGACGAGAAGTTGGTACCAGCGGGCGAACTCATCCAGATTCAATGGGGAAATGTCATCTGGGCAACATTTCGCGACCAAGTCCTCATGATGTGGTTGCAGGGCGCTGTCTGGTGCGCGGTATTCTCCTTACCTTGTTGTGGGCTAACATTTGTTGCAGGTCTTCCATCCAAGCCTTTGCCGCCCCAATGTACACGCGAGTCACTCGGCGCGTACAGAGTACTTTGAAGGCTGAGAGGGAGGGAGGTGCATCAGCGTGGCTAAGAGGATGGGTGCAACAGCTTGGACTGGCGAGACACTAGTTGCTGGCATAGCACCTATCACACTAGTTCACGGATTGCTCGTCATTGCTAGCCGCGGATGCTCTATGAGGACGGCCGCTTGGAATAAACACAACCATCACACGAGCAAATACCGCCAGAAAACCGCTATCCTTGATTGTTCCAATATGACGGTGAATAGGATGCCAACAATCTTGGCAAGTCCACATTCGAACTCAACGCTCGCAGTTACCACCGTTCCTTCCGGTTGGTATGCATGCGGTATTGGTGTACCACCGTCATCACTGGTGCCTTCGGGGGCGGTGGCCGGTGACGGCTTAACCAGGTTCATGAGCGCATGAATCCCTAATCGTCACCACCGCCCCTGTGAGTTCCAAGACTCCAGCCATTTATAAGGCTGGGCTGAGCAAAGTCAATTCAACATTCCCTTCCATATCACTACCCACTCTCTCCAATACCGCACATAACCATGGATTTCGTCAAGGGCCAGCTAAACAAGGTTCAAGGATCCCACGGCCAGTCGGGCACTTCCACCACCCAGGCGGGTCAACAACAATCTTCGGGAGGCGGAGGTCTCATGGGAAAGGTCAACAATGCCCTGGGCGGCGGTCAGCGCGGCGAGCAGAATGAAGATGGTCTCGACAAAGGTCTGATTCTGTTCACCTCAGCAATTATTAGATCATTGACCTTCAGCGCAGGCGTCGATTATGCCCAAGAGCATGTCTTCGGGCAGGGTTCGCAGAAGAACGAGTCAGCCGCTGAGCAGGCAAAGGATGAGCATATCTCCGACGCGATTCGAAAGGGCTACAAAGGAGCCGTTGGAAAGGACTTTCCCATTGCAGACAAGTAGACTCCCCGGAGTCCCAAGGAGACATCCATAAATCATCAAACATTGAATCCGCATTGTATTTGTATTGTCCATAATCAACGCCTTGCCATAGTAGCACACCACTGTTCTCAGTACCGTCAATTGCTCATGAGTACCTCGAAATAAAATACATGATACGAGCGCTCTAACCATCAGCGCATGCTTCAAAGTCTCAGGCATCGCCCAGGTGGGGATCCCAAGACGCACAGTCGACTTGATCCAGCCACCTTTGTCTCTGTACCTCCCGCTGACAAACCAAGCTCCCTGAACAGGATGTGCAGTTTCCATCATGATTTGGTGAATTGTCGTTGACCCTCCATAAGGTCCCAAAGGTCGAGAAAGCGCTGGAGACACAGGCAGCGCGTTCTCGGACGCTCAGTGCAGGGAGCGTGCCCTTCGCAGACGCGTAATTCAACACATTGATTCGCTGGCGCAACGAAAGGTCTGGGGCAAGGAAGCCCAGTATGTGTTGTAATAGTTCTGCTGGGAGCGATGTCTTGGATGGGTGCAAGAGAACTTGACGAGCATAACGCAACAGCTGTACCGCTTCCTTCTGAAGCTGGGGCTTCAGCGTGCTGTTTCGAGCCAGAATACCGCGAAGGGCTGTTTCCGCTGCCATCCAGTCGTCTCGGGAAACGTCCTCGTCCTCAGTGCATTGGTTGGAGAGCAGTTCGACGGATGTAAGTGAGTAGTTGAATCGGTCAATGGCCTTTATGAGTGATGTGACGCCGTCGTAGCCTAGGTTATTGCCATTGCACTTAAGAGTAGTAAGCCGGCATCTACGGGAGGTGATAAAATCGACCATGGACGGCGCGGAGAGGTGCGTGAGCTCGACAGCAGATATGTGCAATTCTCGAAGGGTGGTTGCATCAAGTGACGGGAAGAAGGATGCTGCGAACGTGTCGCTAAGAGATGGGTTAGTGGTCAAGGAAAGCGATTCCAACTTGGATTTGTTTATAGCGGCAGCAAACATTCGTATAGTGGTGGCATCCCCGCCGAAGAGGTTCTGGGTGGTTCGTGAGAATCTCGCTATAAGTGGTTCGCGGAGCACGTACATTTTGCAGAAATAACTCTCTCAAATGAACGTTTCCCTTGAGGTACCCTGCGAGGGCCAGCAATCCCTTGTCCCCAATATCGTTCGCGTTGAGGCTGATCTCCGCTATGGGGTAGACACGACCGGCTGGTGACGCCAGGAAACGAAAGAGAACGAGGCAGCCCGCGTCCCCGAGGTGGTTGTGGCCGAGTATGAGCTTTGTGACGGTGGACTGCGAAGTTATGTGGTTTATAATCACTTGTGCTCCTGCCAGACTAGCATTAACAATCAAACGCAGAGAGAGCAAGCCAACACACCTTCGACAGACGTTAGGCTAGCGTCCATTAGGTCAACATAGCCTCGGGAGCTACCAAGTGGTCGGCCGCGGCTCGAGCCCGTGAGAGAGGCAAAGAAGTCCATGTTGATGGTGTGGTGCTAGAAAGTGCTTTACATGGATTAGACATCGCAATTGGCCGCGAACGGCCAGCGATCATCCGCGGTAACTTGTCAAGTCCTACGACCATGGCATTTCAGTATCTGGAGGGCTCAACAATCACCCTGATAGTCTTTGTGTGGCTATGAACACCCTGCATGGCGTATACTCTCGCTCCAAGCCGCCCCGGCATTATGTCGGACGCCGCCGACTCAGATCGAGCCAAAACGCTCTAGGTTATCTTCATCCTCCATCGCCCAGCCCAAGCAGTGAGTGAGAAATGATGAATGTTGCCGTTTCATATTGACGATGACTCTCTCACAGACCTGCAATGGGTAGCCTTCCCCAGGAGCTCATCGACATTATCGTGTTCAATGTCGCGCAGCTCGGTAGCACAGACGCCCTGCGGACTTGCTGCCTACTATCCAAACAGTTCTACGCCAGCGCACGTGTGCATCTCTTCAAATCATTCACTCTGCGTCCTCGAAATGCGCGCGCCATGTCCTCTCTCCGCACCATGCTCGCCTCCGCCCCGCATCTCACGTCTTTCCGCAAGCGCCTCTCCATTCCCTCTCATTTTCCCGAATCGATGCTGGAGTTCCTATCTGCGTTTAGTTCCGTCGTACATCTATCAGTATCCAACGAACCAGCGGTGTATCAGAACGGAGATATCTCATTCCCAGAGGCCAGCCCTTCGATAACCAATGCACTGTCGTCTATGACCATCACCAGTATGGTCTTATGGGACCTACGCTTCCCTAACACCAAATATGTCTTGCGAATTCTTTCCAACGCGCCTAATCTCAAGTCGCTCGACCTGCAGTGCATTACTATCGAAAGCGCAGAAATATTGGATTACCCAGAAAGCAACATACGACTACAATCGTTGAGATTCCATGCCGGGTTTGGGTCGAGGAGTCGGCACAACTCTGTGGGTATATTCCTAGCTGCGTTTGCGCTGGACAAACGGCGCATTCACGGTCTGAAGTCCTTAACTGCGGAATGCCTGTCCAGGAAAGAGGGAAGTCCGTTGCTCGATATCATGCGCTCTTGTGACCAGCTTGAGAGTTTAAAGCTATCATATTGGAAGCATGGATTCTGTAGGTCGCTTATCTTTATGACTGTGAACAGCACTTACCTACGTGTTCAGTCTACGGAGGCTCACAGACTGGGACGCAAACGAACAGGTTCGCCATACTACCACATGTCAAATATCTCGATATCGACCTCCCGTCGAACCGCAACCGGGATGAGGGCGCGCTCATGCTGTGGTATCTCGAAATGTTTCGCACAGCGACCTCGCTGGAAACACTCAATTGGACCTGGCTTGTTTCGCACCACCATTTCGTGTCGGGTGACACCCCAGGGCTTGTGGTCAGTGAAATCGGAGCGGACTTCTCAGCCGAACGCTGGTCGGAGTTCGACACCATTGTCGGTGGAATACAGTCGCTGAAGACAGTCCATATACGAGTGGAAGCAACTGGCAGAAGCAATCATCTAGGACAACAGGCTGCGCAATTTGAGGTTAGAGATAATTTGTTGGTGCAGTGTCGCACACTGAGAGAGCGAGGAATCCTACTCGTCACATGCCAATGAAGTTAACTTGTCCGCAGTCCAAAAAATATCTGTATGTCAGCCCGTCCAGTGCATTTGCGTTTATCAGCCATTTCGTGCGCAGGTATGTGTAGGCCTGTCTGGCATAATTGCGGCATACATCGCGACTCGCAACGGCTACCTATGATAGGGCATCTGCGATGGAACACCTATGAAAGCTTGGACACACTGTACGCCGAAGGCATTTTGTTGTTGTGCCTAACGTTCGAGCACCTCCCGCCCACCATTGGTTTGGTAAATCCCGTGAAGCCAGGCCTTTCATTCCCCTTCAAACCATGCCACTACCACAGACATTCCTACATCTTCACGTTCGGCATGCAGCACACAGAAACGACATGTGGCAGTGCAGGAACAGGACATCATGAAAACGATCACAATTAGCCGCTGGAATTGGCGTGCCTCTACCTCTCGAAACAATCATAGGTGATCTTGCGCCCCGAAGATGCACCCAAGAGTTTGTACACATGGCTCTCTGGGTAACGGGTTTAAATGAATCCCCCTTACAACACCATATAGCAAAGGTATAAAAGCCCGAGTCCCTAGTGTCTATAGAAGCACGACTTTCGCAGCCATGCTCTTCTCAGCCTCTTTCATAGCCGCAGCACTTGCCCTCAACGCCCATGCCTTCACTGGCAAGGTTGCACGTATCATGCCTCTTGGTGGTAAGTGTAGAGCTACCAACTGTAGTTGAACGTAGCTCATAGACCACAGCTTCTATCACCAACGGTGTCGGCAGCAGCCACGGGAATGGCTACCGTGATGACCTATACAACCTCCTCGCCAACGACGGAAACACCGTAAACATGGTCGGCCAGCAGAAGACGGGCGACTTCCATGATCCCGACAACGAGGGCTGGCCAGGCTACATCATCAGCCAAGTAAGTCAAGTCATGCCATGTACTCAAAAGCTGACGATGGTTCGCCAAGGTCATTGACAAGTGCCAAATATCAATGCCCATCAACCGCCCGAATATTGTGACTATCCTTGTCGGCACCAACGATATGGTTGGGAACGTCGACGTCGCTAACGCACCAGCACGTCTCGGTACACTTATTGACGACGTCCTTGACTGGCCATGGCTCACCACCGTCATTGTCTCTACCCTGCCTCCCAACGCCAACTCCGCCGCCAACCCTCGCATCGATGCCTACAACGCTGCAATGGCAGGTGTCGTCCAACAGCGCGTCAATGCTGGGCGCTCCGTCATTCTCGTCGACTCCCATGCTACTGTCGGCCTTGCAGACCTGGTGGATGGTACTCACCCGAATGATGCGGCGTACGAGCGTATGGGCAGAGTTTTCTATGATGGAATTGTACTCGCGGAGTCCAAGGGATGGCTCTGGGATGTTTATGGCCCGGCTCCTTAGAGATGCTTCATGACATTAGGAATATTAATGGGATTATTTAAAGAGGGTCATAATGTTATTTTGCAATGTGCAACGAGACCCGTGGGAATCAAGTGAGCCCGTTCTGAGAATGAGGGAGAGCAAGAGCGTGTGAATGAGTCCTTCGACCTTCATGTTCTTCACCAGCTTCAAACGATGTTAGAGATCCATGACAATAAAACGCTCAGATTGTTGATGTCGACTCAGTGTCGACTTGTGATTTTAAATGCAATGGTGAACCTTTGAGTACCAGCTGGGCCCTACGGATGCCTCTAGTTCATGGTCGATTCGGAGTCGACATGTATGGACGATTCCTCATAGAGATATCGGCGTGCGATTGTTGTAATCTTCTGCCGGAACCTGGGCAAGGCAAGGCTTCGTCTCTTGCAGCGCAGAAAAAGCAAGGTTATCTCCGGCAAAAGGGCGGGTCAGGACTTGGCAAATGGGTACTAATGTATGTATTCTTTGGGGTGACGAGGGTATACATAGAGTGAGATTGAGAGATAATCTTTAGGCATCGTTAGCAAGTGGTCGTGACGATAGAGAGGGAGAAAGAGGGATCAGAGGTAGCGGACACAAGGCCCGTAAGGTAGCTGAGATTTTTCTGCAGTGCAGACGAGTCCGCGTAAAGCCAAATGCCTCAAACATCATATACGCAGGGTGACGGTTGGAAAAGGCACTCACTATGTAGGCGACGGAGACATTGAGAGAGTCGGGGACACGAAGGTGGGAGGAAGATGGGAGGAAAAAATGCCGCCAGCTTTTTTATCCTGATCACGGATGATACGGCCCGCTACGGCCGGCATCACCGCAAAGTATTCTAAGCCAACGCATTCTCATACCACGAAGACTAGTACTAAGCCGCCACTGCGCTGGAAGCAAAGGCGATGGCGCAAGACGACCAAGTGCAAGAAACACATGCTACCACGAATGGCACGAACGGCACGACATCCCCAACGACCAGCGACGACACGAATCTGAAACGAACGCGCCATGGCTCGGACGTTAATGCTCAGGACATGGTCATCGCGTCCCTGCGCTCACAAGTAGACGACCTCTTCTCGCAGGTGACACAGCTTAACGGCAAGCTCGTCAAGTCCTATGACCGTGTCTCCGATCTCGAAGACAACCTACACGTCGCTGAGACTGGGGCCCGCATATCTACCAAGAAGATCACCGAGCTAGAGGCCGAACGGACGCAGCATCTCGCCGCGCTGAACACAGGACTTCTCGTTGAGCGCCAGCATGTAACGGCGGAGCTGACGCGCTTGATGGAAAAGGCCACCGAAGAAGCGGCCCAGCGTGGACAGGCAGAATCAGCTCGCGCAGACATTGAGAAGGACCTGGACGACCTCAGCGCAACCCTGTTTGACCAGGCAAATACGATGGTGGCAGAGGCACGGTTTGCGCGGGCGCAGAGTGAGCGCAAGGTCGAGGATGCTGAGGGCTCGCTCAAGGTCGCCGAAGAGGCGGTCGCGCAAATGCAGCTGCAGATGCAGGCGTTGCAAGCAGAGAAAGAGGACGCGCAACGCATAGCAGAAGAAATGCAGATCACTATGGGCAAGGGCAAGTGGGCTCAACGTTCACAACCGTCGATTGCCCTCCCGCCATTACGCCTGCTTTGCTCCCATCTCCCGTACCAGGAATTCCTGCTCTTCGTCGCCCACCTCCGCACACTCCATCTCTCGACAGCATCGCCACCAGCTATGTCCACACTTTTGCCACTACCATTCATTGCTCGATTGACAAACGAGGACTCGTTAGTTTGTCTAGTCATGCCCATAACATACTCTAATGCATCTTCAGTGAACCAAGTCTTCGCCTCGACATTGCACCTTCCCTTAACTGGCTCTCACGTCGCACGGTCTTGTCCGCTATCCACCATGGGCAGCTCAGCATCGAGCCAGTATCCTCGAGTCTCATCCACCAAGAGTCATTTTTCGCGAACCAAGGCAATCCTGCGACCCCGCTTCTCTGCGCACTTTGTGGTGAACCGGTTTTCCCTTCCACCTCCACCCCTGCAAGCCATAACCGGTTTGGGTCTTGGTCGTCGTCCATCCTGAAGAAGTACACCATGAACGGCAACGCTACTCCGCCTATGACCCCGCCGCCATTACCTGACAGTGCCCCCGAGCAGGTCTATGTCTTTCGTGTCTCTTCCCCGACTGCTCTTCCTGGCGCTGGACTTCCGGGTCTCAACAACCTTAATATCCGCAGCACCAGCCACTCTCCCTCAAATTCGACAACAGCAGCGAACAGCCAGCCGCATACGATTACAACCTACGCCTTGTGCACCAATGGCTGGTGTCTGACGCGTTTGAGACAGACATGCACTCTCTGGGCATTTGTTCGTGCAAATATTGTGGAGAAGGTCTGGGAGGAGGAAGTTCCGAACTTGCCTGTGGTATCGCCTCCGTCGACGCCGGCCGAACCACCGCCGACACCCCGGCGTCTGTGGGCCGCACTGAGCTGGGGTGGCAAGGAGAAGGAGAAGGAGAAGGAGAAAGAAAAGGCGCCGGAGGAGCATATTTTGGATGAGAAGATGCGGGCCAAGGAGAAGGAATTTCAGGCGAACAAGAACAAGCCTCTACCACCGCCTGCTCATCCCAATGTCATCCGTGCACCGAAGCCAGTACCTGCCCTTCCTCCAAGGAATGACAATCGCAGAGTGCCACCGCCTTTCCTGAAGTCGACTTCGCCTATTGCCCACACTCATTCGCCACTCGATGATGCGCCATCGCGTCAGTCACCTGGCACTCCCGACCATGTTGCCGAGGAGGTTACGCCAGGAAAAGATGATGCCGAGAAGGTAGACGAGAAGCTAGTTTCGGAGCCACCTCCAACGGACGAGAAGGCTGAAGATGACAGTGCTGGGATACCGGAGGATCCGACAACTGTTGCGGCCGTGCATGTTCCTCTGCCCCCCAGTCGACCTGCAACGCCCATCTCTCCTGCTGGTGCGCCTCCCCCGATACCAAAGCGGGCTGCACGAAGACCTCTATCCGCTATCATGCACCCCTCACGGCCTGGGACGCCTTCAATGCTACGCACCTCTTTGGATAGCCCTAAGGAGGGTAACGAGGAGAAGAAGGTGCCGGAGGTTACGGCACAGACGGCGACACCTGTGGACACTGCCCAACCTGAACTGCCGGTCCCCGCTGCTGTGGCCTCTAGTGCGCCGCCTCTGCCAGCGAGGCGCATGCCGAGAGGGCCAAGGGGCCCTAGCCCAACGATAACTCCCTCGACGTCAGAGGTCAACCTTCTTGAGGAGAAGGACGATGTGTTCAGCGACGGTCCGGGGAGCAAGAAGGAGGACAACACGGCAGATGAGCAGAAGGAAGAACACCATGATGAGTCTCAAACGGTGTCGCCATCTCATTCGGACGAGTTCAAGGATGCGCAGGAAGAGCCTGACCACGCCGACGCCGATGACCACCACGACACCGAGTCTATCTTCGACGCTGACGACCCTGATGTGCATCATCGCCACGAACGAAGAGACACAATTCGAGCACAGTCGCGGGTTGTTAGTCGACAGACCAGTCCGAGTGGCAGCGCAATCGAGAAGCCTGAAGTCCGTGTGTTCAGTGACGATAAGCGACGGCTGTCTACCGACACGAATATGTTCTCTCATCCTGACGACTTGGGCTTTGTTGATGAGCCTGACGACGACGATGAAATTGGCAAGTACATTGGTAATGCGACATGGGAGGAGAGGACTTGGAGGGACTTGGTCAAGATCAAGGAGGAGTTGTTTTTGGCAAGGGTTGGTGCGTCCCGTTGAGCTTTGGGAGTAATACGTACGTGCTCGGTTTTTTACATGTCAGTATACGTTACCTTTGATTTGGTACTCCTGCAATCCCTATCTATTGTACGATGCGTACATACATACATACCTCTATATCTTAGTGGACAGTGTTGATTTTGTTGTTCTTTCTTGGGCCTGTTTGTGTGAACGACTCGCTCTTATCAGTAAAGTCAGCCTATGAGTCTAATCTCGTTGCCTTTGTCCATGTCACGGAATCTTCCTGTTAACACTCACTGCATAGTCAATGCGTACTACACTGCACAACATCGCAAAGGAACTTTGCAGTCCGGGCAATGGAGTGCCACTGATCGAGAGCGCACAGCCACTCGGGCCGTCGTAAACGGATCTTGGGCCCGGTCAATTCGAGCAGAGTCAGCACTGACCATCATGAGCTCACAAACGCAGTATCCTATCCCGCCGCCCTCCTACGGCGCTACTCCTTCTTCTCCCCGCAAGAGCAACGACAGCGCGCGCGAGCCGCTTCTCCCTCAGGGTCAATCGTCTCACAGCAATGGAGGGGCTTTCTACGAGCAACCAGAATTCGGCGATCTTCCAGATGATTTCAAGGTGCGCCGCAAACTCGTTTGGATGGACCAGACCAGCAGACTAACTGGAAATTCAAGTATGGCGTTAATGTCGCGGACAGTGCACCCGCTATTCGACTCGCATTTGTGAGGAAGGTGTACACCATTCTATGTGCGTATACATAAGCGCTTACAGGCCAGCGCCCTTGGGACTGACTCTTTTCATCCGCAGTATGCCAAATCGTAAGCACCTTCACCCGGGCTGTGTCTTGAGACTTGGATGCTGAAGTACGCCCAGCTTGCAACATGTATAGTGTCTGGCGCACTCTCCCAGTCGTTCGACACCGTCATCTGGGTACAGATGCAGTACGTCCCCACATCTGCATCCCATCTACGTGCTCAAGCGCTTCACCAGCTCCTGGGCATTCTACATCCCACTCTTCGGAACTCTGATAAACTTGGGCGTGTTATTCTGGAAGCGTCATAGCCATCCCTGGAACCTTCTCCTCCTTTCGACATTCACTCTTCTCGAGGCGTTCACCCTTGGTATTGCCATTGCGTTTTACGACGTCAAGATTGTTATTCAGGCGCTACTCATCACCCTCGGTGTCTTCATCGGCCTGACGCTCTTTACCTTCCAATCGAGATGGGATTTCGAGGGCTTGGGCCCCTTCCTGTTTGGTGGACTCGTTGCACTTCGTATGTCTCGCGTCACTTTCCTTCGCCTGTATATGCTAATGTGGACATGTAGTCATGACGGGCCTCATCGGCGTCTTCTTCCCCTTCAGCCAAACGATGGACCTGGTCATGGCCATTGGGGGCTGCCTCTTGTTCAGCGGGTATGTTGTATACGACACTTACCTTATTAACAAGCGCCTCTCTCCCGACGAGTTCATTCTTGGCTCGATTAGCCTTTACCTCGACTTCATCAATCTCTGTGAGTTCATTATTCCCCGCACAGGTTCGAGCCTGGAACTGATTGGTGGACACAGTCTTGAATATCCTTCGTCTGCTGAATAACATGGAGGAGCGTTGAATGTATTACTGGATATCCTCAATATGCATGCCTTGATTTGATTTTGTATTCTACGCGCTGGAATAGGACTATTTGTGTATCTGAACAAAAGTCTGGTCCATCAGGCATCCTAGACATACGTGCAAAGCAGCTCGCTAGTTAATGCATGACTATTCGATTGCTGGGGACCGTTTGCCAATGCACCATGAGACTTATTCACCGAAAACTATAGTCCCGACCTCCCAAGCCTCTTGGTATCGCCAACTAGCATTAATAGCTAGAGAGCTCAATCCCAAATGCGACTGCAAGCCGGACATAACTGTAGATGAGGGTTAGCTCTCCGAGTCTTTTGCCATATGCGAGATAGCACGAACTGGTACAAATGCTCAAAGGAAAACTCGCTAGAGACGTCCAATGTGTCGTGCGTTGTGTGGACATCTTGCACGAACATTATTAACTCAATATAAGGACAAGGTATCAGTGCACGCACTTTTCTGATTCATGTCTTCCCACTGCGCCTCTGTTGAATGGCATGCCTGGTAACCCGCCTTTGCCCAGCTTGCATGGTCGCTCAGAGACCAAGGCATCGGGTACTTGCTCTCTGAGCACGGAATCTCGACTATGCCAATCCCAGTGAGATGTCTGAACAGATCGCTGGAAGAGTATGTACTGACTGTATTTGTCAATAAGCTTCTTCTGGAACTCGATGAGCGCTGGGTCGGTACCCAGCATCACGTTGAGAGTCTCTTCCGTACCCGCAGCAACCCATGCCTTGATGAAATTGAGCTTGTTATACCAGGAAAAAGCATAAAATGGCTTACAACGGTATCAAACTGGATCATTCCTTTGACCTGGCGTTGGCCCAGCTCGTAGAGGGCAACCACTGCCAATGACCCCAGAAGACCGCCTTCTTCAGCAGCGTAGAGATGAAATTCGAGAGGAGTGACGGGGATGTATCCAGACTCCAGGATAGCTATACGAGCCATTGGTTTGTTTCAATGCGAAGTTTGAGACCTAATGGACATTGGGACGTACAGCGAAGGGCTTCGAGCACAGCTACGGTCCCGGATCCGTCGTCATCTGCATGGGCTCAACTCCTAGACCGTTGTGAATGGTGACTTAAACTCACCAGCACCAGGCGCGGGATAGAAAGGGTTCTCCGTATTGATACTATCACAGTGGGCCCCCACAATAGTCGTAGGGTCAGTTAACTCAGCGCCTGCAGGTGCAATGCGCACAATCTAATAAAGACCATAGAGTAAGTGTGTCGGTTGTGGTCCTTGTTCGTGTGTGCATACCACGGAAGTCTGCAACCACGGGTGCTGCAGACGCGTCACTTTGACGAGAGGCTTCACACTTTCCGGCGCGTATACATCGACATACTCATCGACTTTATCAGCCAGCCACTCTGAGCTAGCCTTCCCGGTGAACGAATTGTAATACCTCGTCGTGTACGACGAGAAATGTGCCAGTGTCGTCTCAAGGTTGTCCTTTTGAATTAGGTCTAACGCGTTGTGTACTGCGTCCGTCGCGTTTGGATGCTCGGGATAAGTGTATTGTTCCTTCTTGTAAATCCCAATGAACGGATTGTCAGTGCTGTAGGAATGAATGCGTAAGCCGGTGGCAACGACCAAGGAATTGTAGGCGCACATATCGAAGAAGAATTTGCCCTGGCGCTTGGCTTCGAGCTTCTCAGCCTCTGTCATCCATGCAGTGGGTTCCTCAGACGAGAACTCGATGAGACGCTTTGCGTTGAAGTCGAAATCTACGGAACACGGCCTTCAACTTCAAAAGGCATGTCGAGTGATGCGAAGGGTCACGAACCAGAGGGAACATTGAGCGACCATTCCTCGAATTTCTCTTGTGTGTGTTGCCCAAGAGCGTACGGAAGAAGATAGAGCAGAGCACCCAGATAAGAGACCAACATGAGAGTTAGAGGGTGAGTTGCGCGCTTCGAAGGCGGCCAGGGGAACAAGCACGGCATGCGGTGATTCAGATTGCGAAAGTATAGGTGATATTTGTATCTTGCAGTAGGCGCACGCAGCTGATAACGCACTCAGCAGCCATAGCTGAGGCTGGCCACGCTCATGGTAGTGACAGTATCACTGGGTCAGGGCCGGCTTCCTCTTGTTCAGCGGGTATGTTGTATACGATACTTACCACATAACAATTGCCTCTCGCCCGACAAGTTCATCCTTGGCTGCATTAGCCTTGATCTCGACTCCATCAACCGCCGCTAGTCCTTTCTGTCCACGCACATTAACGTGACACTGGTGAGTACAGTCCTCAATATCCTCCGTCTGCCCAACGTTGAACTATATCTCCCAAAATGCACACCTTGATTTGCTGTTGTAGTAAGACTATTGGTTTATCTGGATGAGAGCACTGCCTGGACGCTGGAACTTCCAAGGCTGTCATAGATAAATGCATGGTCTTGTCCCTTCGAGCGTCTTAGTATTGTACATCCATGTAGCCGCATCAATAACTAGAAAGCTCGATCCCAAATGCGATTGCAAGCCGGACGTAACTATAGATTAGTTAGCTCGCGCCGAGTGCCATACGCGAGATAGCACGAACTGATACAAATGTTCAAAGGAAAACTCGTCAGAGACGTCCGATGTGTCGTGCGTTGTATGGACATCTTGCACAAGGATTATTACACCGATCCAGGGTAAGGTATGAGCGTACGTACTATTCTTGTTCATGTCTTCCCACCGCGCCTCTGTTGAATGGCATGCTTGGTACCCTGCCTTCGCCCAGCTTGCATGGTCGCTCGAGGGTCCCCGATGCAGCCAAGTGGGGTACTCGCTCTCTGAGTACGGAATCTCGACTACAAAATCCGAGTGAGATCTCTGAACTGATTGATGGTTGGGTATGTACATACCATATTCGTCAATGAGCTTCTTCTGAAACTCGATGAGCGCTGGGTCGGTACCCAGCATCACGTTGAGCGCCTCTTTCGTACCCGCGGCAACCCATGCCTTGTCGGGAATGAGCTTGTCATGTCAAGGAAGAGCATGAGATGGCTTACGAGAGTGTCGAACTGGATCATTCCCTTGACCTGGCGTTGGGCTAGCTCGTACAATGCAACCACTGCCTGCGACCCCAGAAGACCGCCTTCTTCACCAGCGTAGAAATGGAATTCTAAAGGAGTAACGGGGATGTACCCAGACTCCAGGATAGCTAAGTATATGAGCTTTGGTGCCAATGCGCTGAAGTTGGGATCTCAAGATGAGACGTACAGCGAAGGGCTTCGAGCAAAGTTACGGTCCCAGACCCGTCGTCATCTGTGTGAAATTCAGGTCATCGACTATTGTTGATGGTGGCTTGTACTCGCCAGCACCAGGCGCGGGATAGAAAGGGTTCTCCCCGTTGATACTGTCACAGTGGGCTGCCACAATGGTTGTAGGGTCGGTCAAATCAGCGCCTGCAGGCGCGATGCGCACAATCTGAGAGCCGTATAGTCAGTTACCTGTGGCGCTATCTACCTGTATGTGTGCATACCACGGAAGTCTGCAACCATGGGTGCTGCAGATGCGTCACTTCGACGAGTGGCTTCACGCTCTTCGACGCGTATACATCGACATACTCATCGACTTTGTCGGCCAGCCACTCTGAGCTAGCCTTCCCGGTGAACGAATTGTAATACCTCGTCGTATACGACGAGAAATGGGCCAGTGTCGTCTCGAGGTTGTCCGTTTGGATTAGATTCAACGTGTTGTGCACTGCGTCTGTCGCGTTTGGACGCTTGGGATAAGTGAATTGTTCTTTTTTGGATAGCCCAATGAACGGGTTGTCGGTGCTGTATGAGTGAATGCGTAAGTCAGTGATAATGACCAACGAATTGTGGGCGCACATATCAAAGAAGAATTTGCCCTGACGCTTGGCTTCGAGCTTCTCGGCCTCTGTCATCCATACTGTGGGGTCCTCGGGGGAAAACTCGATGAGACGCTTTGCGTTGAAGTCGAAATCTACGAAACGGCCTCAGCTTCAAGAGACTATCCAACATCGCAGAGGGTAACAAACCAGAGGGTATATTGAGCGACCAGGCCTCTAATGTCTCTTGTGCATGTTGCCCAAAAGCGTACGGAAGAAGAGGGAGGAGAGCACCCAGATAAAAGACCAACATGAGAGTCAGAAGGTGAGCTGCGCGCTGTGCAGGCGGCCAGGGGAATAAGCACGGCGCATGTGGTGATTAGATTGCGACAGAACAAGTGATATTGATCTGTTCTGACAGTACAACCTTTGATCACAGTCGGCGTTGTCTGACACCGCTTGCCTTCTGACTTCAAACTCCCCGCGAGATATTCTCTTAGTCCAGTGATCCACAAGCTGGTCTCCCGAAATCCTCGAGGCAATGACTACCATGCACGGTTATCGAGGTGGACTTATCGGCTAGTTCATACCACTACCATGCGCCCTAGCACATAAAGACAGGATTTGCTGCCAGCTTCCAGCATTTCAACACTCCGAATAAACGGCCTGGTTCATCGTCCAGCCATAACACCATCCTTCACCGAGGCTATCACCAACTACACCACCAAGTCTCTGACGCGTTCATCAACACTGGCGATGCAATGGACAGTACTTAAACAAAGTTGGCTCTGCGAACCTCTTGAAGTACGACTCCACATTTCTCTTTGGCGCGCTGTCGGTTCTAACAAACACCTTGAAGCTATGCGAAAACTGAAGCAAGCCATCCAGTGCTCCCAAGGTCGCGGCAGGTGACCTGCCCAAGTCGTCGCTGTCGAGAGCCTTGGTCACAGGTCTGGTTCTTGCTACCAACAACTCGGCTGTCCGCCTTGCCAAGGCCTCGCACACCTCATATATGGCGCCAAATTCACGAAGGAGACGCTTGATGCCCAGGACTATACACATACCGCATCGCCAACACCATCCGGACATGCGCGCTTCACTCTGTGGGCATTGTGTAATTCAACTATCAAGCCTAGTCTTGATGCGACTGCCAACCACGAGTCGACTGCCGACCCCTGCCAGGAAGCTACTGTTATTTCTCATTCGTCGGGATGGATCAGCGGGAATGGGCTGCTCCCGCTCACTCGTTCATTGCCGGATACCGCACGGTCTTGATGAGCCACCCTCCCGTCTTCTATGTCACGTCTGCGTGTGAGTTGGATCCTTCACCTACCCTGAAGCGTGCGAGTCCTGATGTGCATTTCTAGCTTGTACAGCTGCCTCTCCTTCGATTGATTCAATTGGGGTCGGGAAACGTCTGCGAGCTCATCGAGATATCTCCTGCGCCATCTGGAGCTTGGAGTGAAACAGAGAGTGGCCATGTCGCGGGCAGTTGTTAAACAAGGTACCTGCGGGGTCGAGAAGGTACGCGCTTTCAGAGTCCGTCCTACCCTCCTCCCGATGCTCACTGCTTGCAGAACTCATCATGTCCAAGATTGTCCCGTCTTCAATGACATCAAAGCCCGCTTCTGCTGTCTATAACATCGTCAACTTCAACCATAATACGGAGACCAAATGGACATGAGGGATCTCATCGACCGGACTCCACTTGACTTGAGGATGTCGTCGGTGTCGAGGTCGACCCCGCTGCATAGGATGTTTGGCAGGCTCCGCGATGAGCAATTGGGATTCTTCAAAGAGTTCGCGTCCAGCCAATCGATTATCTTCAACTTCAAGACGAACGGAGGAGACACAACTGAAGTGGGGAGGCTCCAGTTCTCCTCCCATTGCAATTACAACAAGCATCTGTCGCGAAGCTTGTGGATTGGATTGGACACAGGCTGGAGAAAGACTGGATCCGTGCCGCGATCTCGTTATACCTACTTGTATTGACTGTACTACTTGGAAGCGACTATAGTAGTCTTTGTGGATCGCGCGATGTGATCCATCGTCCGAGTCTTCGCCTACACCTTCGCCTTCAACTGGGCTCGAGATCTGAGAACGCATAACATTGGATGAAAGAGTCCTTGCCCTCTCCCTGGTCCGCATGGGTATAAGCCAATGGCGCGACGTACCTCAGAAGACCTCTGTCATCATCAAATACATAGAACATTCTCGATTGAAGGCCAAGATCGTCACTCAACTTGTAACGACGAGTGTGGAGTGCCTTGTTCGGCCTTTGCCTTGTCAATTCATCGTTCATGATGTGTTCAAAGCTGTTTGGTTTATTACCACGAACTTGATCCCATCCAGCAGTGTGAAAAGCCGACATTGCTGTTCTGCTACCACTTGCTACCGCCAACAAGTTGCCATCTTCGCCAGTCTGCCCTATTTCGACTGGAACCTTCTTGAGGGCCTACTGGAAATTTCCTGGATCCCCGACGTTTTCCTCCTCCCGCCATATTGCTCGGGATAGCCATGACCTCGTCCCATCTATGCGCATACCACGACATACCCTTGCATTTGTACGCCTCTTTCCCTGGCACATCGTTCGATGTGAGATGCTGACTTTCATGGAGCGACGGGACTTCCTCGGACGGGTTGGACTTTCCCAAAGTCCTCAATGTGATTCAGACGACTCCGTGGACTCCACCTTTGTCTGTGTAGTGAGTACCATGCCTCTTCTCGTGACTCCTCCCCCACATCCACCCCCACGTCCACATTCGCGTCCGATGACCATATTCGTGCCCGTACATCCTCGTCTGAATGCTCAGTCCACCGTTCTGTACATGCCCACCTTCGCCCATGTCCATAGTGATATCGCCGAGCTGACAAGATGCTCGCAGCATGGGCCCCGTCCTAAAGCGCTTTCCAAAGACACAGAAAGCTCGAACTCGAAAGCAGCCTGGCCAGGACATATTCCTGAAGCATATCACGAGGTACGTATGTTCTACCACAGACATCATGGTCCTACTTGCTTTCAATGATGTTTGCGTTCGCCTTTCGATGTATGTGTTGGCTGACAAGACCCCTAGGAGGATGTCCCGTATGAGTACCTCCTCCGAGTCCGACGATTCTAGTGAAGGGAGTGCGAATTTGGATACAGAACTGGAGCGCGAGCAATCCATTTCGGACGCTGCGACATACAACTTGGCGCCAGAGATTCAGCCTGACGCGGTCAGGCCGCACAAGCCTGAGGGCGAGCCAGTACTAGCGACTCCGAGGTGAGTTCAGCCTGCATCAAGGCTATGCTCGAACTCATCATGGCCATAGTAGATCCATCGCAGACGAGCCTGATGTGGTTTCCGAGTCGAAGAGGCCGCGCCGGCATAGACGAAATTGCCATGGAGGTTCGAGTCGGGTGCATCCTTATGCTGCTTAGGTCGAGATTGATTTGGGATGCCACCTCACACCTGGAATTAGAGTTCTTTAGATGGGATGACTTGAGTAAGGTCTCCTTCATTCCTATGTACTACATACCCATGCTTTTACTTTGTTTCGATACCGCGTTTAGATTTGTCACAGCCTTTGCTTTAACCTTGTACACTAGCTCATAACATATACCTGTTCCCTGGTATGGTTATGCATCCCGATGTTGTTGTTTTTCGCCATGGACGCTTGCCAGAATGGTGTGGACCACTGGCGAGGACGTAGGACAACATCAAGTCCAAGTGTCCAACCGCACTGCACCTCATTCTCATTCATGCGCGCCCACGTCGCGCAGGTCTGCCTCGTCGACCTTCTCAGCGAGGCTCCGAAAATGAGACAACATCATTCTGAGTATGCATGATTCCGTCCCGGGGTGTCCATAGCCTTGTTTACACTTGAATCGCACGTCTGGGAAGTTTGAATTGCTCGTCGCTGGCAGACCTTGCTCGTCGCCGGCAGACCATGCTCGTCGTTGTCAGAAAGAAACTCGTTCTGCTCGTGGGAACACTGCAAAGCGTGGGACGGGCGTGGGAGAGAAAGAGGTGCATGAACATTAACCCCTATCAGCCCGTCGACGTCATGATCGCCTCTTTCCCATAGCACGTTTGTATGCGTATATCGCAATTCTTGACTGGAAACCATCATCGCCTTCTTGCTTGCTTGCTACTCATCCACACCTACGAACGCGAAGAACAAATTAGAAGAAAGGACAAGAAGAACGAAGAACAAGGCCCCTTCGCAAAGGACGAGAAAGCAAGAAGATGCCTGTTGCGCCTCCAGAACCGGTCGTGCAGAGGAAGTGGGGCGCTGAGAAGCCGTATGCACGTCGCAGGGAAAGCAAGCTGCTTCTGTATGTGCTCTTAATCTCATCTCTGAATATTGGGTGTCTAATGCTGCTCCCGCAGAAGGATTGATGATGATAATGCGCTGCCGACGCTGAGGAACCCCGCATATAGGTACGTGATCGCTGCGGGGAGCAGTCCTTGCCTACTTGCTCTACATCCATGCTTATATACACTGCAGTGCCAGAAGCCTGCGAAGCGGAATGAAGAAGACCTCGATGAGCACTGGTAACGGGGAGGGGACTAGGAAAGAGAAAGAGAAGAGAAAGAGGGGGGTTTCGTTCGCTATTGCGCCAGAGACCATCTCGACCCCGGATGGCGGTATCGGGCAGCGGAATAGGGCACCCCGGCGCGAGAGCACACCAGTGCCCCGGTTTGCCGACGACAACAAGTACAAGTGCGTTGCCCATTTTCTGCTATGTGGATGCAGTCTCACCTATTGATGTGTAGAAATTTAAATGAAACATCGGACGACGGTGCTCTCATATTTGATTGTGATGATGCCTTTGCGGTCGTCGACTCTGCTGTTGCTGCTGGGACTGGTGTAGATAGGACTGGTGCTGCCCCCCTTCCCCTCCCCGAGACCTTGAGCGAGTGCGTTTTCCCTTTCGTGCTTTGACTTCGTTCACTCTAGGAGCTCATGCTTTTTGCCAGGATCTTTGCGAGCTTGACTTTTCGCGATACAGCAGCCCCCGCCCCCGCCCCGCCACAAGACGTAGACGCATTCGGCTCCCCGTCAACGTCTGCGTCAAGTTCGAACACACTTGTGAACCTCACGGCGCCCCCCTCTTCAGCGATCCTGACAGGGTCAACGGAAGACGTAGACTGTCTGAGCAGTCTTTTCGCTGTGGGGTCTGATACGGATGAGGAGGATGAACAAATCTCACGGCGTCCCACGTCCACTGCGACTGCCCCAACCGCCATGAACATCAGAACCAAACCTGCTGCAACAACCGCTACCAAGAATAAAACACAACTCACAGCCAGCAAGAATACTGCTGCAACTGCGACAGTTGATATCGAAGGATGGCTTTCGGACGCGGCGAAGCAGGAATGCGTGGGGATCGTGCAGCAGTCGAGTTTGGTAGTGAGAAGGCATCGCGGGAAGAAGCAGTGGGTGCCGTATGAGCGGTGTGGGAGGAGGGTACGGGGCGCAGCGCATTTTGGTGCTGGAGGGCATTTCGCTGCTGGGGACGGGAAGACAGAGATGGGGATTGTGCTGGGGCGCCCGTCGGTGGAGGCGCAGGATGTGGATGTGGAGATGGATGGCGGGGTGTAGGATGTGGGCCTTTTCGTCGTCCATTTGCCTTTGCTGGCGCCTGGACGAAGGACCCCGAACCCCGGATTTTTGAATCTCTCTATCTTATTGTTCGCCCCTTGTTATGTCTGTATCGTCCGTCGAGCTCTGCTTACCTATATTTATAACTCGCTATATCATGTATTACTAGTACTTAAAAGAAAGGAATTGTGTGTAGGTTACTCTTACCGTTACTACTTATTGCTGCAAATGTACATTCACTAGTGAAGGAAGAGGCCACGAGAGAGCTGGGCGGTTCAATGAGAAGGGCTTTGGGCGTTCTTTCTGAACCTGCTGGCAAGACAGAGATATAACTGGCCATTTTGCTTACACTGTCGATTATCGTCAATAACGTGTAAATCTCTATTATGGTCGTGTGCAAAGTGTAGACCGCGATTTCGGGGAACCTGCAGTCTGTAGGATGGAGAACCGAGGTTGTATCGTGTGGAATCTGATCACTCCTGCGCGGGTACCACAGGGTGACCAAAGCCGGCCCACCGTACTAAAAGAAGGGATGGGTACACTCAGACGCGAACGGCCCATCCTGCGTTGATCATATAGAACTTTTCGAATGGAATAAATTGTGATTTTCATAACTTGTTACGACGATTGGATGGGATGTAGCGGACGGGGTTCAAGCGCACTGGGGCAAAAATGAAATGAGGGTACTTGGTCCCGTCGGGTATTCTGACAGAGTTCACCTGGATGGAGTCAGCATGGATAGCCTGGTTCTGTGCTGGCCACGCACCAATTCTTGTTTTCGGACGACACTGAAGCATGCAAGTTCGCCTCGGACATATGTAGCGCGCGCCCTTTCGTCGATAGCCCGCAGCATAGAAGTATAGGATTTCAAGAGATCGTCCGTGTCGTACTTGGTTCTCAAGTCGGCTCATGGTGTGTGGCTGAGTCGGTCGGCCAGACATCTCTCTAGGGACGGTGTATGTCCAGTCCGACGCCAGACTTTCTATGCGCCAGGAATGTCGCCGTTGAGTTCGCTAGCGGCAGAGCGCCTGATTCCTGCCCGTTTGAAAGCTTCCCAGGATATCACCGCGCCTGGAACGATCGTATGAAGCTGAGGCGCGGTCCCTGCCGTTATCGTTGTTGTTGTCGACGGTACATCGTTATGGCAAAGACAGAGCTGCCCCGCGCGGGCTTGAAATATCGAAAACCCAACAGGAATCGAGTCGCCTGGGAGCCGACGGGGACATGACGGTGAGAGGCGACTACGCGATCTTCCACGTGTGCTTGAATGCATTGTAAGGGTCGATACCAAACAGGAAATAACCGGAAAGCTTTGTCACAAATGTCGCCTGTTTGATGGATGCAGTCGTTTTTTCCACCAAGGCAAGATGAACGGCACGGCTCTCCAGTCGCCCACGAATTTTAACGGCGTGAAAGTCTTTCGCGACATTCCAAAGCGTCCACAGACTACCCCTGGTGTGATCAAGCGAGAATATTCGTGTGCGACGAACACCAATTTCCTCGTTCTAATTCGCAATGCCCGTCACAACTTTCTGAATTTTTTTCTTCGTTAGGTGCACGTCAATAGAATTACCCAGCCTTGCGCGCTCTGTTCTGAGGCTCGACAGAACTGCCAGAATGCATAGGCATCCCCGTTTCTTTGTGGTCTTCCCATCCTTCTCTTCTTTTTTTCTCCCCTTCGCCGTTTCCTCAGAAATACCCCAAGGACAGGAAGGAAACCAGCCCGTGTCCGCCATACACAGCATATCGGTCGGCCGAAGCACGCCTCCTCGGAGACGCGATTCTGGGTTCTGACTGTGCTGAATTCGAGAGCTCGGCGCTGCAGGGCTCGGCACGCGTCGGCGCTTTGATCAGTTCCCCAAAAGCGAGCGCCCATGTGAAATTCACGTGATGGTGTCGCCAACCCTTTGTCCTCGAGGCTAATTTGTGTCAGCATGCTGAGTCAGCACTGGTTCTGCGCTGCAATTTTCGGAGGATATTTTTCGCTGTAAAGGAGGATGCTTGTGGTTCGAGGAGGGCGCCTCGAGGCATGATGGCCAATTTCCAAGGAAATGGCATGTGTGGCGTACGTGGCGCAAATTGGCTGGCCTCAGGACGAAAACGATGGGCTTTGCTCGAGGAAGAGGGGGATACTGGTTGAAGATAGCGGAAAGAAGCCCTGACGAAATCAGAGGCGCTCCTAAACGAAACCGGTAAGAGAGATCCCTGTTGGCAAGTTGCGCAGGCTGACGAGGTTGGCTGCAGCTCGTTTTTGAACGGCGGGTATACGCCTCTGCGACCGGTGCAGCACAGCGACATGGAATCTGGTGGAATACTGGATGTTTTTGGCCTGTGCTGCTCGCGCTGTATCGCTCTGCGCTGCGGGGGGTACCATTCTTTCTCTGCCGACGACATGGCAATTTGCAGGCGACGGCGGGTATGGAAGTCCTCCCTTGGTTCCAGAGAGAGCTGACGTGCCCTTTAAGGAGTGTATCTGCACTGTGGAAGTGGGCGTGTTGCCCAGTCTCTTTGTCTGCTGGCAAAAACACCCTCCATGGCTTTGATCGTGCCATTTTGGACCGTTCCCTTTCTTACCACAACCACAACCATCCTCAACCTTTCTGAAGCATCTCCGACTGCAAACCTCAGCACAGCGGCGAAAAGGCTCTGAACGTTCAAGTACGTCGTTAATTTTCCCCAGCAGCCGTTGCAAATGCTTAACCACGACTTTTGGCAGTATTGGCTGTACATCGTCCATACGACCGAATACCTCGATTCTTCCTCGGATTTTACGGACGACGGTGACGAGACGGATTGTAGAGGGAGCCAGTGTATCCTTGGTACGTCGTCGCCCCGCCGCTGCCGCCATCGCTAACCTACCGCCACTCCGCAGACATCGGTCCATCGCAACAACCTCCTTGTTTTCTTCAAACCCACGGGCCTCAGACTGCAGAGCAGCTTCAAGAACATCCAGATACGTGGTGCGTCGTTGTATAGCCCGCGGCAAATAGCAAGCCTCACCCTCCGCCCTCCGCCCTCCAGCCCGACGATCACCCGCCTACGCAAATCCTCTTCCAACACCTTTCTCGGCTCTCATCCTCGACTCTCAAGACTGCAAATTGTACCCACTGTTCCTTTGTGCGTCGTGCGCGGCCGTTGCGCCTCTGG